>CM042841.1:24389554-24812054 GCA_023653725.1 Bungarus multicinctus
CAAAAAAAGGGATGCCAAAGAAAGAGGGATGGGGCAGGGAAAGAAAAAGGAGGGGGATACGCAGAAGCTGCTGCCCTCCACTGCCATGGGTGGATTGCAAGGATTTCCCGTGCGGAGCCGGCAGGAGGTCTGAATAGACCGCCGCGGGGGCATGCACCACGGCCGGGCCAGCGCGGCCTGAGCGGAGGCAGAACGAGGGGGCCTTGCCTTGTGGAGAGACAGTTCCCAACCGCTCGCCGTGCGGGTGGCGTCGGCCGAGCAGCTCTTGGGGGCGCCGTGCTGTGTCGCTCCACACGGGCTCGAGGGAGCTCTCCCCCAGCAGTGATCAGAACTCACCTGGACTTGCCTGCCGGGGCCCCCCGGCCAACGGCAAAGGGGAAGGAGAGGAGTGTCAGAGGCCCCCAAGCCAGATACGGTTTGCGTCTCCGGGCACAGCGCCTCCCCCACTGCAGGAAACCCCTGAAGTCGCCCAGGTTGCCCAGACAGACTCCAAAGGGCTCTCTGGCTGCAAGAGAGACCCCAAGCAGAACCTGAAGGGGGAGCCCCTGCGGCCACACACAACCCTCGTGGCTCCTGCCCCCGCAGGACTTGGGAAGGGTACCCCTGACTGATCCAAAGGCCAGGGGGAGAGGGCCAAGCAAGCTGAAGGGTTCATGCAAAGCCGGGGCGTGGCAGAGACTGAGGAGGCCCAATGCCCACCTTCTCGCTCCTTCTGCAGCTGGTGGAGGGGCATTGGAGGCTGTCCAGCTGGGCACTGGCCGTGGATCTGGCTGGCCCAGGCAGGGTGGAGACAGCCCTGTTCCCACTGGCCAGAGGGCCGAGGGCAGCAAAGCTCCAAAAGGAGAGGCCTCTCTGTGGGGCTGCGAGACCCTCCAGGAGTGGTTGAGCCCCACACAAGCCCCTCCTCTGGCAGGGCGAGGCAGGTGTCCCCCCCAAAATTCTGGAGGGGCCCAGGCTGCTGCTTTGTCCTCCGGCCTTTCAGAATCTGGGACATGCAGCATCCCTCCCTCCTTCCCTCCCCTGCTTTACTTTGCTTGGAGCAGAGGACAAGCAGGCTGGGAGGCTTTTCTGGGGGAGCAGCCCTCTCCCCCTCTCCCACAACCCTGGCTCGGGTTGCCAACCCTCCCCTTGAGCATGGAAATCCGGGGAAGGGCACCAAAGCAACTTCCGTTAGCCCTCCCCCACCCCGCTCCTTGGGGCACAGGCTGCTGGAGACCCCTCTGACAGGGCCGCAGCGCTGCTAAACCCGAGGACCCCTCGACTGAGGGTGAGACGAAGCTATTTGTGTGTATGTGGGGGGAGGGAGCCAGAGTTTTGTGTCCCTTGAGGTCTGAAAGAGGCTGTCAGGGTGGCCGGCTGACGGCTGCAGAGAGTTGCATCTGCAGAGCTGAGTCATTGCAACCTCCGTGAGGGTCTCTCAGGGAAAGCCGTGGGCAGAGAGCCCCACTCTGCTCCCCCAGGCGGCTCCTCTGGATCTGGGGCTGCCTCTCCACACCCTGGCCTCGAGGGGTTAAATTGGATTTTCAAGCCTGGCCCACAAGTGTCCCCGTTCCACCAGATGCCCTCAGGCGGAGGAGCTGCCTGGCTGGCCGGCCTGCTTCTATTTGCAGTTTAAGGCGGGGGGGGGGGGGGGGGGGAGGGGAGGGGAGGGGGCGAGGCAGGTGCCATCTCAGAGAATGTTTTACCAGGGAAAGCTCAGCCTTTTATGTAATGATCCATATATATTTCCTGTCCATAAAACCCAAAAGGGCCCTGCTTTCCCACCAGGCTCCTCCAGGCAAGGCATTCTGCAGGATGCAGCATCTTTCCAAGGGGGCCACCACCCTTGTCGGGGCTCCTTCCTTGCCAGCCCCTCCCCCTGCAGGCCTGCCAAGCCTCCCGCAGCACCTGCTGCTCTGTCCCTCCTCCCCCCCCTCCTGCTGCTTTAATCCGCAGTCTGCCCGCCCACTGCCCCTCCCTCCCCTTGGCCACCAGCTCCTCCTCGGACACACACCCCCTGCCTGGAAACCCTTCAGATGAGTCGGTTGCCAACACCACAGAACCTCCTGCCCATCTTGGGTCCAATTCTGGACTGCCTCAGCCCAGAAAGGAAGAGAGTTATGGCCTCCCGGCTCTTTTGCAGATGCTGGTTTCTCCTGCAGAGAATCAGAACCTCAGCAGGAGCCTTCAAGGATCCCTGGCGGAAGATCAGCTGACCATGGATCCCCCCCACCGCCACACTCCCCAGCCCCTGGTTCCCCTCTTCCCCTTGCCCAGGGCTTGCGTGACCCCAGAGGCCTTTCTCCAGGGCAGTTTGGCTCCCTGAATCAGCCCCTCCACCACCACAGAGGGCCCCTTCCTTCCCTGGGAGGGTCAGTCTGGGTGGCCCGGAGAAGGAGAGTCTAGGGAGACAGCCCCACCCCCACTGGGCTGCAATCTGAACCACAGGGTCCCCTCACTAATGCCAGGGAAGTGAGGAGTGCCGTGCTCTTCCTTGTGGTCAGGGAGGGGCAGCTGTGGGGAAGCAAAGCTGGACCCCTGTACACACACACCCGGTTCCCGAAAATCCATGCTCCCCCTCCAGAGCCTGGGCTCTTCTGGGTAGCCAGCTACCGGAAAACCCCTTGCGGAGGGCAGAGGCCCCCACCAGCCAGCAAGTCACGGGGGAGGGGGGAATGTAGCCCCAGCAGGGTCTTTCCGGCCAGTCCAAGGAAGGCTCAGCCCAGAGGCGGAAGGGAGAGGAACCAGCACTAGGCAGAAGCTTTTGAGGAGCAGCCAAGAAGCCACACAGGGGATTGGAGGGGGGGGGTAATGAAAAGGTTGCACAATCCATGGGCCTCCATCTTCCAGCAGGGAGGGGGCATTACTGCTCCTGAGCCAGGATGGGTGGAGTTGCCCCCCCAAGAGCAGCCCTTTCCCACTGTTAGCCAGAGGAGGAGCAGCATCGAGACCTTCGGCTTCCACAGGACAGAAGTAAACCCGGGTCGAAGTGTGGAGGGGTTGCAACTGCCCCCAGCGTCCTGTGCCCAGAACAGCCAAGCTGCGAGTGAGTCGCCTGAGAAGGGCCTGCGGGTCTGCCCACAGGCGGCTTCTGCCCTTCACTCCTTTGTCTCATGGGGAGGGGGGACGGACAGGAAGAAGCCCCCGCCAGGAGTTTGGGCATCTGCCTCCAAAGTGCCCTTGCAGGCCCCCCAAACCATCCAAGGGGGGCTGAAGATCCGGCCCGCCTCTCTTCCGTTCAGAGCCGGGGAGGGGGAGAGCGCAGGCGGGTGGTTCGCTGCCCCAAGGGAAAGCCCACCCCTCACCCAGACACCCTTTCCGCCCCAGAACGGCGCGACCCATGGAGGTCCCGCCAGCTGCCTCCGATGCTGTCAACCCATCAGCTCTTCTCCGGAAATGCGGGGAGGCTGCGCGGGGGGAGGGGGGAGGCTGGACCCTGAAAGCGAGAGGCAACCTGGCAGCCAATCAAACGGAGGCCTCCAGCCTGCAACTGGGGCTCGGGGGCGGCTGGCGACAGAGCCCCTCCGCTCCCGCCTGCCCACACTTTTTGGGCGCCAGAAAACCCTAGCCCGGTGCCCGCGCTCTGCCTCACCGCCCCGGCCAGCCTGGCGAGCGCGTGGCAGCCCAACATAACCGGACTGCTCCGCCGGGGCGGCGTCCCCCTCGCTCAGGTGGGCCCAGCGCTCCCCTCCCCCTCGGCCTCGCGACCTGCCTCCCGAGCGCGCCGCTTCCTGCCGCCGGGACGGGGGAGGGCGCTCCGCTTCTGCCCGCGGCGCACTCACCACCCAGGCCCTCTGCGCGGCGCTCGGCCTCTCCGAGGGCAGGATCATCCCGAGCCGGCAAGCGGCGGGCTTGCAGACCGGCGACGCGAGGGGGCTTCGGCGGGTCCGGTGGCGGCGGCCCCCCTCCTCCTCCTCGCTCCGCAACGGGCTGCGCTCTCTGGCTCCGGCGCCTGCCGGATGGGCGAGTGGGTGTGCCCTCATGGCAGCCCCACCCTGGGGAGGGGTCCAGGCAAAGAGGCGGCGGCGGCGTTTTGGGAGCTCCGCCCGGAGCTCACCGCGGCGAGCTGTCTGGGGCTCTCCCCGCCGGCCTCTGCGCGACTCCGGCCGAGCTGCTCGTGCCTCTGCGGGCCCGCCCAGGGTTGCGGAGGACGGCCGAGCTCGGGGGTAGCTCAGTCCCGTTGGCCGAGCCCCTGCAGGTGCGGATGTGGGTCACCGCCGGGACCGGGTGCCAAAACTTGCTTCGCACTCCGCGTTCACTCGCGAAGGAGGCTAGCACCGCTCAGCCCCGGGCCAGGGAAGACCCAGAGGCCCGCCCGCCAACCATTTCCCTCCCGCGCCAAGACTCCCGGGCCACGGAGCCCGCTCTTTGGGCGCGTCCGCGGGACCCTAACTGACCCCCGAGAGCTGTTCCCGTTTTAAGGGACGGCCCCACTTTGCGTTCAGTGCGCCGCCCCCAATTTTGCTCGACTGGGAAAGCTATCGCCCCCCAGGGCCCCCTGGCTGCCCCTCCCCCACCCTCTTGGTGTCACCAAGAGGCCTATCGCACAAAAACACCCGCACCACCCCTCCCTCCCTCCCGGCCCTCTGGTGTGGCAGGTGGGGCGGAGAGGCCTGGGGAAGGGAGCCCCACCTCTGCTTTGACCTGAGCAAAGAAAAGTTTGAAGAGGCCCTGCCTGGGAGTGGGCTATGGGTCCAGTTTGCCGCTGGGAGTGGCTTCTGGGTGATAGAATAGGTTTAATGGACTTTAAAGTCCCAGGACGCCATTGGTCCAGCTAAGACCATCAACACCATGTTCTTCTCCAGGCAAACAGCAGCCCCCCAACTCCCCAGGTGAAGCAACCTGGCCAAAGGTCTTTGCTCCGTGAGACGCTGGTCATCCTCTCTGCAACTTTGGGGAGCCATCAGGTCCCCGAGCAAGAGGCACTGCCCAGGCTCAGCTTTCAGGAGCCACTTGGCCCTGGCAATCTCCCCCCTCCCCAAAGGCACCCAGTTGAAAGAAAGGGCAGCTGCTAGACCGGATTCTCTTCCACCTGAAGAAGTTCCCAAAGAACCAAGTGTAGCCCCCTCCCCCATTATCCCTGCTCTTCAAATGGCTGCAAAAGGGAGGGGGTGCTTGGCAGAGCCAGAGAGGAGTTAATCTTTTAACTGGCTGAGAGGTGAAAGCAGACAAGAAATGGAGTCCTCTCTCCGTTGAGGAGTGCTGTGGTTAGAGCCCCACAGGGACACTGTTCCCGAGGGTTTGGTACCCCACTGGGCAGGATCCCCCCTTTTCTACCTGCTTCAAGGGGGGCGGTTGTGAAGAGAACCTGGTCTGTCTTCTGGGGGGGGGCAGAATGCCCTGATCCCCCAGAAGAGGAACATTCAGCATAGCTTGTGCCCACAGGTGGCTCTGGGAGTGCTGTGCCAAGACCTCCCAGGCAACTGGTCCACCACAAAGGTCACATACCCCCTCCCCAAGGATCCAGGGTTTTCCTTCCACCTGTGAGCTCCACCTGAAATAAGCTGTGCTAATTGAGCCAGCCTCTGGCTGGAACCCTGGTTAGCTTTATCCAGACGGGAAGTGCTGGGCAGCAGGGCCTGTCCCCTCGCCCTCTCCTGCTCTGGCCGGAGGCAACTGCGCTGCTGCACCATTGGCGCAACTGCCAGGCCGTGCCTGATTCTGGAAGCCAGGCCACTCTTCCAAGGACAGCCAACACTAAGGGAACAGGAGAGCAGGGAGGGAGGGGGCAGGCCAGCTGGCAGCCGGGCAAGAGCCTGCCAGGCTCCCCTCCCCCAACTGGCCTCCGCCAGAGTGGACAGGCAATTCCTGCTTGCTTGGGTGAAGCTGCACACTAGCCCCCGCCCTGCCCCAGGCCAATCACTGGAGGAGCAGCCCCACCCCTCGCAGCAGGCGGCCTCCTCCCCAGAGAGCAGAGGGCGTGGGGAGAGAGGGAGGCAGCTGAATGGGCTGGAGCAGTCTTCCAGCCCTGAAGTGGTGGTGGGGGGAAGTCAATCAGTTCTTATTCGGGAGGGGGCTCTCCTTCCTGGTGGGAGGTGCTCTGGGCAGGATTCCCACCTTCCTGTGCCAAGACTCCCCAAAGGGCAGTACCCCCACCTGCAGCGCCACCCCCAGCCCTCCAGAAACCCAGCCCAGGGTCCTCCCTTTGGGGGTGAGGCTGTCCCAGAGACTTTAGACTGCACTCCAACACAAGCTCAGCCCTGCGTGGAAAGAGGGCCCCTCCAGCTACAAAAGTTGGCCTCCTCTCCTGGAGGAGACCCCAACTCCCACCTCTCTTCGGCTGCACCTCCTGAAAGCCAAGGAGGGCCCCCCGGAAAGGGTCAGGATCCCAGGGGCGCATTGGGTGGCCCCACCTTCTCCCAAAACCCTTGTGCCGGAAGAAGGGGGGGGGGTTCTATGCTGCTGCTCTCCAGCAAGCGGAAACGCCCCTCCTCCAGCCCACGGAGGGGGGGAAAGCAGCTTCCCTGCTGCTCACACTCGCTTGCACGGCTGGTGCTTGTGTTCAGGAGGGGCTCAGAAACCAGCTCTGCCACTCCTGCCTCTGCAGCCGATCTCCCGCCCTGGTCGGGGGGGGGGGGGGGGGCTTCCCCACAGGGCTGTCACAGGCGTTTGAAGGGTCCGAGCAACAACGCCCCCCTCCCTTTTTTCCCTTTGAACTAGGTAGAAGCAATTGTTTGGGTACATGTGCAAAATCCAACGCAGAGTAGCAGGGAAGGCCGGGAACAACTTAGTGCTGCAGCCTCGGAAGCCAAAGGGAAGGAGCGCTGCAGACTCTAGCACAGGAGAGGCAAAGGGAGGTCTGGCTGGCCAGGCCGCGCCTAGGGCTGATCTAGGCCTCCCCAGAGGAGGGGGCCAGGAGGGGCCTTTCTCTCCACAACTGGGAAGGAGGGGCTGCAAGCTGGTGGGCCAGGAGGAGGCCAGAGCTGGCCACCCCCACCAGCCACCCTTCCAGAGATGGATTGGTGAGGCCCAGAGCCACCAGCACATAAGAGGGGCTGCACCCGCCCAGAGAAGCTCCTCTCCAGCACAAGAAGCCTTTCTGAGCTGAGCCCCCCCCCCCCCCCCCGCCAGGCCCAGGTTTCCCTTTCTGCAGTGAAAACTCTCCCCCCTGCCCCTCTCCCGCGCTTTGCGAAGCAACAGAAATGCTCTGCTAGGAACCAAACCGGCTGAACCTCCAGGACTCAAAGCCTTCCCGCCAGGGTGGCACAAGAAGCTTCTGCTATCTCCCTCCCCACCCCCCCAATCACCCCCTCTTCCCACAAAAGCTGGCCTAGGGAAAGAAAGGGAGGGAGGGAGGGGGGGAGAGGGAGAGAGAGAGAGAAAGAAAGAAAGAAAGAAAGAAAGAGGACAGGGATCCTCCTCCCTCTTTCTCTCTTCCTACCCTAGGCTAGTGGTAGATTACTTCCTGATATGGAGGTTTCACTTTCACTTTCAGTCCCTGCTGTTGTGCAATGGTAAAAGAAAAGAAAGCCCCCACCTTTTCTTTCAAGAGTCCCTGAAGTGAGCGGCCTCCATGTTGTGCAACAGTTTCAGTTCTCGCCTGCAGAGATCTCCCCAATTGCCCAGAAGAACTCCTGCTTCCCCTTTTCCCATATAGCAAGAAGACCCATGCTGCACTTCCATGTCTGACACTGAGAGCTTGGTCCCCCCGTCAGGATCACCTGTCCTGCTCCCTTCCAGGAACAAGGAGCGCCTCATTCAGAAGCTGCCCCTCCCTGTACTCCCCCACAGGCGAGGAGAAGGGCACAAGCACAGCTGCTTTGGTGGCCCTGAAGGTGGGGGGAGGCAACCCCAGGAAGGATCCTCCCAGCTGCAGAGGCCAGAGCAGATGGGGCAGCCACTGGTCACCCCTCCAAAGGATGCTGCAGGGCCTTCCTAGGTTATTTCTAAGCTGTAGCAGGGATCCCCCCCTAAAGTCTTACGGGGAGGGGCAAGCCTTCGTGGCTGGGGCTAGCATGGCCCTTGTGGTCTCTCCCACTGGAGCACAGAACTGACCCCTCCAACAACCATGGCTGCCCAAAAGGGAGCCACCCAAGAAGCCAGGAGCTCTCCAGATTCGTTGCAAGCCAGGACTTTGCCCGTAGGGGCTGAACAAGCACAAAATGCGAGTGCTGGGATTTCGACAAAGAAAGCCGGCCAGGCTGCCCTGCTGGGGGACCCAGCCGTTTGGCTGGAGATGAGCTAGCAGCGTTTGCAGAGGCCCCAACCACAGTCCTGGCTGGAGTCCCGCCCCCGGCCAGCTACCCATTAACCTCCACCACCAGCAGGACTCCTCTCTCCCACGATGGCCTGGCTCTTGGCTTCAGGGCCAGGAAGGGGTCTGGAAGGGGGGCAAGGTGGGTATGGTGATCAAAGCCTCCAACTTCAGGGGAAAAGCCCTCCCTCTGAAAGTGACCCCCATGGCTGCAGCCGAGGAGCTACCAGCCTCCCCGGACATCTGTTTCTGCCCGGGCCTGGCGAGGATGCCTCGCACCCAGCCCAGAGCGAAGTGCCAGGGACCCGGAGCAGGGCAGAGCCCTGCGGACAGGCAGGATGCCAGCAAGCAGGCAGGCTAACCCAAGGGTGGGAGGGCCCCCGGCAGAGCGAGGGACACTCGGCTGCCCCCAGAGTTCCTTGCCTGCTGCAGAGCAGACGGAGGCTGGACTCTCCCAGCCTGAAGAAGCCCAGGGAGCCTCTGCCCTTCCCCCGAACAGGCAGAGAAAGCCCAGAAGAGGCGCTTCCAGGGTCCCCACCCTTGGCCAAGTCCTGAGCAGGAGGAAAGACACAGAGACACACCCCACCCAAGGCAGAAGAGCAGCCCCCTCACGTCCCACGCCACGGGAAGGAGCCCAGGTCCTTTCCTGCCAAGCAGACCCACTGAGTGCTCCCCCACTGCTGATCTCCTGCCCGCCGTGAAAGGGGGCCCCAACCCAGCTCCTTCCCCAACGGAAGCCTCCACTCGGCAGAGGCCCCGCACAAGGGGCTGCTCCGCAGCAGAGCCCACGTTCCCTCCGGTGGGTTTCCGCAGCAGACAGAGGAACCCCCCCTTAACCGGGGGAGGAAGGCTGCTCCCCTGCACTCCACCGGTGAGAACTAGTCCGGAGGGAGCAAGCCCTGGGCAGCCGCTTGAGCCGGGCCAGGATTAATGGAAGGGGAGCCGCCCTGCCCCACCCAGGGCCGAGGGACCGGCTGCCGCGCCAGCCAGGCTCGCAGCAGAGGGAGGAAGGCAGCATCCCCCTCCTGAGCCCGGCAAGGCGGAGCCCCAAATACCGCCTGGCTGCGGGGGACACGCCCAGCCGCTCTGCTGTCCGCACCTCCTACAGGAATTTCCTCCCGGCCCAGCCTTGCCCTGCTCCTCCGCCAGAGGCGACGCTGGCAGGCAGGCGCAGATGGCACGGAGAGGCAGGTGGCCAAGCCTGTCGGCACGGTTGCCTAGAGAACTCCCACGCCCGGCAGGGCCGGGACCTGCTCTGCCTCCTCTCCTCTGCCACGGGGCGGGGTCAGGTGGGCATTTGGCAGACGAGCTCTGGGCCCGGCGACCCCTGGCGAGAAAGGGATCCATGGCAGAGAAGGCGGAGCTGGGAAGGGGGCAACCCCCCCTTTCTGTTTTTAATGCCGGGCTGCTTGCAGGGCCGAGCTGCTCTGGTTTATTGTTGGGCTCAACTGGCTGCATTTCAGAACAGCTGGAGAGGAATTCCGGACACACAAGTGGACGGAGAGGTTGCAGGGTCTCTTATCCAACCCCTTAAGGGGGAGGAGAGTGAGCGCTGAGCGGCAAAAGAGTCGCTTCCCCCTCCGATCTCTGGGAGAAGAGGGAGATCCCCAAGGTCTGAGTGGGTTTGCAACCCAAGAGACTCTCAGGATCTCCCTCTTTGCCCTCAGGCGGCCAATGGGGCTGGGGGTGGATCAGGCTCCCCGTGGCGGGTTACTGGTTGCATTCAGAAAGCAGGGATCAAAGGGAAAAAATGAAACTGGCTAACGGGATGGAGCACAACAGAGGACCAATCTCCTCCACGAAGGGAATGCAGGCTGCTTCCAATGGCAGCTCCTGGGCAGGCTGGGTGAGAAGCGCCAGGAGCCGCTCAGCTGCAAGGCTTCCCCAGCAGCTTCAGGCAGAGGTGGATGTGCCAACTCTCCTGGCATGCTCGGTCATGCCAGGGCACTTTTGCACCGGGGCCAAAGGTCCTGCCACCGTCTTCTGCCCACTGATGCCCACAGCCTCCCCCCCCCAACCACCCCTCCTGCCCATCCATGCTCAGAAGAGTAAGCAAGGGGCAGAATGCCCATGGGAGCTTCTAGAGCAACACCAGTGGAAAGTTAACGTGTGTGTGCGTGCGTGTGTGCAGGTAGAGGGCTTGTCTCGACCTGCGGTAGAAAAGGAGCCCCGGCCAACTGCACTCATTCCCAAATTAAGGGGGGTGGGGTAGTGGAGGGTCTCTTGAGGGAGACCCCTGGGGCAGCCCTGCTGATCGCCTCCTGATCGCCTCCAGTCAGGCAGAGTTTTCTTGGCTTTGTGGGCAAGGTGTGTGAAGGAGGCGTTGCTAAGCAACTAGAGGACACCTCCAGGGATTGGGGGGGGCGGCAGAAAAGAGTCAGAGGCTACAACTGCTGCAGTGGTTGCTGCCACCCTCCCCTCCTGGGGGGGGTGCACAAGCCAATCCCCAGCCCCTCCCTTCCCTGCCACGCCCCCCCCCCGCCCCTGCCTGCAGTTTCTCAAGCTATCCAAAGCTAAGGCACCCGGGGGGGGGGTAGGCGGGGGGGGGGAGGCAAGCCCTGGACGTTGCCAAGCAACCCTCTCAGCCACATTCCAAAGCCTGCAGGGTGGTGGCCCCGGCCGCCCACGGGGCGGGCGGAGGAGGCGGCTCTGTCCCACCCTGGACCACGGAGAACTTCTGCAGGCCAGGAGCCAAACAGCCCTGTGGGGGAGAGGGGGGGCGGGGTGGTCAGGAGATAAAAGGGAAAAACCAGGTTGCTGCTGTGGTGGGAGAGCAAGACCAGCTCACCTGAAGCACAGGTTTACCCAAACACCCTGGCTAAACAAAGAACGTTCTGTGCTGGCCAACAGTGCTGTTCTCCCTCCCCCACCCCAGTTGGCTTTTGTGCCCCCAAAAGCTGACTGGCCAGCCAGAAAAGGTTCCCCTAACTCCTGGGGGAGTAGATCAGAGGCCAGCCCCCTCCATCTTCCATGCATCTGTCGGCAGCTTCAGCTGGGAGGGGGCTGGATGGCTGGAGGAATCGGCACAGCCCACCTCTGGAAATTTGAGAGAGGGGCAGCAGTAGGAGTGGCAGCCCAGCCCCACCACCTCCCACCTGCTCCCCATTGAAAGCCCCTCAACTCATGGCTTCCAGCCTCAACCTTGAATGGGCGCCTTCTCTGCCTTCCCAGGACAATTACCACCTCGCCTTGGGGGGGGGGGGGGGGCTTCTGCCACCTTCTCCCCCCCCCACCTTGAGCAGCGAATCAAGAAGTTGCTGCAAGTGACAAACAGCAGCTTTTGTTTTAATGTCTGCATTTATTATTTTCAAGCATTGGTTCTGCTGATGGTTTTGTTAGAAACTGAGAAACTGACTGAGATTCTGCAGGAGAAATCAAACCCCCACGAAAAGGTTGCTGGGGCGGCTGTTCTAAGCAGGGGAAGCCCCCACCAATCCCCAGATGTGCACCCCAGAGGGCCGTCCCGGCAGTGGGGCTGCCCATCTGCTCCCCAACAGCCCTTGCTCTGCTCCAGGGTGGCAGTGGGGAGCCCGTGCCCTTCCTGGAGAATGGCTCGCCCAACGGGCCATCCCACTTTCCCACGACCTCTCCATAACCTGCTGCCAGCCTTGCCAAATGTGGAAAAACACAAGAGTCCCACTCCGCCCAGCTGCTCAGGGCTGCCTCTGCACACCAGGCCTTGTGCTTCCGGGCTGGCCGCATAATGGGGCACATGGAGGACTAGGTGGGCAGAGCCCTCCAGCTGGCATTGCCATCTGCGGAGGAGGGATGGGAGGAAATGCACTGCCCTCCACAGGAGACCTTCTGCCCCCCCTCACAGCAGGCCCTTCTTTTCCCAGGGCATCTTTGTTGGCTGCAGGCAGCACCTTCTGAGGATGTCCCCCCCCCCGCCGTGCCATTTGGCCTCAGCAGGTGGCCTCACCGGCAGCGCACTTCCTGCCACACTGGTGCAGCAACCAAGGCGGAAAAGGGCTGAGGGCGGGAGTCCCTCATTCAGACCGAAGGCAGTTGCACTAAGGAGGAGGAAAGGGGGGTCCCTGGGAAAATGTCCTGCTTCTAAAGCCCTCTGGATGGGCTTGGCCTGCCACCCCAGGCCAAGGGGGGGGGGGCGTTCAGGCAGTGCTTGGCTGGGAGAGCTGCAGCTCCATCCCGGGGGTGGCAGGCCAAGCCCATCCAGAGGGCACCCATTGGCAAGGCTCGTTCTCAATTGCCCTCCTTGTGCCAAGAGGAGGGGGCGCTGAATGGAGGGAGGCCCCTCCCCCTCGCAGATTCCTCCTGGGTGGCCCCGGAGCTCCCAGCAACCCAGAGCCTCTGCTGAGCATCTGCGAGGCTGACTGCCCCCACCACAGGTGGCCAGGCTGGGCCTATGGCCAGGCTGGGAGGTCCCCCCAATACCTCCCCCCCATTCAGAAGGCAGAGGGTGGAGCTTTCCATCCTTTCTCCTGGTTGCAAGAAACAGCAGGGTTGGCGGGTGGGGGAGGGGAGGAGGGGGCAGTCAAAAGGAAAAAATGGCCCCAAAGGCCCCCCCAGCCTCGAGAAGCAGTCACTCAGGCCACAAGGAGACCAGGCTCCCTGGAGGAGCGGCTGGCCCTGGTGGGAGGTGGACGGGCAGCCTGCCTCAGCTAAGGAGCCGCTTCCAGCAGGCCCAGATCTCTGGGGAAATGACCCCGGGGACCCTCCCCCAGCGGGAAGAAGGATCCTATGCACACCCTGCATGGCAACTTAGGCTCCCCCACCTCAAATCTTCTTGTTCCTGAAATCCCCCTGCTCTACATGAGTGCCCCCCTCCTGGCTTCACCTCCAGCAAAAGGCAAGTGGCGGGGCTTCGCTAGAAGAAGCGCGCCCCTTGGGATCAAGAGGAGCCCTCCAATGCCCAGATTGTGCCCCCCCTGGAATAGTCACAGCTGAAGAGAAGCCCCTTGGCGAGAGAGCTGCTCCTGGGTGCTGGCACACTGCTTACGCCAAAGGGGGCAAGGGAAGCCTGTGGAGGAGGTTGGGTTGCCTTCTTGCTGCACAGCGCTGGGATTTGCACAGGGAGTAAGCGAGGCATAAGCCATCAGGTAGCCCCAAAGCAGGAGTAGCAGCAGGAGCCTCTGTCCAGGTCCAGACCTCAGGAATCTGGCAGGGGGAGGCCGGAGCAGACCTCGGAACCCCTGCCCGGATCTGGCCAGCTGGGAAACGCCGAGCCTGCCCCCTTCTTCCCACAGCTGGCAGCCGTGATTGGGTTAGATACTCAGAGAGGACCCACCAGTCTTGAGCCAAAGCACCGTGCCAGCCATGTTTCCCCCACCCTGCCTGCAAAACAGGTTCCAGGCCCTGGCGCTCCTGAGAAGGTCCAACCCCCCCTCCCCCCCCCGCTGCGAGAACTGAGCTGGCCCCGGTCAGGGGCTGTCAGCTGCTGCCAGCCCACATGGACCCACCCGGTCCTTTTTCATGTGTTCCAGGGCAGCTGAGCCTGGCCCTGCAGCCACGCCCAGCACTCGGCTCTCTCCGGCCACCTTTGGGGCACCTAAAGCTCAGCTTCTGCAGAGATGCCGTGGCCAGCAGCTCTGGGCATCCTCCATGTGAAGGTCCAGGCAGCCAAAGGGTGCAAAGGGAGCCCGCTCTGCCCCATAGCTGGGAGGGGGCTCCTTTTATTTTGCCTTCCCCATTGCCTGTTCATGAGCACTAAAAAGGAAGCAGGGAACAAAACGAGAGGAATTATAGCCTCTCCTCCTGCAAAGGCTTCCGCTGCCAGGCAGCTGTGCAGCAGAGGTGCCCCTTCCCACTGGCACAGCACATGGGGTGCCTCACTCAACCACGGGAGAAGAACCAAGGAGGGAGCCTAGAGCCCTCCCCTGCTTGGGCACAGAAGCCCACGTGTCAGCCAGGTATCATCCTGGGTCAACGGGGTGTGTGGTCTCCCCCACCTCTGGGCCTGCAGGGCCCTCCCTCCAGGCACCTCCTTTCTGCTCACCGCTTTGACCTTCCAAGCATTTCGGTGGCTCTAGCTTCCCAGTGGCAGAGGGAAACAAGGCCCAGGAGGGGGCAGCACCACAGGCTGTCCCTGCAGTTCCCCCTGCACAGCTAGGTGGGGTAGAAAGGGTCCCCTATGGTGGTGGTGGTGGTGGGGGAAATGGGTTTCTGCAGAAAGTCCCTCCCCCCAGGCAGCCAAAGCAAGCAAGCAGGGCAGGAAACGGGCTTTCGCTGCTGAGAAGGCTGCCAGAACGCCAGTGTTAGGGGGGAAGAACTTGTTCCCACAACCGCCGAGGCTTTGCTCTGGTCTCAAGCGATGGCGGTGTAGCTTCTCACAAAACCTGATTCTGCCAACAGGCCTGGAGACCCCAGAGTGGCTCATTTGACTGTGTGTTGTGGCTGGGGGCTTGTTTATTTTTTATACTGGGTTTTTACTGTTTGCAAGCCGCCCAGAATTGCTCTAAGTGGACAGCCATATAAGTCTCCCAAATAAATAAATAACCAAATGAAATTCCTGAAGCCTCTACCGTAGAACAGGCATTCCTTCCTGGTCCCTTCACTCCAGAATGCTCAAACACACCTCTTTGCAAAAGAACTCACTTTTCCAAAAGTTAAAAAAAAAATATTAGAATAAAGGGACATCAACCCTTTTTCATTTAGAGAAAGCCAGAGGGAGAAGGAAGAGGCGACAGCACAAAAATGGTGCAAAATATTTTAAAATCTCTCCTGCAATTTTAGGCCATGCACAAGAATTCAGCTCAGATTAGTATACTGGAAAATTCCTGGGGCTTTGCCAGGCAAGCGGGCACAAGGCACAGTGGACCTGGGTGCTGGGCACAAACCCCGGCTTAGAAACAATCCTGCATGCAGGCAGCCTCTGGCCTCTTCCAATGGCACAGTGGGGACAGCCCACCAAGGCTGCAGATACTGCCTGGCCTGCTGCACCTTCTGTTTCTCAACCTTGGCTACTTTAATAGGTATGGAATTCAATTCCCAGAATTCCCCAGCCAGCAGAGCTACTACCAGTGCTGAGAATTCTGGGAGTTGGAAGTTCATACTGCGAGGGTCACCAGCTTGGTCATTTCAAATGGCCTGAACTTTGCTCTCTGCTGGGATGGTCCCCGCCCACTCCAAGCCACACTGCCCGTAGGGTCAGCTGCAAGACGAGACAAGCCCTCTTTCTACGCGTGCGTCTCTCGTCTGGACAAACTGCCAGAAGGGAGATCAACTTCTCCTGCCAGCCGGCCGCCGCTAAAAGGATCAGAGTTCACTAAAAAGGGGAGCAGCCAGAGGAAGCCTCAGGGCCACTTAGCCATGCGGGGGGAGGCAGCTTTTCTGTTGTCCAGACAGGGCAGGTGCTGTGCTCAGCCGAGGGAGGAAGTAGGGAGGGGACTGCATCCATGGCAGGCAGGAGCAACATCCACAGGCTTCCTGGCCCTTCCCCCAAAGCAGGAGCCTTTCGGGATGGCACAGGAGTTGGCCTCCCCCTCGGAATGGGTCTGCAAGGCCCAAACCTCCAGGCGCCAGCAATGCCCGAGCCCATAAGGCTGCACTCCACAGATCCCCAAGACAGACTGCCCAAGACAGATGGAAAGCCTCCAGATTCAAGGATGATGTTCACCCACAAGCAAGAACAGGCAGAGGGATGATGGAGGAGGAGGAGGGAGCAGAGCGGGACAGGTGAGCTGCCTTCCCAGATACAATTACTGGGGAACCAGCTCAGCTCGGGCGTTCTCCAGCCAAAGCCCAGAGGCCCCCTGAGGACCCACAGCTTCAGCCCACAAAGAAGCCTCTCTCAACGCTTCCATCCCTTGTTCTGAGGCCAAGGAAGGAGAGTCTTGTCTGGGGCGAAGTGGTCACAAATGAGACCGAAAGGCTGCGGAGAGGCCACAAATGGGAAAACAGGCTAAGTCAGGTTTCCTATGTTGGGACTGTGGGCTCCTGCCTGTGCAAAGAGAGATCCACACTTAATGGTAGCAAAGGACCTCTGGGACTCACGCCCCCCTCAAAGTGCCAGTCTGGAGAAGGCCCATCCCTTCCTAGGACAAAGCCACCCCAGAGGACCTCAGGAGGAGAAAGGCAGTGCAGTACAGCAGGTAGAGGGACTGGATCTGGGGATGAGCCCCTAGCCAACCACAGGGCCGCCCAGACACTCCAGACTGCTCTCCCTCTCTCAACCCACCTCCCTCCCTCGCAGAGAGGTGGTTGTGGGGCTAACGGAAGGAGAAACCTCCCTACATCCTTGACCTCTCAAAAGCTGGTCTTGGTAGCTTCCCCAAAGGATGCTTCAGGGGCCCCTGGACCCCAAAACTGATGCCCCACCCTAGGAGGTCCATAAACTGCCCGCTGTCAAAAACTCAGGCTTTTGAGTAGTCCCACAAGCACAAGTTTAGGAGCCCCCTGGGCTGTTCTGCCCCTCCAGGAAGACCCAAGGCAGTCTGACCCAGAGCTTTGAAGATGCTAAGCAGCCCAGGCAAAGGCCTTACTGCAGTGGGAAGCTCAGATCCAGAGATGCAGCTGGTTTTGTGGAGACCTTTCTGCTTGGGGTGTTGGGGAAAGCCCCCAAAACTCACCACTTTACTCACTTCAGTTATCGCTCAGGGAAAACCCTCTCTGATCGCAGGGCTCCTCCCTCATAACCTCCCAGGGGGGGGGGGGGGGGTGGCGGCGCAGGGAATGGGAGAACCCAAAGGGCACCAAGGCCCAGAGAAACAGCAGTGCTGCCCAGAGTGTCGAGGGGGGAGGGAAGACAATCCCAGGAAAGGGAGCAGGAGATGGAGGGCCACCACCCCCACGACACACTTGGCACCGGCTGAGGCCCAGCCCTCCCCGGAACTTGGTCTGCCGGGTTTCCACAAAAGAAGAAAGGCCTCCAGCCCCCACCTCCAATTCAAAGAGCTAATCATCCACAAACCAGGGCTGGGGGGGGGGGAGCGGGAGGGGCAAAGAGACGGGGCAGTCAGCATGAAAATCCCTGGCAAACTTTCCACTCACACCCGACCCCGCCACACTCCGCGCCCCTGGCAACTCTTCAAGGGGCTTTGGGGAGGCTACCGAATGTGTATGCAGCCTCTCCCTGCCCTCTCACAAGGACGGCGCGGAGGAGTCTTTAGAGCTGCTCCCTTCGCTCCCCCAGCGCCCGCTAGCAGCCAGGGCCGCGCAAGAGCGCTCCTAGGCGGGTGCAGAATGCACCGCGGGATGGGAGGAAGGCCCTCTCCGCCTTGGAACGCCCAGCCGGCGTCATCCCGAACCGCGGGGTTGACCTCCCTCCGGCCGCCGCCTCCCCGCCCGTGGAGCCCGCGAGCAGCCCGCCCCGCCAGCCGGGCACCGGGAGGGGCCGAAGGGGACGCCCCTTCCAGCCCGGCCCCGCCCACCTGCTGCTCGGCCCCGCCCCCTCGGCCCAGCGAGCCCGGGTCCTCCCAGCTTCTGCCTTCTGGGACCCGACGTCCACGGCGCCGGAGGGGCGTTGGGCGCGCGCCCAGCCCCTCCAGCTGTCAGCTCCGCAGCAGCCCGCGCCTGGCAGGCAGCGCAAGTGCGGCGGCGGCGGCCCGAAGAGGCTCCTCCGACCGGGAACAGCCCGCCGCCTCTGTCGACTGCCGCCCGCCAGCCTGGCCCGCGGTTCGGAAAGGGCCGCCTGTCCGCTCGGGGGCGGAGGCTGCGGGCGCCCAGCCGGGTCTCTCGGCGGAGCTGCCGCCGCTGCCTCCTCCGCCCGCCGGTGCCAGGCGCGCTCTGCCGCCGCCGCCGCTTCCTGGGGTGGCGCCGCTTCCTCTTCCTCCCCCACCCTCCGCCCGGCCCGCCTCTCCGCCTCGCTCCGACTTACTTTGCGTCTGCTCTCCCGCGCGGCCGCCGGTCGAGGCCCGGAGAGCGCGGCGGCGGGGAAAGGCGGCGGGTGCTGAGCGGCCTTGGCGGCGCCGGTACCCGTCCGCCCTCTGGGCTGGCAGGCTCCGCTCTCGTCTCTCTCCTCCCGGCGCGCTCGGCTCCCCACCCAGCCGCCAGCCCTGACCCCACCCAGGGCTCCACCCAGCCGTGCTGCACGCGCTGTCAATCACCAGCCCCTCGCAGGCGGCCGCGGCCAAGTTGCTCCCGGCGGCTTCGGAGGAGGCTCGGCGCGCGGGTGGGGCAACCACGCCCCGCAGTCTCCGCA
The DNA here is from genome assembly GCA_023653725.1 of Bungarus multicinctus. Classification (NCBI taxonomy): domain Eukaryota; kingdom Metazoa; phylum Chordata; class Lepidosauria; order Squamata; family Elapidae; genus Bungarus; species Bungarus multicinctus. Next base: position 24,407,827 of record CM042841.1, read on the forward strand.
GAGCCGGGCGGGACGGCCGCCGCCTCCATCCGGAGCACCGGCGGCCGTAGCTGGGAGGGGCCGGCCACTCCGCCCTGCCTGGCTCCGCCTCTGCCTCCTGCGGCCAGGGAAGGAAGGGCCGGGCGGCCAGCCAGGTGAGCGCGGGCTGGGGGCCCCGCTCGGGAAGCCGTGCCCACCCCCCGCCCGGCCCCCCGCTGAACAAAGGGCCGGCCGGGCAGGCTGAGCCAGGATCGGGAGGCCTTCCCAGGATGGTCGTGGAACCCGAGTGGATAGGTTGCCTCGGCGGAAAATCTCCGGTAGGGCGAGCCGACAAAGTACTTCGGCCAGGTGGCTGGAAGCCAAGGAGGCAGCTGCGAACACGCGCCCAAGTGAAGGAGTGGCGCCTGGGCTGGTGGGAGCCTTTTGCCCTTCGCCCCCCCGCCCCTCCCTGGGCAGAGGCTGCATCGATCTGCTGCCAGTCTGGCCAAGGTCAGGAGCTCAGTTTCCAAGTCGCTCATTCGGGTTCCCTTAGGAAACATACCGCCCCAAGGCTGCCCCTGGATCTGGCTTGGAATAAGCCCCTCACTTGAGACTAGACAGGAGTATTGCTTATGGGGGGAGAGCTCCCCAGAACTCTGCAGGCAGGAGGCCAATCAGCATCCCGCATTTCCAGGCACCAGAGCCAGCAAGAGTGCAGGCTCTTCAAAGGCGAAGGGAGGCAGCTTGCTGGTTGCCCTGTCAGGTGGACGGTATGCACAGGGTCTCAGGTGAAACCTCTGGCATTGCCCACCTTGATGGAATATGGCAGCTTCTTAGGGTAACCTTCGCCTGCGAGACTGGCCATGCCAAGGCTGTCCTTTGGGTGCTGTCTGGCTGAGTGGCACTGGGCAAGAGCCCCTGCTGGCCTCCCTGAGACAAGGAGCTCTCTCCTCCTGGGGTTCAGTGATGGCTACTGCCTTTCCTGCTGAAGTCCCAGAGGACCATTGGGGGCTAAGGGACAATTCAGCTCCCTTGGAAGTCCTGCGAGGGCTGGCTGGGGACACAGAGGAAACTGGAGGGCAGCAGCCACAGAGCCAGTAGGTGCTGCAACAAGCAGCTTTGCATGGAAGAGTTGGCCCCCATTTCCCACATGCTGGTCCTTGCCATCTTCTGAGTGGCTTGGGAACACCTGCTAGTCCAGGATCGTCCAGCACCAGCTTCCCTTCAATCCTGCCAGCTTCTCCATGGCAACCCCAGCAAGTTACACTGGAGGCAGCAGTTTCCATGAGTCTTTCCCATGGAAACAAGCTTGCCCAGCCCAGCCCAGCCCAGCCCGGCTTTCATCATGGGCTGAACCACAAGCAACCCTGGAGAGAGTCCTCCAGAGAGGTGAGAAAGAAGGAGCATCAGGGATAGGATGGACCTGGAAGAGAGAGAAGGACAAGGATACTGTAAGCAAGATGACACTACCATTGGGCTTATTTGCCAACAGACAGATAGACAGACACACACGTAGAGTGCCACCGCCTGGGATTTCCATTTTCTCAAGATGAAGCATCATCTCAAAATGGCCAGATCAGGGAGGCAGAGAAGAGAGTTGCCAGATTGACAGTCAACCCTGAAAGGCAGAATCAAGTCCAAAGATACTTTGGGGAAGGGCTACAATGCAGTGGATGCCCCACTATAGGAGGTTTTGGCCAGTGGGAGTGTTAATGAGCTGCACTTACCAAAAGTGGGTGTCTCCCACCTGGGGAGCAGAGCAGGGTCCCCTTCCCCTCATCTCGACTGGTGCCAGAGCTGGGGAATGGCTGGCTGGCTCCATACATGAAGACATTCTTCCTGACTTTTACTAACCTCCATCCAGGGAGGGCCAGAAGGCAGGCCAGTGTCCTCCAGATGGGAATGTGAAACCCATGGTGCACAGCACACAGAAGAACCAGGTTCCCTTTGCTCAGAGCCCCCCCTCCTGGACACGACCGTCCCTTGCCTTGCACCTGGAGGGCTGCTGCAGAGGCCAGTCTTCCCTATGAAGGAAAGCAGCCGCCTGGAACTGAAACCCCCCTGCAAAGTCGGTCATCTGCTGGGCCAAAGGGCTTCCAGGCCTCACTTCCTGCTTATTCAGCTGCTGTTCTGAGGAAGTTTGCTGAAAGGAGGAGGTTGCCACAAACTCTTCTTGGTTGACCGCCATTCTTTTGCTCTAGAAGCAGGATGGTTGCTCTGGACAGAGCCAGCCCTTGGAGGTCAGCCCCAAACCTCACCATGGGCAATGCAGAGCTAGCCCCGTCCTCCTCTTGGGCAGAGCCTCCTTGGCAGAGGCCCTGCATTCTGCAGGAGAGGCCGCGTCTCAGCCAAGGAGAAGCAGGCGCAGCGCTGGAAAAGGCAGCTTGATTTCAGTATGGGGGTGTGTGTGTGCCTAAGCTGACTTTGGGCCCTTGCTCTGAAGAACTTGCAGCTGTCCCGGTCCCCCCCACCCCCAGTTAAAGAAACCTTTGGTCAATGTACCAAACGTGCTTTCATCACATAGTTGCCTACGAGATGTTCCCTGTTTATTTCGGTTTGCCCCACAAGTTCCCTGATTAAATTACGGCAAGGAAAACCCACACAATACTCCGGCAAGAGGCACAAGAGTCAACATCAGTGTGGGAGCACAATACGCAGAGCCTACAAGCAGCTGGTCTCGTGTGTTCCACGCAGTGGGGATTTCTGGGCACAGGCCAAGGAGGAGGGCTTTCCATGGGGCACTCCGCAGATGGGGCGTGGCTGCGGGTGGGGCTCTCTTCATTTAGGGGACTACTAAAGAGATCCCCAAAGAGGCTCCAGATAAGCAGCTTTGAGCAACTTGATTCTTTTGATACTAACCCCAACAGGAGAGGCTCCAAGAGGTCATCCAATCCAACCTCTTCTGCCCCACTGATGGAGACTTTTTGGAGCTCTAGAGGACGCCAGGTTGGGGAAAGCCGATTTAAACAACTCTTCTGAGCATGGCCCATCTGATCTGCCCAGAAGAGGAGGCACATCCAAGAACTGGTGGGGCTTCCTCCAGAACTCCAGGGCCAGCCAAGCTAGGCGTTATGCCGAAAAGCCGACCGATGCTGACAGCCTCTGTGGGGAAGCTTCCCCCCAGGTGCTTTTTATAATGAAGCCGAATCTTTGGAGAGCAGCACCTCAGGAGCCTGACTGCAACCAGGATGGACATTTGCGGGGACACAGAGATGCGAACAGGAACTCCCTTAATTCTGGTGGTCCAGCAGGACCAAGAGGTGACATCACCAGCAGCCAATCCTATGCCTCGAAGTCTATCCAGGGTTGCCATAGCAACAGATGTGCCCTTCCAAGTTCTGTTCTGCTGGATCCTCTCTTGTGCGAACTGGAGCTGGGTCAGGAAGCAGAGAAAGGCACAGGCTACATGGGCAAGGAGCAGCCGGACCCTGGAAGGCAGCCCTGGGGAGCATGGCCTCTGTGCCTTGGACGCAAAGAACCTGGTGGTGTAGCTTTTACCCTCAGCCCTCCATTGCTCTCACCGAGAAGGCAGCAAGTCACGACTCCCTCTGCACTCTCGCCAAGGCAGAGGGCTTGCTCTCCCCTCTCCAGAGTCCAGTGTGCCACAAACTCCTTTGTCAGCAAACTGTTGTGAATTTCCCCTGGCATTCATGTGCCCTGCTGCTTTCTGGGGCATCCTGCTGTTTTAAGAGAGGGGAGATGAGGCTTGCACTACACCTGTCCTTCCAGTGCATGCAGCATAGAGAGAGAGAGATGCTTCCTTGTGCAGGTGAGGGCTCAGTGGATTTCTGACAGGCCATCAACCTGGTCCATTCATCTTGCAGTTACTGCAGTCACAGGAGATGGAAAGTAGTTGTGTGTACAAGTGATCCCAGAGCATTGTTGTCCTCCAATGTGCCATGTTTTGTGGCTGGATCCTGAAGACCCTAAGGCAGAGTTTGCACAGTATCCGCAAGGAAGGTTTAAACTAGGCTTCTAGGAAGGCACAAAGCACCTCTGCCAACCCCAGCGGCTAAGGTTATGTTGCCAGCCAGAGGGGCTTAGACCAATTTTGGCTTTTCCTATTTTGTCCTCCAGACTGTGAAGCGTCCTGGTTCATCAGGAGGTCTCTCCCCAACTGTTTTCTCCTCTCCTCCTTTTGCGGGGAAGGTGGCTGCCGTCTTGTTTCAGGGAAGGAGCTGGGCGAGCAGCTGAGCAGGCCGGACATGAAGCCAGTTCATGAAGAAGCAGTTTTGCAATTGCAGCTCAACCAACTCCCTTTGCAAGCACAACCTCTGCCAAGGAGCCGTTTTCCATGGGTGTGGGGGGGTGGGATCTTCCCTGCTGGCTCAAGAGCTCTTGCTGACTCCTGGAAATCCTTGAAAGGAGCCGTAAAGCTGGCAATGCCACGGGGTGGCAATGCAGGCTACGAAGCAGCTTCAAAGCAAGGCCTCACACAGATCCTCCACCTTCCCAAAGGGTGAAAGTGAGATGCCTCCCAGAAACCGAGCGTCTGCAGAGGGCAAATGACAAAATGATCTTGTGACATCACACACACACACACCGCCTTGGATGTGTGTGTGTGCTGTGCAGAACATAAGAGGAAGGGTTTGTGCTACAAGACTGTGATGATGCTCATCTGCTCTGTCCGATGAAACGGCTGGATTCTGCAGGTGCCTCTGATGTAGCCGAGTTCCTCTTTCCAGAGGAAATTAGACCAACCGGGAGTTGCATCACCTCCTCCGTCTTGCTTGGTTTACTCTCTCACTTTTGCACCTCTTAACCTGCAGACCTGGAAGGACCCAGGCAGGCCTCCTGTCCTCAGGTGGGAATGCAAGAGAGGCCCAGCTCAGCAGACCTTGGCTGGAGGCAGCCCAGAACAAGGTCCTGAGGGGCTTGGGGTCTTGCAGAACCTCCTTCCCTTCTGGGGACCTTTCCCCTTGTGAGGAAGTACAACTCAGCCTGGGGAAATTCTCCGAGATCTGAGAAACCACCCAACTTTTGGGGAAATTCCTGACCTTTCCCCATCAGCCGAGAGGGTGGCCAAAGCTTTGCAGCTCCTGCTGTGGAAATCAAAGGGGGGTGGGGACCTGCCCAAACTCTCTCTTCCCTTGCCGGGAGCCAGGCTTAATAACAAAGGCCTCTGGTCATCCTCACCCGCAGGAGGTTTAGAGGCTCAGCGGGTGGGTGAGCTGCTCAGCCCCTTTCAGGAGAACTCTGCCCCAAATCTTAGGATGGCAAGAGCCCGGGAAGTTGCCTGGATTGAGGGGCAGCAGTGAGCTTCTCACAGTGATCCCTTTGCAGATGAGTTTCTGGGTTCTTGGCAGCTGCAAGCAGGACTGAGCTTTCTCTGCAAAGACCCCCCTGGCTGGGTGAGAGGAGCAACCCTGGGCCTCTTGCATCAGCTGATGGGAACCTTCCCCAATTCTCCTGCACAGACCGAATTCCAGGGAATCCAGCTCACCAACACGGGTGGAGGGGAGCAAGTGGATGGTGATCCTCAGGATAAGACGGTAATCTAAATTCACACACGTCACCTTGGATTACTGTGGTTTCTAACCCTAGTTTAGTGCTATATTTGAACATAACCACCTGGTTACGTGACACGTTGCCACTTGCCGACATTGGAATCGCCCCCAGAGCTGTCTGAAGACGAAAGCGCAGAGGAAGGAAGTGGTTGAAATAGGTTGCCTAACATGGCTTCTTCAGCTCTCTGGGAGGTTCACTACAAACACACCTCAAGCTGTGATCTTCTAGCAGAGCCCCCCACCCCACCCCCCCACACACACTCAGGTGGGGCAGAAGGGCCCAGAAGAGGGCAGAGGTTCACGCCCTGCAGCACACAACAGGCAGGAGAAGGCAGAGAGAGGAAATGACACCCAGCGCCCTTGGTAACAAAATTTATTGTCATGATTGAAGACAAGATTTATAAACGTACTCTAGCAACTTGTTGATAAAATAGCAAGTATCCCAACTTTATAGTTTGTTGTCATTTGGAACAGAATGGAAAACCAGGAAAGGGTTATGATGTCCGTGACACTTGGACCTTCCACGCCACGGCGGCGGCAGCAGCAGCAGCAGCAGCAGCAGCGCGAGGTCTAGAGGTCCTCCGTGTGCCCAACACCGCCAGGGAGACCAGCATCCAGGATGAAAAGAAGGGGAGAGCAGTGGAAAGCAGCGCACGCATTTCAAAGCCCACAAAACACCCACCATGGTTGAGGTCTCTGAGGAAGAGAGCAGCCTCTCCTCTGGCCGGACCCAGAGAGGAGCTCAGCGCACCAGCAAGCTGTGCTTGGGCCCGTCCACCCTTTCCAGCTTCTCAAAGTGTTTCCTGGCATTTCGGATGTTGATCAGCGTTGCTGCAGAAGCTGGAAGACAGGAGGACCGAGGAGATGAGGCCCTCCGCGTGGCCGGGCAACAAGGCGGTAGAGGGGCAGGGAGGGCAGGCTCCCCTCCCCTCCGCACCGCAAACCAACATTCCCTGGATTGTGACTGCCACCGGGAGCCCCCAAAGGAAGAGCCCTGCTCCCCCACTTACGTATGGAAGGGTCTGACATGACGACCATCACGTAGGTGTTTGAGGTGAAGATGTCAATGAAATCAGCAAAGTTGGAATTCCTCACTTCCATGCTCTGGAAAGAGGCAGCCAACTTACTGGAGGGGGCGGGGGGAGAGAAAAGAGGGGGGAGAATGTCAATTGCTCCACCCCAAACAGGCTCTTTACTCTTCAGGCCTCCCTCCCCACATTGCTCTGATGACTCAGAGCCCTTTGCTTGTCCATGACCTCCAGAGAAAGACAGCCCCACTGATTCCTTCCTTCCGCCACTCAAGAACAGCCGATAAAATGGCCTGCATGGGCTCCAGGACCCCCATGGGGTCAATGAGAACAGGCATCAGTGGTGCCTGGGTGCCCCTGGCCACCTCAGAGGAAGCTGTCATGGAACCAAACCCCCTGCCAGGCTCCCCCAGGAGGCCGCTCTGGCTCTCACCTGCAGCTCAGCTTGAACTGCTTAATGATGTTGCTGATTTTCTCGAACCGGTGAATGTCCCGCTGCTCTTTGCACTGGTAGTGGGAAATGACCTGCGAGAGGAGGCACGGAAGGCCGGCTGGCTTTGAGCCACACAAGAGCGACGAGAAAGACGGAGCCGTCCAAAGCATGTTGGGCCTCCATTCCCAGACACAATCCACGCACACCCACCATCATGGCAGAGCCACACAGGAGAAAGGAGTGGATTCCTCACAAAAGCCACCCAGTAAAGCTGTGCACCATGGTTCTCGGAGTGGCCACAGAGAACCAGAGTTCAAGCCATGCCTGCCACAAGACTATCAGAGCGGAGGGCAAATGGAATAGATGGAGGCCTATTCCACAAGGGATCTGACTTTGGAAATCACAGCAAGACATGTGGGAGGCTTGACGGACCCCTCCCCAACCCCTCCCCAAGAGGGTCCATTTTCTCACTCACCAAAAATGTGGCTCTTTCAAACAGAAGAACTTCATCAGCTTCAATGATCTGAGCAAAATTCCTGAGGTTTGTTTCCAGCTGCTGGACATTGGGAATAAGCTGGTAGACTATGCTGGACCAGGCCTGCCAAAGAGGAAGCCCAGAAGGCAGCTGAACTCTTGGTCCATCCTGAGATCGACCCAGAGTAAGGGGGCAGCAGGACCCTCCTCTTGGCAGTCAGCAAACGGAGGAAAGCACCCTTGAGAGGGGAGGGATTCACCTCCCGGCACAACAGCCCATTTTTGTCCCTGCTCCCCCAGAGGCTCTTGATGGGGCAGAAGTGGGAGCTGCTGTAAAACTTACTGCTCATAAGCTGAAGGCTCCCCTTTTGCAGTCTATGGGTAAGCAAGGATCTGAACCCAGGGCTTCCTCCAGCTGGTGGCTTATAACTCGCTCAGGCTTAGCCACCATGGTGGCAGAGAAGCACAAACCTTGTAGAGCGTCTCATCCCAGATGGACGTCCTGAAGCAAGAGCATTCCAACGGGCGGGACAACCGCTTCAAATCCTCTTCCCGCTCCTTGAAAATCTAACAGAAGGAAATGAAAGGAGACCAATTCCCCCAATCAGTAGAAGCCTCACCAACGAAGTTGCCCTCTTGGAGAGACAGGCTCACATCTCAGCAAGGCCAGCACTGCTGGGAAAAGGGGACCAGCCGGAAAGGCCTTGGCAAGGAATCTGCAGAGAAAAGGGGGGGATTCCCAGAGCTGATAAAAAAAAAAAGGGGGGGGTGCCGCCTGTGTGCCCAGAGCTGCCTGCCAGGCTCAGGGGGTTCTGCGGTTGGAGCATCACTTGCAGACCCCCTCGGGTGTTGGAAGAGGTGGCAGGCATTTAGGCAAAGCCCACAGTGGAAGGGAAAAGCAGCGGTTTCTGAAAGGAAAGCTGAGGGGTTTTAGCAGAGGGAACCATAGGAGCCCCACCAGGTGCCGCAGGGCAGACCCAGCACAAAAGCCAGGAGGGAAAGGGGGTGGCCTTGTGACCTCCCAAGGGCTAACGTCCCGCCAGAGCCCTTTGACCGAAGGCCTCTCTGGAGGCTGACCCTCACCAGGTCGCGCTGGTCCTCCTGTACTAAATCCATTTTGTGGACAAGGCAGAAAATCTTGGCATCGGGAGAGTTCTGGAGAATGGCTTCCAGGCAGGACTGATAGTAGTGCATGTCTTTCTCCAGCTCTCTGCTCTCCACGTCAAAGACATAAATAAGGACCTCCACGTTGCGAAAGATGTTATCACGCTGACTGGTGAAGTAGTTCTCCATGAAAGTGTCCTGGCTGGAAGGAGGAGGAGAGCCACCCTCAACGGCTCCGTTGGACAGGAAGGGGAAGAGAGGAGCACTCAGCTGGGGACACACTGCTGGGAGGGGGGTTCCTTCCCCATTTCCCCAGTAAGGGAGCGGCTTCTGCTTGGACCTCCCAGCCGAGGGTCCCCGGGAAGCCCCTGCTGAACTGCCTGGAGCCCTTAGCTGCGCTCTTCTGGGGCCCTCGGCACCCCTCCTCCTCCTCCTGCAAGTAGCAAAAGGGCAGACAAAATAATTACCCGCCACAGTCCCACAGGTTTAACACCAGGTTGCCCAGAAACCGCACGTGCGAATGCTCCACGTCAACTGGGGAAAAGACGAGATGGATGGCAGGGACGGAAACGAAGGAACCTGGCGGTTTAAGCCGGAGCCTTCCCTCTAACCCAGGCTGCCTGGATGGAGCACCCTCCCTTCGCTGGGCTGACGGGTGGGATGCCCGGGGGTCTCCGCCCCCCCCCCGCCCCCCTTACTTGTGGCTCCCAGGCGCCGCGTGTCCCGCGCGATGTAGTTGGCGAAGATGATGGAGCGCATGCTGGTCTTGCCGGAGCCGCTCTTGCCCATCAGCAGCACCTGGGCGGCGGGAGAAGAGCCGACGTTACCGCTGCGGAGCCGCCCCCGCCGCCCCCCGAGCCGCCCCCGGACGCCCGCCTTACCTTCTTCTTCATGGCTGCTGCGTTCGGCATCCCACGCCTGCAAAGACACGCCGGGCGTCAGTGGGCAACGAGGGAAGGGCAGCCCACGCCGCTCCTCGCCCGCCTCGCTTGGCGCTCGGGCCGCGCGGCCTATCCCGAATTGCCGGGAGGCTCCCCACGGCCCTCCTCGGATGGCTCGGCGGCCTCTTTCGCGGGTGAGCGGACGGGGGACCCCACCTGTGCTCCGGACTAGCCCTGCGGCCGAGGGGCGCGGGGGCAGCAAGCCACTCCGCGTCGTCGTCCTGCTCCCCGTAGGCCTCACAGCCCCAGCCTCGCGTAAGTCGCTCACCCGGCCTCGCCCGGCTCCGGACAGCCCAACCCACCGCGGCACCTCGGGACAGTCACGTGAGCTACGCCGCCGAGCCGGAGACTCCGCCCTCCTTCGGTCAGGTGACGTGACGCGACGCGCTGATCATCGAGGCAGCTGCGCCTAGACTGACCGTCCCCTGAGAAGCCGCGGAAGCCATACTTCTTGAGGGAGCCGCGATCTCCGGAGCTTTGCAAGGGAAAGGCTGCTGTGCGCGATGGGAGTGGCGGTTCCGACGGCAGCAAAGCCGGGCTTGCTGTTCGCGTAACGAAGGACATTTCGGGAGGGCCCCGGAACTTGGAAGCCCAGATAGGGTTCTGTCTGCGCCCCGCAGGCGGTGCTATAGATACACTGCCCCTGTGAAGAAGGCTTCAATAAGGGCGGAACTGCCCAGTCCGCGCCAGATGGAGCGATCTGGCCCAGTTTTACTCACAGCTTCCCATATGGTCTAGCGGTTAGGATTCCTGGTTTTCACCCAGGCGGCCCGGGTTCGACTCCCGGTATGGGAACGTACAGCTTTTTTTTTGCTCTATCGCCGGGGGCGGAGGGGGGAAAAGCGGGGCCGTGTGGCAGCGCGCCTCCTCACCAGGGTCTAGCCCCTTGGCCGTGGGGATCAGCTGCCCGCAGCCCTCGCCCCTTCCCGCGATTGGACGGGCCGGGTTCCGCGGGGCGGGGCCTTGGGGAGAAAAGGCACCTGCGGGGATCCCGGGCGGAGGGCGATGGAGGCGGCGGCGGTAGAGACAGGTGGGCGCTGCCTGGCGGGGTGGGTTGCCCTGGACCCGGCTGAGTCTGTGGACCTTCCTCCCGCTTCTTTCCCCCGGGGAAGGCGGTGTCTCTGGGATGCTTGGCGGACGCTCCGCTGACCCTCCCGGAGGAAGCGAAGCAGAGCCAGCCAAGCGACCGGGCGAGACCCCCGGGCTGCCCCACCCGACTCTGAGCGCCCTAACGCCGCCGTTTTCCCCGGCAGGGCTGGCGGGCGACTCCCTGGAGGCTTTCTTGCTGGCGTTTGACCAGGCGGTCCGGGACTTCGAACAGCGGGGCTCTGCTCAGCTCCAGCCGCCCCGGGAGGCTTGGAAGGCAGCGCTCGGGGGCAGCCTCTACGACAGCGGCACCGGCGACTCGGGAAGTGAGTGCCGCTTCTTCCTTCCAGGGACGAACGGGTGGGGGGCTCCTCTCGCCTCGCCTCGCCTCCCCTCCGGTTTTGGGCTGCTGCGCCTGGGACTCTGGAAAGCGACCCGCTTCTCGCTGCCCCGGAGAAGCGCAGCCCCCCCGCCCCCCTTCAGAAGTTGCTTCTCTCTGAAGTCGGCAACCATCGGAGAGCCCCAGAATGACGGAAGGGGCTTTTTTTCACTTCCCCGACTGGCTGCTGCCTCTTCGGCTTCTCTTCCCAGCATTTGCTGAAGAGAGCCGCCCTGGGGGGAAGCGCGCGAGGAGGAGGGGTGGGGGCGCAAAGGGCCGCCAACTGAGGGAGAATTTCTCTTTGCTTTCCCTGCAGGCAAAAGCATCTCGCCCGGCAGCAGCCTGAACAGCAGCGAGGAGGATCTCAGAGCTGGTGTGGCTTCTTCCCAGACTCCTTCCTCCACAGGTATAACGCGGAACCCCATTTGTGGACCAGAGACAACAATTTAGGGCTCTCTTATTGTCCTTGGAGGGGCCAAATCCCCCTCTGTTCCCCCTTCTCCCTCCCTCCCTCCTAATTCTCCAGTTCTACCAGCCTGTGTGGCCCTTCATGATTAAGAGAGAATAAACCCCATGGCTGAAGATTTTATCTGGCTTCCCCCCCTTTTTTTTCCGGTGTTGTTGAGATCCCATTATTCCAATCTTTTATTTGCTCTTTGGTTCAATCAAGATTTGTGACGGTGACAAGTTGACCCATCTTATCTTCTAGCTAAGCTCGGAGACACACGTGAACTGCAAGCGTTCATTGCAGACCTGGACCAAATCCTGAAAGGTAAGTGTGGGATCTGGGCCCTGTAGGAAGCCCAAAGGGTAAACCGGGCTTCTGCTTTGTCGGCGGGGGCTTCTGGAGAGCCCCTGGGGCAGAAATGGGGCCGCAGATGCATTCCCGCTGCGGGTCAGTGACTGGGGAAGCCTTCCAATCCTCTTGGGCGGCTCTCCTGGGTCTCTGACTGATGCAGAGGAGGCTGGGAAGGGCCGCCCGAGGCAGAAGGTCTGGAGGGTCCGTCTTCCTTTCTTGTAGAAATGTGACCGGCTTTGCTCTTCAAGACGAAAATCTGCCTGCTGACGTCTTGCTGAATGGAACTATCCTTTTTTTCCCTGGGAGAAGCCCCCCACCAAAACTCCTGACACATCAGCTATGATTGCCCCCAAAGCCAGCCTACCTCGCAACTGGCTTCTCCGTAGGGAAGGGATCACAACTGTTTCCCAATACTTTGTTGGTCTAGAAGTCAAAGCAGAAATCCAATAAGTCTGGATCCCAAAGGTGCTCTGCCAGTGGATTTATTTTTGAAATTCCACTTTGAGGAGAAAGCCGGATTGCTTTTTGAAACGTGAGGGGGACTGTTGATAAGGAGGGGAAAACCTGGGTAGGGGGATGTCCCTTAGTTGCTGGACTGCTGAGGGAGACCTTTGCTAAGTTTGAAGGGGGCTTGGCCAGAGGGGCTTTCTGCATGGAGCTCCTGAAGGGCCACTTGGAGAGAAGTGTGGAGGGGCTGGCTTTTCTCTCAGGTGTTGGGGAGAGGGGGTTGGGTGGAGGGGAACGTTAGGAGTTTCATCAGAGAAGTTGCGTTGTGCCACAGTTGAGGTTTTATTGATTCTGGTTTTTATTTTTTGTATAATACTATTCTATGGTTGTGAGCCTCCCAGGGTTCTAGTTTTAAGATGGATGGCTGTATTTTAAATAAATATTAAAAAATGCTATTGTCTTTGTGGGTTTTGCTGTAGAAGAGTTCATAGCTGACCACCTTATGCAATGAAATTAATGCTGAAACTGAAACAAAAAATAAGCATATATCTAAAGGTTTATAAGGTGGAATAAAAGGAAGTTTTTATTCCTTCCTCTTTACACTCAATGCTGCCTTTAATTCTCTGCTCCGGGAGCTGTGGCAACCCAGGCGGAGGGAGCACCCCTAATTCCTTTCTGCTGGTCAGCATCCAGAGACTGCTGTAGGCAGCCAGCCTCACCGAGACCTCACTCTGTAGGGTTCTTTCCCTGGGGGGCATTCACTCCCCATCGGTCCCAGCAAAAACAAAAATCTTCCAGGTTTTTTTAACAAGTGTATCATAGGCTGGTAGATCTCTGAGCTAGGCCTTCCACACCACCCCAAAGGTGCTGTGTTCAAACTCGCAGGGCTACAAGGAAGACATCACCAAGGCTAGTTCATGCATAATGTTAAACCATGGTTGCAGAATAAACCCCGAGTGGCTGATTAACAGAAATACTGAGCCCAAAAACATGGTTTCTAAACCACCACGCTGGCAGCCACGTCTCTTGGCAAGGACATCTCAGCCTTGGCCCCAGTGGGTTGCCACCCACAGGATTCTGGTGTGGACGCCCAGGACAGGGGTGTCTGTCTATCTTATTCTCGGGGGCTGCCTCCTCCAGATCACAAAGCAGTTACAACACAGGCAAGTGAGCTCCCAGCCTCACTTCCCTTGGAGCACAATCCTGCCTTGTGGGGCCTTTTAGGGCAACCCGGCTTCTGAGCCACAATTAGCCTGAGAGCCAAACTAGGGCTCTTCCTGCTCACTTCCCCGCTATCTTATGCACACATGTCAGCTATACCCATGGCTGCCTGTGGCCTTGTCATGGCTAGTGAGCATTGATAGCCAGCTGCCTCCCTGGCTCGGCAGGTAATCCTGCCCTTACCCTGTCTACGGAGACTCCTGGTCATCCTGAAGGTGCTTTTTCAGCTTCTTGGATGAGAAGTGAAACGTCTTCAAAGAAAAGCCCAGTTGCCTCTGGAAACAGTGCCTTTGGGCGGCCCTTGCCATGCCTCATGCTGGGGAGTTCTTGCAATTCAATCAGGTAAGTTTTCTCCAAAACAATTTAGAAGGCTGGCTTGCAGTGGGGGAGGGGAACGGGTAGTGACAGTGATTTCTGTGGGATTCTGAAAATCCCCCCAGGCTAAAGTTGCAATTTCAATTCCTTTCTCTTGGCATTTTCCTTTCTGAAAACAGGATGTGGAGATGAGGAATGATACTGCAGCAGGAAGCCAGAAGTCAGGCAGCGACTCCCACCCTAAGGAAGGCATTTGTGTTCATCGGGGGATTTCCTGGGAAACCCCGAGATGAGAAGTGAAGGCAGCCACGGAGCACCCAGCCCTTTGCCTTCAGCTTCCAGAGGCTGCAGCAGAGAAGCCGTCCATCTTAGCAGGCCAGGTTGGGAAAAGCAGGGGCCAGGTCCCTCCTATGGCCCTCTTGTCCTGGCCGTATGAAGGGGCTGTGTGTCGGGACAAGCTGATCCTGTCCAGGGAGGACTGGGGGCTCCTCCTCTGCCCACATCTCCCCTCCCCAAGCAAACTACTTTGCTTGTGTCACTCCCTGGCTTGCTGCTGCCTATTTTCAGCTGGCACTGGTTTTTAATAGAACTACCTATCTATGCCTGTCTGTCTGTCTGTCCATCCATCCATTTATTTGTTGTATCTCACCTTTTAAAATTATTGTTGCAAATAACTGAAAGCAGTGAACAGATCCACCACATCCTCCTATTTTCTCCACAACAAGCCTGTGAGGCGGGTTAGCTGAGAGGGAGAGAGAGAGAGAGAGAGAGACTAGCTCAAAGTAACCCAGCTGGCTTTCATGCATAAGGCAGGACTTGAACTCATCACCTCTTGCTTTCTAGCCTGGTGCCTTAAACTCAAGACCAAACTGGCTCTGTTAAACTTAAAAATAAGGGTTTTAATAGAAAATCAAAGAAGCATGAGTACATAACACTTCATTCAGATTAGGTAAGTCAAAAAGAGTTTCTTCAATTGCAGGTTAAGGGAAGAATTGGTGGCTGAAGTAGTTCCACTTCAAAACTGAGGCAGACCAAACCTCTTCCTGCCCAACCCTAGTTTGGAAACTTGCAAACACAAGAACATCACAAGAGGCCTACAAAGTGTGAGAAAAAGACAGCGTGAGGTTCTTTGTGTTGCTTCTCTTGGCCCCACGCTGGGCAGCAGGAGATGCCTGACCCCATTTTGCCCCCCAGGGCAACCCATGTTTGGACGCTCTTTCACAAGGATGTGACTAGCCCAGTGCAATGACCTCACCCTCCTCAGGAGGAAGAAAGGAGCCAGGAAGTTGCAAGCGGCAGTGAGCAACCCAGCAACCAGAGCCGAACTGCCCGGTGAGAAAGAGTGACACACGGCTCTTCAGCCTATGGGTAGAACAGGAGTGCCTGAGCCGGAGGGGCGTTCAGGGGTCAAGAGGGAGAAAGCGAGTGGTGACCTGCATCACAAGGCTCTTTTGAAATCAGGGGGAGGGAAGGGCGGGTTCCTCTTTCGCTTTCCTGGAGAGTTTCAGGATCCCGTTGTCAAGCAAGTATTAGAAAACAGGTATATGAACATGGTTATGAATACACGAAATGGGTACATATAAGAAAAATAAAAGAATAGGACAGGGACGGTAGGCACCTTGGTGCGCTTATGCACGCTCCCTACAGGCCTCTTAGACAGTCTAAGGTTAAAGTTTTTGGGGTTGGGGGAAGAAACCACAGAGTCAGGTAGAGTATTGCAGGGGCGCTGGGCAGAGGAGGCCAGGAAGAGTCCAAAGTGGCCTCGGAGCCCTTAGACATTTGCGATCTGTGCACACCGGAGGGCTGGAGGTTCCGGAGTTCAGTTCCCTTGCGGGGCAGATGATGGTGCGACGCCGGCGACGCCTCCCTGCCGGGGGACCGGGACGCATCAGGTGCACCTGGAACAGCCGCCTCTCCTTCGGCTTCCCTGCGCAGGTTCCGGGCATCCCGCACTTCCACTTCAGGGCCGTCTGCAGGGGACGGAGAGTCGCAGGTCTCCGCAGCTCGTCTCCAGGGCGCACCGACAGGATCCGAGGGGGAAAGGCATTTCTCCTGCAAGGCGGAGCACACCGGGAATTTCGGCTTCCCCGCGCGCTCCCTCTGAAGCCGGCGCGGCCTGCGGCCCCTCAGAGCGTCGTTTCCCGGAGGGAGGCTCGAGCACCCGCGGAGGGCTCTGCAGGACCGGCTCTGCGGCACGGCGAGGAGGCGGCCCCGGTCCGGCGAGCCTCCCAGAAGAGGCCCGGCAGCAGCCGCGAGGGGGCGCGAGCACATGGCCGGGATAGCAGTGCCCGAGACAAAGATGGCGGCTCCGGGACCGGCCGCACGGGGGAGTCACGTGATCTGCCCCTCCTCGCGCTTCCCAATGGCGCCGCCCTCGCTTGGCCGGTGGCCGCTCGCCCGCTGAGAGGAGGAGGAGGAGCCCCGCCGGCGCCGCGCAGGTGAGGGCCAAGGGCTGCCTTGGGCCCCCCACTCCGGACCCCCGCGGAGGTTCTGGCGGTGGGGCGGGAGGCCGTGGCTGCCTGGAGGGCCCCGCGCTGTCCGCCCCGGGACGGCCCGGAGGGTTGGGGGCTGCCCGCCGCGCCGCAGAGCCTGAAGGGCAGGAGGGAGGCGAAGCCTTGGCTGCCGGAGGGCGGGCTGCTCCGTGGGGTTCGGCCGGCCGGGCTCGTTTCCCGCCCGGGGGGAAGGCGGTCCCTCGACACGGGCTTCAGGACGGTCGGGGAGGAAGCGCCGCCACGGCGAGGGCCAGTGCGGGGGAGCCTTCCCAGGATCCGCCTCGGAGCTTCTGGGCCGTGGGACAGCTGGGCTTCCCAGTGTAGGAGGCGGCGGCGGGGCCGGCGGAGCGGGTCCATGGGAGCGAAGATGCCTCTCCCGCAGCCTCGGACCCTGCCAGCCGCCCCCAGGGCTTCAGGGAGGAGAAATGCTGCCCCTCCGAATTGCCCGCAGCCCGTGGGATTCCCGCCACTTGGCCCCAGGGAGAGCCGGAGGCTCCGGAGAGGGAAGCTGACTTTCCCGCGGGCCTCCTGGATCCACCAGGGCCAAATCGCTGGGATCCACCTGAGAGTCCATGGGGAGTGCCCCCCCACCTCCGGCAGCTGCGAGTGTGGAGCCTCCTGGGGTGAAGGGCTTTGGAGATCCAGCCGTTTCCAGCTCAGTTGGCCAAGCGGCCTGGGGTTCTGCCAGAACCAAAGCCTTCCGGGGCCCAGGAGGTGGTCCTGACGCCTGGCAGCTCCCTTGGCCACTGCTGAGGGTGGGAGAGCAGCAGCGGGCCTGAACTCTGGTGCTTTTCCCTCCCAGCAGCTGCCCTCCCCTCCGTTTGTCCCTGAATGTCTGACTGGAAGAGAATCCACTTTTCTGCAGAGACTGGAGAATTGCTCCAGATTCTCTGGTGCGGTTTGTGTGCCTTTTTCTTCCTGGGAAGCCCCTAACCCCCGTCCAGAGGAGGTAGGGACATCTGTCTCCTGCGCCCTTGCAGAGAGGTCGAAGGTCAAACCGCCCTGAGCAGATGTAGACTACTTGTGCCTCCCGTCCAGAAGTATTTGGGCAAGGGAAGCAAAGCCTGACTCAGAGGGGACCGGCTGCAGTGCAGATTTGGCCTTGCTCAGCATGAAGGAAGGAAGTCAGTCAGTTCTCCCAGTTCTTGGAAGGGGAACTAGACGTTTTCAAGGGAAACACACTTTCTGGTCTCTGCCCCTTCCCTGGAAACCCAGAACTGCTCTTTTCTGTGGAAACTTTTCAGGCTGACTGTTCCTCGGAGATGAGTGAGTGCTGTGGCTTAGTTCTGGGCTCCTTCTCTCCAGCCACGAGAAGAGGCCTTTCTGCAGGCCCAAAATATGCCATTGGTTTTACATCTGCTTTGCCCTTGGATAGTTTGGCTCCGGCTGTGGGCTCAGATCCCGAGGGTCTGGCGGGGTCAGCATGGCGACCTGTGTGGACACGTGATCTTGAGATTGCCTGCTGTTTTACTAGGTGTTTAATGCGTCCAGGCATTAAGCAGAGGCTGTCTTTGGACTGTGAGGGTGATGCACATTGTGGGTCTCTTGGACTTAAGAGAGATCGGAAAGCTTTGGGGAGAGGGAGCCAAGCTGGGCCTTCAGGGCCAGCCAGCCTTCCTCGGAAAGGGATCTCGCCCACCCCCAAAAAGCAGGACTTTAAGCCAAATGCACGGGCGCTGAGTTTTGCCACAGCCCAGGGCTCCTAAGCACCTGCTCCAGTAGCTCCCAGCAAGAGCTGCATGTGGCCTGGGTCCCGGCAGTCCTGACCGGCCCCTGTGACTTTGGCTGCTCTGAGACGGAGCAAGAGAAGTTGCTCCCCAACTGCTGAAAGGCCTTTTCTTTCCCAGTTCTGATTGTGCATGGCTGGCAGGGGGCTCACCCGGCCCAGAAGTAGATCATCCCCAGCTTCTCCTCTCCAGATCTGGCTTGCCACGGCCGCTTTGACCAGTTGGAAGCTTCTGACTTGGTGGCCTCCGATACTCTTCACCCCCCCCCCTCCAGGCCCTTCTTAAGCTCAGGAAGTCTAGATCTTGAAAAAGGTTCTGACCCAAAATTCTGATTTTCAGGCTCAGCTTTCCTAGGAGGTATATAATTGCTGCCTGTCTGTTTACGCAAGAGCTCCAGAAGCACGGCAGCTGTTTGGGTGGGTGGTGAACCACTTCTGACCAGGACTTTGGGTGAAACAAGCGCTATTGTGAAATTGCTCTGGGAGCACAAAGGTTTGCGTGTTCGACTGCCAAGTCACTGCTGATCCAGGCAGCTCTGTGAGTTGGCCCTTGAAGCAAGTTGGAGGGGGAGTCTGGAGCCCACTGGGGCAGAGGGGGTGAGGGGCTCTTCCCTGGGGAAGGAGGACCTCTTCAGTTTGGCCCAGCACTGAGGACCCCGGGCTCTCCCTGTTGTGGGCAGCCTTTGCTTATTTGTGCCCTGAAAGTAGCCAGGGCAACGCTGCCCCCCCCCGCCCCCCCCAGGATGGAGTAGCTGCCTCCTGTGAAGCCTCCCCGCTCCAGCCCCACACCTTCCTCCTGCAAGTAGAGCCACAGCTGGAGTCGTTGGGCTAAGCCGGCCTGGAGTCGTTGGCCAGGCAGGCCTGGCGAAGCTGGAAGGACGGCTGGCTGCTCCCTCTTCCCTGCTCCGTAGCTGCCGTCAGGTCTGTCCCTCCTTGGCGAAGCTCCTTCGAAAGCAAAAGGCAGCACACAGATTGTGGGTACCAGGTCTCTCCCCTGCCCTGCCTGCCAATTCCCTCCTCTGCACTGGGGGGGAACCCCTCCCACTTCCTGCTCCCTTCCGGGGCCTGAAATCCACCACAGGGGGGCAGCCTTAATTAGACATTGGCCCAGAAGCGAAGGCAGGCATCCCCCCTTCCCACTCAACCCCATCTGTAGGGTTGAGCTGTGGGTTGGGAAGAAGTACAGCTGGGGGAGCTGTTTGGCTTTCCAGCCTGCTCACCTGACCACCTCACTCATGTTTCATGCTGCCATGAGGGACTCACCTGGCAGGTGTCCCCCCCCCCCCCCCCCCGCATCTCTGGGACCTTAAATAAGAGGCTTCCTGGGCTCCCAGAGGCAGATTTGTAATGCCTCCCAGACACGAAGCCCCTCCTCCGGGAGGGGCGCTTTGGGGGGAGATTTCTCAGGTGTCTTGGAAGCCTCCCCTTTGGGTGCGGAGCCTGGAAAGGAGGCCAGGGAGAGGGGAGGTGCCCAAACAACCGGATGGAGGCCCCCAGGGAAGGATTCTTCGGGCTCCTCGCTCAGCCTGGGCTTCCGCTGGCTGGAGCCCAGGCCGGCTGACTTTCAAGGAGGGCTGGGCCGGTGAAGGGGAGTCCTGGGCCTTACTGGCAGTGGGGCTGGGCTTCGTGGGGCAGCTGGCGAGAGAACTGGCCGCTGGGCGAGGCGGGCCAGGGGCCGGATCCAGTGGTGTGAGGCTTGGGATCCGGGAAGGGCCCCCTTGGCAGAAGTGGCCCCGCTTCCCCTTGCAGGTGTGGTGCCCTCTGGCCATGAGCCATACGGGTTTCCGGCATGGGAGTTTCCACGGCAGCAGCAGCAGCGATGAAGACCTGGTGGAGGTGGCGGGGGGGATGCTGGACTTCTCCATGGCGGACGACGTCCCTCCTCTGGACCGGGAGATGGCGGAAGGTAACCAGAGCCAGCTGGCGATGCTTCCCCTGAGGCCTCGTGGCTTGGGGGGGGGGGTCCCTGTCCCCTGGGCAGACTTCTAGGCAGGAGGTCGCCAGATTAGCCTCTTCGACTTGCTGGTGTTTGTGGCAGTAGAGCTGTCCCACCTGATTTATGCCAGGGCTGCCAACAGCTTTGCTCATCCCAAGCCATGATGGTGTCTGGGTGTGTTCCCAGGTTCCCCAAAGCCCCCCGGAATATTGCACTGAGAGAGGAACGGGAGGCCACACCGGCTCCTCGGCTTTCCTCACTAGTGGATCCCAAACTATTGGGAATCCCCTCGATTTCATGAACAGATGGAGGGAGGCTTTCCGCTGGGCAGGAAGACAACAAAGGGGGGCGCACTGGCAGCAGAAACCTGGTGGCTGAGTTTGGCTCTGATCCTGTGTAAGAATCCACCGAAGCAGAGCTAAGCGGACTGGGCCCTGATCCCACCTGACATGGGAACAGGCACCCCAAGGAAGATTTCGGCCACCACCTGTCCGTCCAGCCCAATCACCGTTTCCTGCCCTTTAGAGGGGGAGCAGGTTTGGCCAAAAAGTGGGGCAACTGAAAACGCCCACACTGACACGGGCCGGGTGTCCTGTCCCTCCGGAAGCGGCCATGGCTTAGGGACTGTTAACGTGCTGAGATCCTGAGGCTCTTCCTCGAAGCCCTCTGGGGCCTTCTGAGGGTCTCCGTGGGCCTCTGCAGGCAGCTTTGGGACAAGGGGCTCTCAGCAGCCACTGAATGGGTCAGCCAGGGGCTCAGAGCTTTTCTGCAGCTATTTTGCTGTCCCTCCTGCCTTCCTCTCCCTTGAAGCTGTTTCAAGCTGCTTAAAGATTAACTCAGCTCCTTGGAGCCACCTTTGTTCTCCCGGAGGGACTTTGCGACTTTGCGTTCTGTCCTCTGGCTGGCGGGAAGGAACGTGTCTCCTGACCCCTGCAGGTTTCTCCTCGTACAACGGAGGGGGGGTGAACGGGCCCAGGCAGGTGATGGACTTCCTGCAGGAGCCGCTCCCAGGCGTGGGGACCTATGAAGACTTCAACACCATCGACTGGGTGCGCGAGAAGTCTCGGGACCGCGACCGGCACCGAGAGGTCAGTCGGGTTTCCTCTGGGTGGGGACTGTGGCCAGTGGGAAGGCTGGCAAGATGGGTGGGCAGGAGCCTTTGGGCAAAGGTGTTGTTTCAAGGAGCACAGCTGGCACAAGGCTGATCTCTCCCTGGTGCTCCCTCCCTTGATCACTGGCACTCAGGAGGCCCGGCCGGTGGAATGGAGGAGAAGGCAGCCCCTGCTGTGCTCCGCCTGGTGCCCGGGGGGAGTCCCCGATCCTCGGCATAGAGGCTTCCCGTGGGGGGTGGGGGAAGAAAGCCTGCCTCTAAATGCCCCCCCTCCCCAGATTGCCAGTAGAAGCAAGGAGTCCGCCTGGGCTTTGGTGCACAGCATTAGTGACGCTTTCTCGGGATGGCTGTTGATGCTGCTCATCGGCTTGTGGGCAGGTGAGGGGCCGGAGCTGCTGTGCGGAGCGGGGGTCTCGGTCAAGCCCCTCCCCTCCTCTGGCAACCTTCTCTGCCCACAGGGGCGCTGGCCGGCCTGATTGACATCACTGCCCACTGGATGACAGACCTGAAGGAGGGCGTCTGCCTGAACGGCTTCTGGTACAACCACGAGCACTGCTGCTGGAACTCGCCCCAGACCACCTTCCAGGACAGGGACAGATGCCCCGAGTGGAGGACCTGGGCACAGTTGCTGACTGGCAGAGAGGAGGGGGTGCGCATTGTGGGGGGGTGGCACCTGTTTCACAGGGGGTCCAGTGAGCCTCACGGGCTGCCCTCCCGCTTCTCGCCCTGACAGGGAGCCCTGGGCTACGTCCTGAACTACTTCCTGTACGTCCTCTGGGCGCTACTCTTCTCCTTCCTGGCTGTTCTGCTCGTCCGCGGCTTCGCTCCCTACGCCTGCGGTTCGGGGATCCCAGAGGTGAGTCGGCTCAGGACCTGCCCCCACCTCCCTCCCTCCCTGGAGTGGCTGGGTGGTTCTCCCAAGGGCTCCTGCCTGGGGTTGGCTGAGGGACTCGAGGGGCCCAGGCTGCCTCCCACAGGGGCCTTTTTGCCTTCCAGATCAAAACCATCCTGAGCGGCTTCATCATCCGGGGCTACCTGGGCAAGTGGACCCTGCTGATCAAGACGGTCACCCTGGTGCTGGCTGTTTCGTCGGGCCTGAGCCTGGGCAAGGAGGGCCCCCTGGTCCACGTTGCCTGCTGCTGCGGCAACATTCTTTGCCACCTCTTCACCAAGTACCGGAAGAATGAAGCCAAGCGCCGGGAAGTAAGCTCTGGGGAGGGCTGCCATTCAGCACAGGCCTGGCAGGGACCCAGGGAGAGTCCTGGCCCCTCTGGCCCCCAGGGCATTGAGGATGGCTGTTCTCTGGGCAGGTGTTGTCAGCTGCTGCAGCCGCCGGCGTATCGGTGGCCTTTGGCGCTCCCATTGGAGGTGTCCTTTTCAGCCTGGAAGAGGTAAGGAGCCCCCCCCCCCCGTCCTGCCCGAGGACTGCCCTGCACAGAGTGCGAGCGGGCGGCTGAGCGGCCCTCCCCTCCCCCTGATGCAGGTGAGCTACTACTTCCCGTTGAAGACCCTCTGGCGCTCCTTCTTCGCTGCGCTGGTGGCAGCCTTCACCCTGCGCTCCATCAACCCCTTCGGCAACAGCCGCCTGGTGCTCTTCTACGTGGAGTTCCACAGCCCCTGGCACCTGCTGGAGCTGGCGCCCTTCGTCCTGCTGGGCATCTTTGGGGGGCTCTGGGGGGCCTTCTTCATCCGCAGCAACATCGCCTGGTGCAGGCGGCGCAAGACCACCAAGCTGGGCCGCTACCCGGTGCTGGAGGTGCTAGGGGTGACGGCGCTGACGGCCCTGCTGGCCTTCCCCAACAAATACACGCGCATGAGCACCAGCGAGCTGATCTCGGAGCTCTTCAACGACTGCAGCCTCCTGGACTCCTCCCAGCTCTGCGACTACCTCAACACCAACAGCACCCAGGGCGACGACCTGCCCGACCGGGCGGCTGGGCCAGGCCTCCACGTGGCTACCTGGCAGCTGGTGCTGGCCCTCCTGCTGAAGATCTTCATCACCATCTTCACTTTCGGCATGAAGGTGGCTGTCCAGGAAAGGGCGAGGGGGCTGCTGGGCAGGGAGCCAGGCCGGTCGGGGGGCTCGGGCCCTGCCCCAATCGCCCTCCGGAAGCAGTGAGGCCTTGGAAATAGTCTGACATGCAGGTAGTCCTTGACTTGTGACCATTTGATGACAGTTCAGAGTTATGACTGACTGCCTCCTAAAAAGTGACCTACGACCTGTCGCAGCCCCCCCACCTCCACCCCCACCCCAAGCAGGAGGGCGCCTGCGTTTCTGGCAGTTTGCAGCGCATTCTGCTGATGGTCAGCCTGAAACACCCCCTGGGGGAGCTGGAGTCGCTTCAACCCCCGGACGATTGGGGCATGGCCACTGTCCAAAGGGTCACAGCATCCGGCCCAATCGAGGAGCCTGGGAGCTGAGGAGGGATAGTTCAGTCCCTGTTGAGGCCTCCAGGGCCGCAGTGGGGTGGGAGGCGAGGGGCTGTCGAGGCCTGGTGGGGGACCTGTCTCTGCGCAGGGCTGGGCCAGAGACGAGGGGAGGCTGATGCCAGCTTCTCCTGCAGGTGCCCTCGGGCCTCTTCATCCCCAGCATGGCGGTGGGGGCCATTGCAGGCCGGTTGCTGGGCGTAGGCATGGAGCAGCTGGCCTATCACCACCACGACTGGCTGATCTTCAAGGGCTGGTGCAGCCCTGGCGCCGACTGCATCACGCCTGGCCTCTATGCCATGGTGGGGGCTGCCGCCTGCCTGGGTGAGTAGGAGCCTCTCCCACCGGTTGGGCACCTGGCATTTCCAGCTGCCCCCAAGTTGCAGACCGATTGTGGCCAAAAGGGCAGCACGCAGCTCCCTTTAGATGGGAGGTAAACATGGGGTGGGGAGGGACAGGGCTCCCCCAACAGGCCTGAGCCCTGAAAGAGGCTTTTCAGCATGGTGGTTGTGGGCCGTTGAGCTCAAGCCCAGAGCAACCTCAGGTACGGAGGTGGGAACGGTGAGCTTAAGGGTCAGCTGGAAGCCCTTTGGCCAGGAGATTGGCAGCTGCCTTTTGAGATGGCTGCTTTTTCTTGCCTCTTTATCCTCCTTCGCTTCTATCCCTTTCTGGTCCTTTTTTGTCTCTCTGGTTTCTAAATCTTCCTGCTGAAAGAAATCTATCCGCATGACGTTTGGTAATTCAGGCTCAGGAGAGGTGACCCAGGGATACGCCAGGGAGATGCTTGCCCCATCTCGGGCAGGCGCCCCGTTCACACAGCCCTCTGGCTCTTGCAGGCGGAGTGACCCGCATGACCGTCTCCCTGGTGGTCATCATGTTTGAGCTCACGGGGGGCCTGGAGTACATTGTGCCCCTGATGGCGGCTGCCATGACCAGCAAGTGGGTGGCCGATGCCATCGGCCGGGAGGGCATCTATGACGCCCACATCCGCCTGAATGGCTACCCCTTCCTGGAGGCCAAGGAGGAGTTCTCCCATAAGACCCTGGCCATGGACGTCATGCGCCCCCGACGCAGCGACCCCGCCTTGACAGTGCTGACGCAGGACAGCATGACGGTGGAGGACGTGGAGGCCATCATCAATGAAACCACCTACAGTGGCTACCCTGTGGTGGTCTCTAGGGAGTCTCAGCGCCTCGTGGGTTTCGTCCTCAGGAGAGACCTAGTCATCTCCATTGGTGAGTGGGGCCGGGAGCACCCTGGCAATGCAGGGATGTGGCCAGGGCTGGGATTCTACTTGGTTGGACTGGTTCTATAGAACTGGTTGTTAGAACTGTGCAGTTCGGAGAACCGACAAATCATGCCACTGGCTGGCCCCTCCCCACACCTCACCGCCCACTCACTCCTTACCTGGCAAACTTGCCTGTTAAGTTGCTATTTTTCCTTTTTTTCCCCGACCATCAGCTGTTCTGCTGTGCCAGATTTGGATTAGCTAGAAAGCAGGAAATCGTTGGGTTTCTTGCTTTCTAGCTAATCTAAAAGCAGAGCAGAACCTTCCTTAGGACTGAAGCTTCTATTTTTCAGTGCAGACTCAGGCAGCAGATTGCGGAAAGGTAGATCTCCAAGTGAATCTGTGATTCTGTGAGCAACTCAATATGCCTACCTGCTTTGCCTGCTTTTGCATAAAAGTTGCTATTTTTTATTTAAAAAAATCAATATTTACATACATGGTGTGTTGTGAGTTAATTTTGTGAGTGCTTGCAAGCAAATTTTATGTGACAGACTCAAGTACCAGATTGCAAAAATATAGATATCTTGGTGAATCTGTGATTCTGGGAGCAATTCAATCTGCCTGCCTGCTTTTGGGTACAAGTTGCTCTTTTTTAATAAATTCAATATTTACATAAATATTTATATTTACATACAAGCCACGGCCACCCAGTCACATGACCACTAAGCCATACCCACAAATTAGGCCGTACCCACAGAACCAGTTGTTAAGAAATTTGAATCCCACCCCTGGATGTGGCCCTCTCCATCTCCCGGGAGGCTGGCAGGGTATGGACTGCCCCCCCCCCCCAGTTCTTTCTCTCTCTCTCCCCCCTCCAGAAAGCGCCCGGAAGAAGCAAGAAGGGATTGTCAGCAGCTCAGTTATTTATTTCACCGACCACTGCCCCCCGCTGCCCCCCTGCTCGCCCTCCATGCTCAAGCTGCGGAGCCTTCTGGACCTCAGCCCGTTCACTGTGACCGACCAAACCCCCATGGAGATCGTGGTGGACATTTTCCGAAAACTGGGGCTGCGCCAGTGCCTGGTCACACACAATGGGTGAGGAGGGGCCTCTGCCAAGCATCCTTCCCCCCGGCTTCTATCGGCTTCGCGTGGCGGGAAGGCCATCTTTCTCTGGAGCATTCATTGCAGTGCAAGTCCTGCCTTCGTGTAAGGGAGCCCAGAGGGGCAAGAGATCGGGGTGGCCAATGGATAAGTGGTGAAATGCAGCTGGTGAAATGCCCCCATTCTGAGGCGGGGGTGGGGTGGGTGGGTGGCTGGTCGCATATCCAGTAAAGGTTTGGAAATATTCTAGCTGGCCGGGCCCCTCCTGGCTTGGGGAGGCTCTTTGCATTTGCTTTAAGGCTTCAAAATGAAAGATAGGACAATTCACCAGCAGTAATGAAAAAATATATTGTATATACAAAGTATACATGGCTGATAGCTAAATTCTCCACTGCTGGCAAGGAATTCAGGGGAGCCCAGAGGAGCCGCTCTTTAAAACGCTTCCTCAGCCAGGCCTCGAATTGCCACGCTGGCCTTTCGTGACCAGGAGCCTCCAGGCGGGACATTCTCCCTCCTTCTGCTGGGGCCACAGGAGGCTCCCCTCGGGAGGTGTGGAAGGGCCCCATCATGGCCGAACGGACCGCAGGGGCAGAAGGGAGTCCCGGTTCTCCCGAGGCCAATCGCTTCTCTCTCCTTTTCAGGAAGCTGCTAGGGATTATTACCAAAAAGGACGTCCTGAAGCACATAGCCCAGATGGCAAACCAGGACCCAGACTCCATCTTGTTCAACTGAAGCCTGGGGAGGGGCAGAGGTTTTACTTTGCCCCACAGACTTTGGCCGGAGGACCTGAGCTATGCCTCTCTTCGCAGAGGATCCAGAGCCGTCTCCAGTTTCTCCATGTGGAGCAAGCGATAATCATGTTTTATTTTTTTCTACAAGATAATAACCAATTGCACTATACAATCTGTGGAAAGTTGTCTTCTCTCGGGAAGGAGCGCCTGATTGGATTGTAGCCTTGTTGGGAGCTGCGCTGGGAAGGAGGTTCCACGCCAGAGTAAAAGCAACACTGTAACTGAGTCGGCCGCGGCTGCTTCTTGCCTTGGGGGGGGGCGGGGGGGGGAGGAGCCCTCCTGCTGGACTGGCATGGCGGGGCGATGGCCGGAAGGTCGGTTTGGGCTGAGCTGGGCCGTGGCGGCAGCAGAGCATTGGATTTGGTGGCGCCTCTTCCCGAGTGGCCCCAGATAACCTCAAGTCAACTAGCTGAAGCCTCGGGCCGCCTCTGGCACTGCTGGCTTTGCCTGGCGCAGCCCACCTCCCGCCTTCTTTGGGCACCCAGGCAAGGGGAGCAAGAGGCCGAAGCGGAAGAACTGCCCAGAGTGGGAATTCAGGCTGCTGGGTTCTGACCAGGTGGTGCTGCTTTCTGGACAGAACAGGCCAGGTTCGCGCACTGCATGACCAGGACGCGTGGCTGGCAGCCCAGGGCAGGCGTTGTCTCTCAGAGAAGCCAGCGGAGGCTGAGGATGTCAAGCGAAGGGTTGGGGCCCCTGTTCAGATGCAGGGCTCCCACCGGTTAGAAACAGGGTGTTTCCTGTACTGCGCCTGTGGGCGATAGCCCTCCCCGCCTTTCAATGTTCCTAATGGCAGCCTGGTTTTTGCCTCCACCCCAGAGTCTGGCCACTGAATTAAATCACGATCAAGGGGCATGCGGTGCACTGAACCATGCACTGACCAGTGGGAGGGCATGCGAAATGCTAAGCCCCGAAGAAGCACACGCCTCTGGCCCTGTGGGAGAGGCAGCTCCTGAGGCAACTCGGCCTGGGGAATCCCTGGAGGAAACCAGCGGAGAGAAAAAGGCCAATTCCCAACAAGGTTCAAGGCCTGAAGACCCGCCTACCCCCCCCGCCCCCGCCCCCGCGAAGGGCTAGGGAGACGTTTGGGCTGCTGGCACAGGCACGGGTTGCTCCCGCTCGCTCCAGGCTTTGGCATGCTGAGGGGTAGCAGGAAGGTGTGCCCTGTGTGTTCCTGGAGGGGCTCGCTCACTCGGGGGACCCATTGACCTACATCCTTGTCCTGGCAGTAAGAATTGTGAACTGCCGCTGGGTGTGCGAGCTGCTCAGCTTCCTCCAGGAGCAGGTCGCTCCGTGTGTCCAGAAGCAGCTTCTCTTGGGCAGGAGGGAGCCCCACATTTCTCAGCTGGAGTGAGCAGAAGAGGGCAGGCAGATGGCTGTGTGTAGGGACCCAGAAGAGGGTCTCCAGCTGCAGGCACTGGGGCACGTCCAGGAGAGCCAGTAGCCTGGTAGTTGCCAGCTGGCCGGCCTGCTCAGCTTCACCGTCTTTCTGGCTGCTTCAGAGACACGGTCACAAGGGAGGCTCACAGCAACCCGAGCTTCCCCAGGGGCTGCAGCCGCCTCCTGCTCCCCCTCCCCGCCCTGCCTTTGCCTCCGGGCCAGCTTGGTCACTACCACTAATGGGGGGAGGAAGGAAGGGT
Organism: Bungarus multicinctus; assembly: GCA_023653725.1. NCBI lineage: Eukaryota > Metazoa > Chordata > Lepidosauria > Squamata > Elapidae > Bungarus > Bungarus multicinctus. The sequence goes on from CM042841.1 coordinate 24,435,968, forward strand.
GCTAAGGGGGCCCAGGCGTCCTCAGTGGTTCTGCATGGGGGGACGGTGAGGCCCGAAGCCCCCTTGGCCACTGTCCCCCAATGTCACACATCAAGGCGGAAGGCTCCAAAATAGCTGCCCGCCTCATCGTCATAGTTGACGTCCAGCGATGAGACAGACACAAAGAGCTTGTCGCCAGCTTTGAGGTCAAAGAGGCCTCCCTGGTAAAGGGCATGGAGCCCGTAGGCCGCATCCTGCTGCCAGCACTTGGTGCCCACGCCCTTCAGCAGAAGGATGGTCTGCCCGTAGATGCTCTGGAGATTGATGCACTGCACCAGCTGGTGGCCCATGGAGCGGGCACCGGCCCCCTCGGTGGGGTAGCGGAAGTAGATCTGGGCATAGACGTAGTATTTGCCCGCCTGGCTCACCTGCAGCTGCCCGTCCTGGTAGGTGAGGTTCTGGAGGTGGGCATGCATGGTCCTGCTGGCCCAGTGGCGGATGGGGTGCTGGCAGGACTGCTGCAGGTCCCGGAACTCCGGTCCTGGGGGGGGGGGGGGGGAGACCCAGAAAGTCAGTCCAGGCACTGGAGGAGAGGCACACATGACTGGAGCTTTCTTTGGGGGGGTGGGGATGTCTTCATGAGGACACCAAGGGCAAAGAGCTGAGAAAAACCCAGCCCTCACAGGCTTTCCAAAGAGCCAGCCAGCCTGCCTTCCCTCCCTCCCTCTTGAGCTGAGCAAGGCCCTACCCCAGCCCCTCCCCCTGGCAGAAGCCCTCGGGCCCAGCCAGGAACCCCCCTCCCCCTGGCATTAAGGAGACCTGCCCGGCTGTAGAGAGGCAGGCAAAGGAAGCACCCAGGACTGCCAGCCAGGACCAACTGCAGAGGTGCTCTTGGTAACTGATGGCTGCTTGCGTCTTGTGCAAGGCCCCACAGCACTCAGGACACCCCAGCCAAGGAAAGAGCCAGATGCCTGCAGACTCACCTGGCCGGGAAGGGCTTGGCCTCCTGAGGGTGAGATGTGCCAAAGGCCGGCTGCCCAGCTGCCAGCTGGAGTTCCTTTGCTTCTGAGAGGCACTGACTAGGAAGGAAGGGGCACAGGGCAGCAGAATGAGAGAGGGAGGGGAGCTGCTTGCTCATCTCGGGGGGGTTGTGTGTGTCTGCAAACCACCTGCCCCTTAATCTGCCTCTTGACCAGTTCTCCTTCCCCTCCAAGTCTGGCCCAGTCGCTTTGCCCCCCATTGGCAGACTCACCGCTCGGGACGCTCCTTCGGATGACATTTTCGGTAATCTGGAAGGGAGACGAGACTCAAGGCCAGGGTCCAGCACCCCCTCCACCGGGGGTTGTTCTGGATTCCCCCCACCCCTCGGAGCAGCCTCCAAGTGGGCAGGGCAGGGCACAGCCAGGCAGACCTGCTTTGGGTCCTCGCGGTGGGTGGAAGCCGATGCAGGGCAGGGCAGGGCGACGGATGCCCAGCCAGAGGGGGAAGCGCTGCTTGGGCATATTTCAGAGAGGACTGGGCTGCCCACCCCCCACCTCCCCTCAGGCCTCCCGGCAACCCCACGGCCTGCACCCCTTGACTGGGCTCAGGATTTGGGGTGCCGGGATCCCAACGTGGAGAGGCCTCTCACCATGGCAACGTAGTCCTGGATACCGAGGGCCAGCTTGAAGCACGGCTGGGTGCTCATCAGCTCCTCCAGCTCCGAGAGCTCCTGCAGCCGGTTGAGCAGCTGGAGGCACCTCAGCTCCTCCGAGGTGCCCTGCGTTTGGGCCTTCAGCTGGGAGGAAAGGCAGAGGGGTCAGGCGGGGTCCCAGGTGGTAGCAGCCACCGGGGGGGAGGTGGCTTCTCCCTGCTCTGTCCACTCGGGCAGGCGGCCTCCAGGTTTCCCTTTCAGGAAGATGCCTCCCTGCCACCTTTGCCTTGAGGATGTCCATTTAAGGACATGGCAGAGACCATCAGGCTTGGCATTAGGTTGTGGTCCTGGAAGCAGCAAAGGGCTCAGGGGGGACAGGGCACCCTTGCCATGAATCGCCCCCATCCCACAGCAGGCGGCAAAGGCTCTTTCGTTAAGCCAAAGGAGTAAGCCTGGCCCAACTGGCCCCCTGGTGACTCACTCCAGCTGGCACGCTGGGCACCCAGCCTGAGACCAGGAACTGGGTCAGATGTTGTGAAATCAGCACCAGCTATAAACAAAGGAAGGCGCAACCCAGCGAGACTGGTGATGCCAGTCAACATACGTCCTGGGCCTGAGCTCCTGCAGCCCCCCCTCCCCCAAGAGCTCACTCAGAGGAAGGTAAGGAGCACCCAGCAGCCTCGGAGATGACCCCCTCTTCGCTACTGCAGCAGGTGGGGGCTCACGTTTAACCCTCAAGTGTCCTGAAGCCCCCCAGCCACAGCCAACCGCAAATGCTGTTCCTGCTTCTGCGTGCGGGAGATGCCACCCTCATCATCTGCAGCATCGGCTTAGCTAACTAGCAAGGCTAGGAGGGCCCAACAGCCACGGACAAGGCGGGGGGAGGCTTTACGCAGGCCTGTGAGGAGCCCATCTGAGAGGCTTTCCCAGCAGCACAGTTTCCCTTGGTGTTTTTGCAACCTCAAAGGTTTGGCATGGCAATTAAGAGAAAACGAAAGCCAAACGAAGCCTGCAAGTTGCTTAATTCAGGAAACTTTGGCCGCACCCATCCTTCCCCCATCACAAAACAAAGCAGACGCACGCTAAGCCCTTGCCAGCCCTTTCTGCCAAGCAAGAGCAGGACTGAGGGCTGGGCGAAGGCCTGCGAGAGCCTTGTAAACATTGGGAGCACAGGGCACTGTGAAACTGGCACACAGCACAACCGCTCTGGAACTGCCTCTCCTTCTAGTTGGGGTGCAGGTGATGGTGCAGGCCCCAGGCCCCAAATGCCAAAGGGAAAGGGGTGTACATGGCAGCCCACCCCAGCCCTGGGCAACTGTTTGTTTGACAGGTCTATTAAAGTTTTAAGAACAGATTCCAAGAAGGGACAAGGAAGTGTCTTTCCCAGCAGGGTTAATTATTATACTGAAAGTTTTCCTCCAAGTCAGGGCAACACCTTGAGGGCCCAGCACAGCGGCCCTCTGCTACCCCTTGGCTCCAGAGGAAGGCTGGCTTCTGGCCTCCTGCTTGCCCCTGTGAAAATCAGGGGGGCATTCAGGCCTTCGGGTCCTATGGGCCGAGCATCTGACTGATGTGACGCCCTGCAGCAAATGCTCCCACCTCCTCCAAGCTGGTCTGCTCCTCCCAGCAGTGGAAACCCCACAGCATTAACCAGCGGAGAAGTGAGCAGACGCAGCTCAGTTCCTGCCTCTGGTGGAGCTGGAGGACTCCTTCCCCCACACCTTCTCCAGCCAGAGTGGTGGGCCTGTGTTGCTCCAGGACTAGGCCAAGTCCCTCCTGTAAATACTTTTGTCCTGCAACTCAGGCAAGGAGCAGATCACAGGGGAGGTGAAAGGGGCTGCTGGACTGGGCAAAGCCAGGAGGCTCCACAATCTCCTCTGCTCCTTATCTCCTCTGCTCCTCCTGCCTCCCTGGGGGCATCAGGCCCCTGGCCACAGCCCATTTGCCCTCTGATTAGCTCAGAGGTACGGAACAGATTGTGGGTGGGGCAGCCAGACAGCGAGCCCTGCTCAGGGTCCACAGTAAGCATCCTGAGCAGATGGGCTGCAGGAACAGATCCTGCAAAGGAAATACAGCAGCGCATTTGGCTCCCTGGTTTTTACACATTAGGACTTTCTCTCCCTAACAGTCACTTGGCATCTGCTTTCCTAGAAGTTTGATCTATTCTGCCTCTCCCACAGGTCTACTCCTTCTCCCCGTGAGCTCTCCCAAGCCCAGCTCACCCCCAGGCACTGTTTCTCTCAGCACTGGACATGCCCATCCTCTCTTCTCTCTCTCTGCCCAGCCTGCAAGCGAGGGGGCGGGGGGAGGAGGGTCCAACCAAGGCAGAGCACATGAAGCAGCTGCCTGACGTGATTGGAAATTATATATCTCTATATTTCTGGAACGAATTGCCCCCAGAGATGAGGACCATCCCTGACCTTTTGACCTTCCGGCGCACCCGTTGAAAACATACCTATTTCATCAAGCCGGTCTGGCCTAGGGTTTTTATAGGTTCTTAAATTGGTTTTAATTGTTTTAGTTTTTATATTCTCGATTGAGTTTTTACCCTTAGCCACCTTATTTAATCTTTTTTAATTGTTTTTTAAATATTGTATTTGCACTGTGTTTTAACTTTGGCTGTACACTGCCCCGAGTCCCTGCAGGGAGAGGGGCAGTATATAAAACTAATTAATTAATAAATAAATAAATATTAAACTAATGCTTTTCCTTCTTGTTCTTGTCTTGTCTTTTCTTGCAGCCACGTCACCCTGTTGGCTCACATTCAGCTGGCCACCAACTACTCTCTCAAGATCTTTTTCAGAAGTATTGTTTCCAAGCCTGCTGCTCCCCCACCTACATGTTGCATCTCATTTTTGTTTCTTCAACAACAAAAATTGGCTCTTCTTTGTGTTGCCTTACTCTCTTGCTTTGCTAAGCCCTCGGGATCTATTTCTGGGCCATTCAGTAGCTCACTGGAACTGCAGATTTGATCAGCCCTTCCAAATAGTTAGCAAAACCTACTGAGCAGGACTGGAATAATTCTTCCTGCATGGAGCGTTCAGTGTAGATGTACCCCCTTAGTCCTCACCCACCCGCTTCAGGGGAGGGGGGGGTCAGCTGAACCCCTTTCCAGAGAGGCTTACAACATCGAGCCACCAAACGCACCCAAGTTGCAAGCGCTGCCGGCTGGCGTCCGCTTCCTGCTCTATAACGACTTGTAGGTGGTAACTCTAAATGCTTCCCTAGGACGGATGTGCGGAAACTCTCGGGAGAAAACTCGAAGCCGCCGCCGCCTCCTGCGGGCCGCCCAGAGACTCTTTGGGGCGCCCTGGCGACTGCTCGCCTCCCGCCCGCTCCTTCGTGCCGTCGTCTGCCGCGCTGCCCTTTCGCCCAGAGCCCGTCACCCACACGCCGCCGCGGGGCCAGGCAAAGGGCGCCCTCGGGCCTGGCGAAGGCGGGGATGGGCGGCCGCTCCAGGAACGCCGCCGCTCCTTTGTTCCGCCGACGGCCGGCCGGAGCGCCCCCTCCCCGGGCCTACCTTGGCGATGGACATGGTGAAGTAGACGAAGAGGCCGGTGGCCGAGGCGATCTGCAGCGCCACGATGCCCATGGCGGCCACGGCCAGCCAGACCGGGCTGCAGCGCTTGCGGCGGCGGCGCTTCTCGGGCCGGGCGGGCGGCTCGGCTTCGGAGCTGCTCGGACTGCCCAGCATGTAGGCGGCCGAATCGCTGCTGTCCGAGCGGAAGTACTGCTGGCCCGCCGGAGCCGCTGCTGGTGCCAGCTCGGTGCCGCGCCACGGAGCCATGCGGGGAACGGGCGGGGAAGGCGCGAGCGCAGCTGCCGGCCACGGAGGCGCTCGCCCGGCGGCCCAAGGACGTCTGCGCTCTTGGCTGCTCCCTCCGCAGGGCGCGGGGAGCGCTTGTTGGCGGCCGGGCGGACCCGCCTCCTTGGCAGCGTGCGGAGGGCGGGTCGAGGCGAAGGTCCGGCCGTCGGATAAACAAAGGGGGAGCCTCTGCAGCGCCCCCGCCGTCCGCCTCTCCTCCGGTGCCCCTCGCCGGTCGCTGCCTCGGGGTGGGGGTGAGGAGAAGCGGCCTGCGGATGCTCTTCAGAGCCGCCTTGACGCCCCGCGACCCCCGCCCAAACGCGGCCCGTTGAAGTAGGCGAGGACTATTTTGCATTCCCCTCTCTTGTATTCATTTCTTTATTCATCAAATTTCTACATATTATTTTCAGTTGGGCTACACATTGTTTTTTCTTTCTTCAACAGCCAGAACCAATCTGGGACTGCTAGTATTTTCATAAGAGACGTTTCCTCCCATTTGTGGTCATTCTGATATCAATGCTGTTCTTTTACAATGATAAATAGCTATTTGCAAATATGTTTAGGTCTTCAAATAGTTACAACTAGTGATATCAACCATCAAGCCAGGTGAAAACCCCTTAAAAGAAATAAGAATTATTCCTCTCCGTGGTTCCTCCATCCTGTGCTACCAGCCCCCCTCTCTGCCCCCTGCCTGGGGCTATGCAGTAAAACCACAGCAATTCTGTTGATCCTAACAAAGCCTGACTTGCAGGGCGCCCCAGCTGAAAGCCCAACATCTGGAGTACGGCTCCTTCCCAGGATACAGTCTGCCTTTGGCACAGAACACTTTTGGAGGGATATTGCAAAAAATATAATTTCCTGTCATGTCAGCAGAACTGATGCAAAAGTATCAGTACTGCCAGATTACAGATAAGGTCATTGTTTAAAAAAATCATCCCCTCCCCCCAGCCCCACACATCTAATAGGGCTGTGTGGATAAGACTCCCCTCGGCAGACCTTCCATTTGGGAGGGAGACTGGAATTCCCTGCTCCACCTGCCTGAACTTGCAGAACCTGCTGGGATTCTGTGCTGGGGCCGAGGGGCAGAAGGCAGCCGGCTTTTCCAGCCAGGCCGAAGGAAGCTTCCCACACACTGCCAGGAAGCCTTCTGCTCAGGGCTGCCTGCACATTTCTGGGAAGACCTACAGATTCTGTAGAGGCAAAACTGTCCCGGTCCCAAACATTTTCAATATTTTCTTCTTGGGAAAAACCACAAAAGTGATTTCATTCCACTGTCATGCCTGAAGTGCACTGAATGTGTGTGTGGGAGGGGAAGAGAGGGCTCTCAAGCATCCAATGTGATTTGCAGCAAGACTGCTGGGCACTTGTGAAGAGAACCGCATGGCTATTCTTGGCACCTGGGCTAACTATCAGTCCTCCAAGTAGCCTTGAACTGCCCAGGCAGGTCCAGAGAATGACCTTGGCTTCCACTGCTCTCTTGAACATAGATTGCATGTGTCTCTGGTGGGTTCAAAGTATCCAGAACCCCGAAAGCTTCATCTCCAGGGCTGGGTGTACACAGCAGGCGAGGGGAGGCAAGCAGGAGACATTTTGCTCTTGGACCATCAGGGTAAAATGTGCAGGCCGAGGCCGAAGGCAATGCAGAGCACTGCCATCATCCTGATCCTTCATGGGACACAGAGTCCCAGCCCAGGTCCCAGAGGCAACACTTCACTCAGGCAAGAGAGCTGCTCTATCAGCCACCCTTTCCTCCATCAGAGAAAAACCGCTCCATTTGTGAGGAAAGTTAAAGTCTGACTTGATGAATCTCTGGGAGGGACTCCCCATCCACTCAGGGAGGCCTTGGCAAGAGGGAGCAAGACCCTCGTGCTGTCTGGCTGGGAGCTGTGGAGGGAGAGAGGCCCCCAGGATGGGACTGGCTGGCGTGTCTGGCCCGGCCATCTCTCCACTAACAAGGAAACGCTTACGTAAGACAGCCTGGAATGCAAGGCGGCCATTATTTGATCCAGATGTTTGGCCACTTCGCTCCCCTCACCAGAGCAAAAGTCCAGCCTAGGAAGAGAGAATGGAGCTTTCCCTGGTTGTCTGGGAGGCCTGAAGGAGACCCCTCCTCCAGCCCCAGCTCAGCAAGGGACATGCAGAAGATGGGCGGGCTCCGAGGCCTGGCAAGTTGCGTCTCTCTGCAGAAGACAAAGGTGGCCAGATTGCCCCCCCCCGCCCCATCTTCTGTACAAAGTAACAGAAAGCCAGCTGCCTCTGCATGCAGCTGTTCCAGCCCAGACACTGGGGCATTTCTAGAAGTGCTGACCCATCACCCCTTCCTCTGGTTCAAGCGGTGACCCTTTGGTGCTGAGGCAAAGGATGTGTAGGCTGAGAGGACCCGAGCAGCTGCCTTGGTGGCCACATGGGGTTTTAGGGGCAGCCATTAGAACAAGGGAATTCCTTGGGGGGGGGCGGTCTCTGTTGCTTGATCTGCTCTGCATAGACCAACTTTCCAGCTGCTCCTTATTGCAACATGCAGGCCATTGCCCTGGGCTTCTTTCTCCAGTTGGCCTTGCTGGCTCAGGGGTTTGTGATTCCTCCCCCCCGCCCACCCCAAAGTCTAGGCATATCCCTTTGACCTAGACTGGTCTGGATAGGAAAGCTGTTCAGCCTCCATCCCCTTTCATCTTCAGAGAGGCTCCTCCTCTCCACTCCAGAGCAGCTTTGTGAGAGAAGCTCTCCTCACTTACTGTGTGGGAGGACAGAGTCAATAGGGGCAACTGCTCAGGTCTCCTCTGAAGACCACCATGCAGGACTTGGCCAGCTGCCCTCCTGCATCCTTCAGCAAGATGGCTGAAATGGTTAGCTCAGCAGAACTGGGAAAAAGCTTTCTAAGTACTTCATGGGGTGCAGGCTGAGTCTGACATGCACACACACACACACACATGCACAAAAACACACACGTGCTGGGGCCATATTCAAAACCACTTCTATAGCAACCAAGTCCCACAGCTGCAGGTTTTCTGGGAAGGCAAACAACTCTGTCATCCAAGCAAGGTGGCTGTGAAAGGCCACCTGGAAGTTTTGGGTGGTTGGCAGAAATAGTGTTCCCCAGAAGGGAGCAATTCCCTAAGACTCCCTTCTTTTTTTCTTCTTCATTTTCCAGTCTGCCAAATCTCACAAATCTGGTTGATTCACAAGGCTAGCAAGAGGGTCCCTGATGGTGGTTGAGAGCTCATCAGAAGGATGTACTCCATCCTTTTTAGGATGGGGGCACAGCGCACATGCTTTTAACATGACTAACATGAGAGAAGGTTGTTGCTGGGGCTGCTCCTTGCCTGGAGTGCTGCATGCTGATGAAGAGAAAATCTTCCCCTTGGAGAAAACAGCCCCTTGGAGATCTGCACAGGCCGGCCTGCCAATCACGGAGGCTTCCTGCCTTCTTGTTAATTCCACCCTTTCTGCATCCTGGCTGGGTTGGGGGTGCTAGGGAAGGTCTGCCCCAGAGAGCGACCCCTCCCTTACTCTCCCTGCCCCAGGCGGCTCAGGCCTTGACTTTTACAGGGGACCCTCAGCAAAGGCTTGGCCTGTGGCTTGCTCAGAACCAGTCCGATGTCACCCTGACCTGACCCAGGATATTTTATCATCTACCGGGAAAGAAGCCTGACTCCAGGGCTCCAGCGGAGGGAGGCTCCTTTTCCTTCTCCAGAAAGGAAAATAACATTGGTTTGCAGCTGGAAGGAATGTGAGAGGGCAGAGAGGCTGTTTTGGAACAATCCTGTGGCTCGAGAGCTGGGCTGACAGGCACCGCGGAACCTTCAACATGCTTTAAGACCTGAAAGAGTATTTTGGTATCCTAATCAGGAAGGCTGCCACAAGACCGAAAACAACAGTAACAGCCTTGTGTTTTGCAGAGTTCCTCGCCCGGCGCTTCTGACCGCGAAGCAAGGCGGACAGCGAGCGAGCGAGCGTCCAACAACGCCACCCGCGCGGAGGCTGCTGCCAGGCCGAAGGAGCCCCGCGCGGGCCGCCCTCCTCCTCCCGCGCGCGGCTCCTGCGGGGGACGCGGGGCGTCGGCGGCTTTCCCCGGGCAGCTGCGGCTCCAACGGGCGGAGCGCAGTCTGGCTCCGGTCTGCCCCGGCCGGAAGAGAGCCGAACGCCTCCCCGGCCGCCTCCGCTGACCGGGGCGGGCTCCGGGACCCCCGAGCTGGGCGCCGTGACTTTCGGGGCTCCTGGCCCTTTAAGGCCAGGGTCCTTCCGCACCCTCTCGGCCAATCCCATTATCCCGTTCCCTGGGAGCCCCGCCCCTTTAGGGGAAGAGCTAGGCAGCCTCCAGTTCCCCATTGGCTGCTTGGGTCCGTTTTTTAAAAATCCTTAGGCCCCGCCCTTAGCAACTGCATTCTCTCCGGCTCCGGGATTGGCTGCCGCGGGGCCAATGATGTCCGCTCTTTACAAATGTAGCAATTTTCAAATCCGCATTTTGTGCAGCGAAGAAGAAGAAGAAGAAAGAAGCGGCGGCGAGTTTTCGCAGCGGCTTCAGCTCCAGGTGAGTTTTATTGCGGGGACCAGAAGGGGCGCCTTCAGCCCGCGGGAGCCCTCCGCCTCCCTGAGCACCGCCACGCGGCTGGGCCTCGGGTGATCAGGCCGGGTCCCGTATCTCCTCCCTTAGCCCGTCGGGAGAAGCGAGGGCGAAATTCCTGCCCGCGGGGAGGAGCAGCGCTTCCTGTCCCAGCCCGTTTCTCTCCCCTTCTGCAGCCCTGCGACGGGAGGCCCCCAGCTGGCAGGATGCCCCCTGCGCGCAGCTCCAAGGGCTTGGCTAGCAAGCAGGCCCGTCCCGGCCGAGGAGCAGCGGTGGAAAATGTGCAAGCGGACAAGGTGAGCCAGAGTCCACCCCAGCCAAGAGGCGCACCAATCGCACACGTGTGTGTGTGCATGCGTGTGCTTGTTGGGTCAAGTTCTACCCCTGCAAAAGGCACTCGGGCACTCCGTGGAGGGCGCCTTTTTCGGGGAAATCTGCCTTTGGCCTCAGGTGGCCCTTTGCCCGGAAGAGGCCGGGCAGCTGGGAGGAGCTCCAGGAACTACACTGAGTGGCCTCCGGTTCCTCTTTGATTCTAGGAGATTTCTCAGGCGAAACGATCCCCCTCGTCACCCCAGGGGGCACCCAGGAAGCGATCGGCCTTTGGCGATATCACCAACGTAAGAAGCATGGGCCCTTGTGTGGCGTTGCCCGCGGTCTGCTGGTCATGCACCGGTCCCTTGCCAGCTGCTCCTGCCTTTGATGGCTCAGCCGTTCTGGGACTGAATCCCAAGCAAGCGGCCGCTCAGTCTGAGGCAGTGCTGAGCGGCTCCTCTGGGTCTCTCCCTTCTAGGCTCACAAGGCCCAGGGCTTTGTGGGGAAGAAGGAGCCGGAGAAGATGATTCCCAAGAAGGCCTCCAAGGGATCCACTGCACTGAATGTGGCCAAGAACAATGAGACCAACCTGAAGAAGTGAGGGCCGTGCTGCTACCTCCTCTGCCCCTGTGGCTTTCCCGGGTGGGCCAATGTCTCCATGGCATCACGGTGCCTTGTATGGGGATGGCAACTTCAGTGCCCTCTTAAACGAAAGCCATACTGGCACAGCTGCCATTCTCGCCAGTCTGAACGCAACTCCAAAACTCTCACCTCAAACTTTGGCAGAGCTCGATTTGGCTGAGCCAGCAAGTTTCCAGTGTGGCGTTTCTTCAATTCCTACCACTCTGGACGTTTCCTCCAGCCTGCCCCAACGTGTAACCCCTACTGCCTCTTCCAGGTCCCTGGACAAGGCACCCTCTGAGGACAGTCCAGCCAAGATGAGCCATGTGGCCAACAGAGGCCCCGGAGAGGAGCAGGTCGACCCACTGGTAGTGGTGGTAGCACCAGCAGCCCGGGTAGGGAAGCAGTGTATCTGTGGGCCCCGCTGCCTCTGAGGGAGCTCACGGCTTCCTTGCGGCCAGCAGGCCTGGTACCTCGGGCACAGGGCTCAAGCCATCACCCCTGCATGGGCAGCCCGAGACTCTTTGCCTTGTGGCTGACCCTGCAAATGGCGGGTGTGTGTGAGTGGGTGCTTGTGGAGGGCTTGTTAGGGGCTGCATGCCAAGGGCTCCCCTCCACTTTAGGGCCAAGGCAGCTCCTGCCCTCTGGTTCCATCCCAGGAAGGGCAACGTTGAAAGCCTCTCTTGTCTAGGTGGCTCCGGCAGAGGACATCGACCTGGGGCAGCTGGACGACCCCTATGCCAATGCCGAGTATGCCAAGGACATCTTCGAATACATGCGGGAGCGAGAGGTGCCTGCTGGTGCCCAGGGGAGGGCTGCCCTTTGTCTGCCACTGCAGATTCAGTCCCACTGGGCTGGCCGGAGGAGGGGAGGGTGGTGCAGGGGAGCAGAGGGGCTTCTGGTGCTGCTTCCTGGGGGATTTTCTCAGCAACACCCTCCTTTTCCAGAAAAGCTTCCCACTCCCAGACTACATGAAGAGCCAGCCGGACATCACCATGGACATGCGGGCCATCCTGGTGGACTGGATGGTGGAGGTGCAGGTGGGAGCCGGCCAGAGGAGGGATGGCTGGGTGGCAGTGGGCAAAATGAGCCTTGTGCAAGGCCGTGATGTGCCTGTGCTGGAGCAGTGCCGAGAATGCTGTCTACTCCCCCCTCTTGGCGGGACTCCCTCCCAGAGCTGCTCGGGCGGGGGATCGAGGGTCTCTTGCTAGGCCCTGAAGTGGGGGGGCTGGGCCGAGGGAGGGAGGAGACGCCTGGCCACCAAAGCTGCTTTACGGCAAGAAGGCTGCCCTCAGCACCGCTTTGCGCCTGCAGGAGAACTTCGAGCTCACCCACGAGACGCTCTACCTGGCAGTCAAACTGATGGATCATTACCTGGTTCAGGTGGTAGCCATGAGGGACAAGCTGCAGTTGATCGGCTCCACCGCCATCCTCATTGCCTCCAAGTTTGAGGTGAGCCCCCCCCCCAAGCAATGGGCCAAGAGAGAGGCATTGGGGGTTTTGGGGGGTTGGATTGTCCAAGAGACCCATCCCAGCCGGCTCCAGTAACCCCCCACCCACTCTGGGCACGCGCTTCGCCCCTTCCACCTCCTAGAGATTCCCTCTGGACCTTCCGTTGTTTGCTCGAACCGTTACTTCTCAGGGCCTCTCAATATTGGCGGGGGGGGGGGGGGGGGGCGGCGCGGCGCGCTTGGAAGGTGCCGAAGGGTTTCCGTGGGCAAGTGGGTATGTTTAATGGGCTCCTTGCGTTTTCTGGGCATTTGTCCAGTGGGTCCCAACTGCAGAGCATTCGGAGGCACCGCTTAGAACATTGTCCTCTTGAGCGCAACCTCTAGGCACCCTCTACCCTAAATCCCCCCCTCCACCCTGAAAAAATCCGCCAGGAAGGGATGGAGTGGGCTGGGGCAGCCAGGGCTTTCCTCCCAGAAGGGGGCTAGACGGTCTTCTGCTTGGCAGGAGCGCTGCCCTCCCTGCTTGGATGATTTCCTGTACATCTGCGACGATGCCTACCAGCGGGAGGAGCTGCTGGCAATGGAGAGGGGCATTCTGCAGACCCTCCACTTTGACATCAATATCCCCATCGCCTACCGCTTCCTCCGGCGGTTTGCCAAGGTCAGTGGGGCATGATGGGATCTGCTTGTGGGCACCAGAAGCTGCCCTTTGCCCAGCTGGCTGAGATAAATGGGGCTGAGGGGCACTGGGTGCTCCTGGGGGAGGGTCCGTGCCCTTCACACGTGGCTGTTTCTCCCAGTGTGCTCGGGCTACAATGGAGACCCTGACCCTGGCCCGTTTCATCTGCGAGCTGACCCTACAGGACTACGCCTTTGTGCAGGAGGGCGCTTCCCGCCTGGCTGCCAGCTGCCTCCTGCTGGCTCTCAGGATGAAGAACCTCGGAGGATGGGTGAGGATACCCGCCCCTCCCCCTGGGAAAAATGGGGGCAGGGAGGAGGCAGCGGGCAGCACCATGCCCAGCAGAAGGGAGACGCTTTCCCTTGGTGGCAGAGATGGGCAGGGGACTCCTGGGGGGGAGGAAACAGGCTGGGCAGGTGAGAAAGGGTAGCAGCTTCTGGGGTGGGTTCCCCTCCTGCTCACTGCCAAGGTCCTGTCCATTCCACATCTGCGTGTGGAGTGGTCTTCCTGCGCCAGCTGCACACTGCCCCCCCCCCCACTCCTCCCCCAGTGCAACTCTTCCCTGGTGTCTTTGCAGAGCCCAACGCTGGAGTACTACAGTGGCTACCGGGTGCCAGACCTTCTCCCTCTGGTCAGGAGGCTTAACTTCCTGCTGACCTGCAGCCAGGACGAGCGGCTGCGGGCCGTGCGCAGCAAATACTCCCACCGGTGAGTACTGCTTCCTCTGGGCCCCCTGGCCTCTGGGGGCGGGGGAGGAGGTGCAGGAAGGCTCCCCTTGGGGGAAGGTGGGAGCATCTGGTCAGCCCTCAGCAGTCGGCTTGGCCCAGGAAGGAGCCGCTCTTCTGCCCTTGCCCGCTGACCCTCTCCGGCCTCGGCTTGCAGGGTCTTCTTCGAGGTGGCCAAGATGGAGCCGGTGAGCATGCAGGCGCTGGAGAACGCTCTGCAGAGCTAGCCCCGGTGCTGCGGGTGGGGGGCCTCCAGCCGGGGCGTGTCCTGCCCAGAAACTGGAGCCAACCTGCCCTGTAAATAGATGTTCAGTCTACGAAGCCTGTAAATAATTGTTTTTTTAATGACGAAGGGGAAAAAAGGTAAACTGTTATGGGGGAAATTGTGTAAAGAAAACAAGTTTTCAATAAAAGACTGTGAGCGCAGCCTCCCTCCGCCTGCCTTCAATGGGCCCCTCAAGGGCCGCCCTGGCCCCCCTTTGCTGGGCCAGGCCTGCATGTCGCTGGCTGGGCTCCACTGCAGGATCTCGCTCTGAGGGCGCCTGGAAACCACTGAGCAGCTGCCCAGCAGGGAATTCACGCGCGCGCACACACACACACACAGGGAATGTGCGAGAGAAGACCCAACATTATTCCAAGATCAAATCCATGTTGAGATTTATTTTGCAAACGTGACGTCTGAAATTTTGAACCAGTCCTGGGCCTTTCCCATTTTAAGGATCGTGTTTCACATTCGCTTATTTTCCCCACTTCCATCCTGTGAAGGCGGGCAAACCCCTCCAAGTGGCTCCAGTCCCCCCCGCCCCAAATCAGGCTATAGGGAAGAGTAGCCAAAATGCACGGAGGGGAATCAGTGACACCTGAAAGCCCCCCTCCTCCTTTCATTAGGGTATAGTGCGTAAGGCCCAAGAGATCCAGTCCCCAAAGGATGCACGGTTGGAGACAAACTCCAATCTGGGGGTGGGGGGTGGGAAGCAGTGGGCCCATTGCCCATCTTCATGGGGGCAGAGACTCTACCAGGTGGTGAGGCTTTCTTGTGCTCCTGACTTCCTTTGTGGGCAGCTGCCCATCGTTCTAGGGCTCTAGGCAACTGCAGGCAAATCCTCCATGGTGGCATCTCTTTCTGTCTGGCAAATCCCAACCCTGCTGCTCTCCTTGGCCGTTCCTCCTTGCCATGCCCATCGGCCAAAGAGACTGGCTGCTTCCCACTGAGAACTGAGCTGGTTGGCTCATTTGCAGCAGAAAGGGAGATGCCAACGCCTCTACTTCTTGCACACTTGAAGTAAAATCGCTGCTGCACATGGAGACACAGTGACAACCAGCTCCCATCAGAGGGGGCCCCACCGGCTGTGCACACAGGCCTAAGGTGGGGAAGCCAGTCTGCTTGGTGTGGCAGAAGCAATCTCTCCCTGCAGCTGCCCTCCAGGGCCAAGGTGGCTGGGCCAACCCTCGGCTGGAAACCAGGCTGGGAGAGCAGAGGTGTGCTGCCTGCTGTCTCATGCCCAAGTGCCAGTGGAGTCCTTCAGTGGGGACAAGGCGCCCCCCCCCACCCCCACCCCCAGCAGCTCTGACTGATCAACACCGCAGAGGGCGGCCTCCTCTGTCCCTGGGCAGTCAGCTGGCCCAGCACAGTTAAAAGCCCCTCCACACCAGAGCGGCCGACACCGACAGTGGCTGAGGACCTCTCCAGAAAGCTCCAGGCTCTACAGACAGATTCCAAAGTGCATTTGCACAACATAGGTGAAAAATAAATTAAGGTATATATTACTCTTTAAATAAGTATCTTCTCTGCAAGGTATGTACATTCTTATCACATTTCCAACAGACTGGATTGATTGATGTGGCAGATGCAGAGAGGGGGCGGGAGTTAGAGAGGGGCACAAGGTTAGGCAAGCTGGCCCCACAGGGCCCAGTCTGCCAGGTGGGCCGGCACCGATTGCGGCCTCCAAAGTGCTGCCTGCTTTCCCAGGGCCTTCTCCAGGTGTGTCTCTTGAACATCTGGGGAAGGAAGCTGCCTTACAAGGAATGCTTTAGCTTCTGAAACTTGAGTGGCTCTGGATAACAAAAGAAAACTGGATCTGGCATTATTGGTCTGCTGAACTGCCTCCTGGATGCCACCAAGGAGCTTCAGGGTCTGGTGAGAAAACGTTTTATTTAAAGGAACAGCCAAGGGCTCTGTGGCCACCCGAAAAAGGAGGTCAGAGGTCAGTGGGAGCCAATGCCAGAGGGGTGGCGGAAGGGCCAGTCAGGCAGGGGGTCAGCAGCCTTATGCTCTTGCTCAGGGATGCCAACTGGACAAGCGGAATTGCTTGGGCGACTGGCTGGTAAAGAGGGCTTCCCTTGCCCAACTCTCAAGCTGCACCTCAAGAAGGTGTTGGAGGCACCCAGCCCTGACACATAACCGAGTGGGGCTCATCCCCTCGTGTGACGTGACGGGAGAGGCTTGCTGGAGCCCCTCTTCCCCGTGGTGTCCAAGGAACGACGGCATGCATGGAAAGAAGCACAACTCAAGCTTGGGCAGGGGGCCACCACAGCGTGGAGGGGCTGGGAAGGGCGAACACAGCCATCATCTTTGGCAAAGGGGGGAACTCCACGGCTCCTGGCAAGAAGACTTCGGGCCGGTGCTGGCGAGGCCCGGCAGCCCCGGTGGATACAGTGAAGATGGACGATGGCCCCCAAGCCATCCCGCTCGGAGGGACTTCCTTCCCTACTGCTGCCCGGCAGGGTCCTTAATTCCCTGGAGGATCCTCTTCACGTGGCCCACTTTTGATATCCCAAGTTCCTGGGGGGGGGGGGGGAAGAGAAGAGGGGCACTCAGGGGAGCACTCTGCCCCCCCCAATCCAGCAGCCCTCCTCCCAGCTCTTCCAGGTTCCTTTTGCACCACCAGATGCTCTGTGCAAGGCGGGGAGGGGGTTTGACTGCAGAGTCTCACCTGGTTTGTTCTGCAGCCATCTTCATGGCCCCTCTCCCGAGAAAGCCCCCTCCCATTAAAGGAATGACTGGGGAATAAGAAGCCTGGCCCCTCCCCCCAGGGGCCTGGCCTGCAGCCCCTCCTCGTGCCTTCGTGGAGGGGAGAAGCAGCAAGAAGTAGAGCAGGTGGGGGCAGCTTGGCCATGCACCAGGCAAGCAGGGCACTGGCACCTCCCCTCCTGCTGCAGGCAGGACTGTGCAGGGTACCTTCAGGTCTCTCCTCTCCAGCAGGATCAGCTCAGAGCCCTGGATGTCATGGCGCACAAAAAGCTCTTTGTATTCCCCTAAATCGAGCGCCTCCAGCCAGGTGGCCACCTCCTCAGGGCCCCAACTGTCCACTGGGGGCAAAAAAGAAAATGACAGGATGGTCGGTTGGTGAGGGAAGGGGAGGGGAGGGAAGACAGGACAGACAGGGTGGGTGGGGGTGAAGGCAGAGGCAGGCAGATAGCAGCCCAGGTGGAAGCAAGCTCAGGCGGCCAGGGATCGCAAGGGAGGAAGAGCAGGAAGCTGGGGGTCCCCCCAGCATGCTGAACCCATAGCCAGGCACCCTGGAACCTGTGTGTGCTCAGGCCCAATAGGTCCATGACCCCTGCAGCCTCTCTGCCTACCCTGGGCAGGGACTCGGCATTTCTGGCCTTGGGCATCTGTGCCCCCTCCAGATGAGCTCTGCTTTGCCCTGGGGAAGCAGCTCCCGGACCCTAAGGGCTTCCCACCCACCCCCACCAGCTACGGGTGAGCTAGCTGGCTCCTCCCTGGTGCTCCTTTATCCAGGTGCTGAGATGATGCGTCCTGCTCTCCTGGGTGCTGGGAGGGCCGCCAGATTACCTGGGGTGACCCCGCCAGATCTCTGCTTTTGGAGCTTCTCCTTCTTGGGCTTTGCAAGATTAATCCGGAGCTTCAGGCTGCCCTTGTTGCTGCTCCCAGGAGCCTCCTGGCCCATGACCTGCGAGGAGTAGAAGCTGCTGCTAGCAGCACTGGGGACCCTCCCGTCTGCCAGGGCACGGCAGCCATTGGAAAGGAGGCCGTGGCAACGGCAGATATGCCTCGGCTGCCTTCCCTGTGGCCTGGCTTGGGCACCCAGCACCTCTGCCACCCAGCCGTCCCACCCTGGAGCCTCCAACAGGCAGGCGGAAAGCCAGCCCGGGGACTCTGGAGGCCTCCTTCCAAGGCAGCTGGCGGGTTCCTGCATGAAAAAGCAGCCGCAGGCCCAAAGACTGGCTGCTGCTCTCTGGGAAGCTGTGCCCAGCTGTCCACATGCCCACCTCCTCAACTGAGCTGGAGACGGGGGCCATCCAGTGGACATCAGAGAACCTCTGCAGCTCCTGGCTGACGGCGCTCAGGGCCTGGTGGAGGGCATCCTCTTGCTGGGGAGAATCCAGCTGCTGTGAGAAAGGCTGGTGAGGAGAGGGCAAGGGCGGGGTGGGCACGTGGGCACGCCCAGCAGCTCCCGCCCTGCACTCACCTGCTTTCCTCCCAGGAAAGCCTGGGTTTCGGTGCCCAAGGCCTTCACGCTGACGGACACCTCCACAGCCAGACTCCGGCTAATCAGCTGCAGCCCCCCCGGCAGGAAAGAAAGGGGTCAGCGGGGGCTGGCAGGGAAAGGCAGGCCACCAGCAGCCAGGGCTCAAGGGAGAGATGCCCAGAGCATCCCTAGCCCTGATGGAAGGCCCTCCCACGCCCCCCATGGGGAAGCTCCCCACTCTCACCTCTGGGGCCCCACTGCTGCTCTTGCAGGCCAAGACCTCGCTCAGGGCCAGCGAGCTGCTGTTCACGGCATGTGCCAACTCCTGCTCCATGCCTCTGCGGGACTTGGCGGCCTCTCGTATCCTGCAAGGGGCAGAGGAAATGGCCTCTCAGCCACAGAGGTGACTTCACCCCCCCCCCATACTTTGGCCCCTGTTCAATGCGGGAGAAAGCAAATCCTGGCAGTCGGAAGTCCACACACCACACATTTGCCAAGAATGAAAGCAGGGGGGCAGAGCAAAGCAGCAGATGGAGAAGGTCCTTCTGCCTGGAGCTCTGCGGGACTCCCTCCTCCTGCCCCCCCGACTTTTCTAAGACCTCGTGAGGGAGGCTGGCCTGAAAGCGCGCTTGGTCCCCAGCGGCTCCCAAGGCCTCCCAGTCGCCCATGGTGGGGAAGAGAGGCAGTGTCAGTCACGAAGGCATCCCCCACAAGCACCGGGGCCAGCGAAAGCTTCTAGGGCGGCCTTTGCAGAGGTGCCGCCTTCGGGGTCGGGCGTGGTTGGCACCTGCTAATGAGGGTTTCGGTGGCTCGGACCAGCTGCTGCATCTGGGCTGCCTCCTCCTCCATCAGGTACTCCATGGACTGCTGGGAGCTGAGCCGCGGCCGGGATGGGGCTCGGTAGGCCTCCCCCTTTTGCTTGTCTTCCCACGATTTCAGGGTGCTCTCAAAGGCCTGCAGGGACACGGGTTGGCCATGGCTGAGAAGAGCAGGGCTGGGGTCCGAGGGCACAAGTCCCTCCGACACTGGCCAGGATGCTGGAGCTTCTAGACTTGGTCAGTGGGCCAAGATGCTCAGAGCCCGCAAGCCTGGCCCTCCCTCTGAGCCGACACCCCAACCATTTAGCCAGATGCCCATGGGACCAATGGGTTGCTCACCCTGTCCCTGGTCAGCATCTGGGCGCGGTTCTTGTGCTCGATCTTGATCATGCCTGGGGGCTGTATCCAGGCCTCTCCATCCACTTGCACTGGGACCCCTTCGTCTCCCCGAATCGTGATCTTCACCATCCGGCACTGGGGAGGGAAAGGGCCGATGGGAAATGCCTGACCTCCACGTGGAAGAGCCACGGACGGCTCCGGCAGTGGGCCCTGCACAGGCCCCCTCTCACCTGGGCGATGCGGTGGTGCTGCAGGTTGATGACCCGAGAGACCGCCATCTGGATGCTCCCAAAAACAGCCACCACCTCGAGCTTCTTGTCATCGAAGGAGGGAGCTCCGAAATTCTGGCAGGGAGAAGATTGAGCATCAGTGAGCCAAACCCGTTAAAGTGCCGACCACCTGAGCCTAGGCAGTTCTCGGCCAAGTTGGTCAAGCGGTTTGTTGTGCTTCTTAGCAACATTGGCAGTGAAGCCAGCCCCCCTTCCCCCTCCCCCCCAGCCCTCCACCAACACCAGGAGGAGCACCGGGGACCCGTCCATGGCATCTGTGGCCAAGAGGCAGGTGCTCCATGCCAGGGACTCACGCTGTCTTCCTTGGTGCCTCCCCAGAAGTTGATGCCGCCTGCGTAGCTGGGAATGTTAAGCACAGCGATGCCCTGCAGGCTGGGCAAGGAAATGGGAACTCCGTCACACTGGAAGAGAGTGGAGAGAAGCCATTTCTGAGGGCAGGTGGAGCCGGGGCGCCTGGGGAGAGCTCCAGTCAGCCCCTTTCTCTTGGCAAGAGGTGCCTATCAGCGGGCGCTTGGACAGCTGCCCTTCTCCAGGCAGGAAAGGCAGCCGCTTTTGCAGTACCTCAAGTTGGACCCGCTGCTCCAGGTTCTTGTAGGTCCGTTGCAGCAACTCCTTCGTTCCCAGGACCCCGTACCACATCATATTTTTGGTGCGGCTGCTGAAAAGGCAACCAAACAGGGCGTGTCTCTGCTTTCTCCCAGCAGGACATGATTTCCAGAGATCGTCCCCATGCTTGGCTTTCCTCGGTCCCGCTGGGTTTAATCTGCTCCTGGCCAACTCCACCGCCTCCTCCTCCTCTTCCTCCTCCCAGCCAGAGAACTAAATGGGTTTTCCCTCCAGGAAACCCAAGCAGTTAGCCAGCTGCAATAGCTTTGCAGAATCTTTCAACATGAAATAAGTAATAGCAGAATTATTAGGTTCCTCCCCAGACCTCCCTTCCTGGTGGAGGAGTCTGGCAGGGAGTTCAGGGCCCAGAACACAATTGCCAGGTTCCCAAAGATTGACAAGGCCCCCCCAAAGGCCCCTGAAACTGAATTCTGGTGTATCCCTGAGCAACCAGAGTGGCTTTCCCTCCATTGGTTGAAGTGGGCTGCAGCCGTGGCCCAGACCGTCTCCTCCTGGCCTGGGGCAAAGGGATTCCTCAGCCAGCTGTCAAGTGCAGCCCCGGTCTCTGAGTACACATGGACCAGCCAGGAGAAAGCGCTCTGGAGCTGGACAAGACAGGCGCCATCTCAGGGTCCTCTGGGCTTCCGCCTTGGGCAGCATTCAGCCTTACCTGCACTTCTTTGGATGCTCATCCCTTTTGTTGTTGAATTCCAGGGAGATCTTTGCATCCAGGCCGATGCCAAAGTAGTTATTCATAACGCATCTTTCAGAAAATTGTCTGGAACCAGCAGATGGAGGAAAAGGAAATAGTTCAGCAACAAGCACTGAAGCAGAACCAGGAATACAGCACCAGAATACAAATAGTGGATCTGTTTTCTCAGTTTCTGAGCACTGCAGGGAGGTGGGCAAAAGCATTTGGACAGCGGCACAAGGTGCCCTGGGGGAGGGGGGAGGAGGGTGGAGCTAGATCGATGTAAAATCCGGCCCTGATTGATGCCACTCTGCCTTCCTCCAGTTTCCCAAAGCAGCTAAAATTAAACCAAGCCCTGGCTGGTTCCCAGAGACCTGTTTATGCGCCTCCTTGAAGGATGTTAACAGACTGAGATGGGCCAAGCTTGATCAAGGTCACTTTGAAGGGGTGGAGGCTGTCCAAGCCTTTTCTGGAGGGAGGAATTTGCTGAAGCAGGCCTGGCCTTCTTCTTGGGGCCCTTCTGCCTTCTGGGTGAACCAGAGGAAGCCAGGAGGTTCCCAGGCAAATATCCCTAGCCCAGGGCAAAAGTGGACATGTGGAACGTGCAATGCGTCCTCTAGCAGTGCCAGGTTGAGGCTAAGGGCTTTGGGGAATTGAGCCTCTTCTCTGGGTGCACAACGGGGCAGGTGACAAAGCCAGGACCCTCTGGCTGGGCCTTCCTCCTCTGCCAGAGCCGATTCAGGCCCTGGGGGATGCTGAGAGCTCTTTAAGACGGAGTTTTAAGCCCTTGGCTTAAAGGGTGTTTGCTGGACTGGCTGTTTGCCAGGCCCATTCGGCCTTTCTGAATGCCGCAGGTGGGGAAGGGCAGGGAAACCTTTTCTCTCAATAGGAATTGCTCTCCCGCTGTGTGCAGGCCGGAGAAGCCTCCTCTCCACCAGAGGACACTCACACAGCATCGGGGTCCTCGGAGAAGGGAGTGGGGGTGAAGTGCTCAGGCTGATCCAGGAAGAGGGAGGAAGTGGTGGAGACGACTGTATCGCGGCGGGACTCTGGAAGAGACGCAGCCAGGGAGTGTGAGCAGCTCTGGATCGCCTTAGCCCCCCTGCCACTCCAAGCCCACTCAGGATGGAGCGCCTGAGCGCTGCCCAACCTCACCAGAGGCCACGGACATCCCCCTCCCGCAGCCCCAGCCAGCCCCCTCCCCACCCTTCCCAGAGACTTACTCGGGGCTTCTGCCTCCTTGCTGAAGTCCTCGCCACTGTCCTTCTTAGTGGCCACCGAGAGGCTCCGGTAGGTCTGGGTCTGCTTGTTCTGCTCGTCCACCGCTGGCAGGAGGAAATGCAAGCACAAGCCCAGCTTACTCCTGAGGGACTGCAGACCCAGCGGGGCCCTGCTTTCCAAGAGGAGCCTTTGTTGCTCTGCAAGGAGCAAAACTACCTGCATGGAAGGATGGGAAAGCCCGGCAGCGGCAGCAGCAGCAGCAGCGGCCTCCCGCCACAGCCAGCCACGGGGCCTTGGCACCCAGCAGGCAATTTCCCCCGAGGTTCTGTTGGGACGCCTTTCTTGACGTCCTGCCTGCCACCCTCCGCCTCCTCCGGCACACACGGGTGCCGGGCCCACCAGAGCCACTCTGGGTGCCGGTCCAGCCTTGCGCCTCCCTCCATTTCCCTGCTGGCCACACAGGCAGGGCCGTCTCTCACCCTTCTCCGCCTGGTCGATGATCTGGCGCAGCGCCTTCTTGAGGCTGTTGGCTCTTAGCATGAGCTGCTCCTTGGACTTGAAGATGCGAGGAGGCCAAGGGCCGGGCTGGACGGGGCTCAGCTCGACCTTGGGGGCTGCAGAGCTGCCTTCTGGGACCATGATGGCCTGCGATTCCTCATTCAGCTCACGGACGAGCGAGTCCAGTTTCTCACTCAGCGTGGCACACTGGACGTGGACAGGGAGGGGGTCAGCTGTGTGGGCTATGCCTGCAGCTTCAACACCTTCCTTGGCCTGGCCCAAGTGAGGAAGGTGGGGATACTCCCACACACACCCCCACAAACACAAAAGAAGGGATGCCCAGAGACCCCAGCTCTCTTCCCTGAATTTTCTACTCAATGCTCTTGCAAGGTTGCTCTTGGCACGCTGGGCAGCCACTTGCCTTGCCAGCCATGATGGCCGCTTCCTGCTTGTTGTCAGCTGCCCGTCCATAAGCTTTGCCCACATCAGCTACAAAGTCATTCACCGTACCACACAGGAATCTGGGAGAGAGAGAAACCGAGGTTGCAACTCCCAGGCAATTCAGCCGGGCCCTTGAATGCAGCAAAATCCACAAGCAGCTGTGTTTTGTGGAGGGCACCCTGCAGGGGAAACTCACCCAGAACTTTTACACTTTATCTGTTATACAAGTTCTCAGTGGCAAAGTTAAACTGATGGGAGCTGCTGGAGATATGGAGATATAATCTACACATAGTATGGGACGCACTCTCAAGATGGACAGTGCCTATTAAGAGGTGTGGGAAAAATAGCAGAATCCTATTTAAATGGGGGGAAGAGAAGCCAACGGCTCCATTCTGCCATTCTCCCTGCAGAGGAAACTTCTCAGGACAACAAGGCCAGATGTGCAATGGGCTTTGGAAGGGGAGGCAGGGACTGTGCAAAGGTTGTTACGACTTGGCAAGCTATTGTGGAGGCGCTTGCAACTGGTGCCTGCTCCCTCCCAGGCGGAACAGCACGGCCCTTACTTTGCTGAGGAGATCACCACCGAGTGTTTGTCGGACTCCAGGATCTTCGCCAGGTGGAGGGCCACCGAGTCAGCATAGTGAGAGATCTGAGCCTAAGGGAAGACAGCCCACGCCACTGTCCCTTAGGCCAGTCCCCCAGAAGGGCCCGGGCAAGGACACGGCACCCCCCTCCAAGCAGGCCTCCTGCCAACCTGGATGGTGGGATTCTCGCTCTCGTCTTCCTCGAGGGCTGGGGGCGACTGCTTGGGGGCCTCGTAGGTCAGGACGCTCCACCTGCAGGGGAAGTGAAGAGGGTCTGCAATGCTTCCCACCCAGGCATGTGGACATATGGGGGGGTCCTCAGGGCTGAATGGGCAGGGGCCGTTCTCCCCCCCTCCAGACAGGAGCTAAAGGGCCTCCTTGGCCTCTCCCTTGGGAGAGTTGGGGCTGAACCCCTGCTTACCGGTCCAACATTTTTGTGGTGGCGCGCTCCAACTTCTCCAGAACCTGCAGCAATTGTGTATCATCATCGCAGAGGCTGCCCCAGCCGAGCACCCGGGCGAGGTCATTCCCGGTGCCCAGGGGCAGGACACCAAGCTGGCACTGCAGAAACCCAGACGGGTGATGAGTGGGGTTGGCACAGCCAAAACGGCATGCAGGCTCATCCCAGGCTTTGGGGAAACTGGGCATCCTCCATTCTTCCTGAGTTCCCCAAGGCCTCCCCCCACCAATTCTCCAGGCCAGAGTTTCCACAAGGCAGAAGCAGAGGGGTTGGTGGCACCTTAAAGCCAACCTTGTCTTCTGCAGCAAACATTTTATGGACGCCAAAACGGAAGGCTGGGGGGGGGGCATCACTTTCTCCTCTGGCTTTGCTTGTTTCTCCTCTTCACAAGTATCAACACTTACACAAATTGTACACAAAGCTCCCTTGAGCTCAAACCCTCCAAGGCTGCCAAAATCTCTTATTTGCCATCTGTTTCTGCACACAAAATCCTCACTCACAAGTTTTCTCCTGATTTGAATTCAGGCAAGTGTGTGTGTGTGTGTGTGTGTGTGAGAGAGAGAGAGAGAGAGAGAGAGAGAGAAACCGAGTGGGCTGCCCAACTCTTGACCTGGCTGGGCGTTGGGCTTCGGAGGGCTTCACCTGCTTGTGCAGTCCCAGCGAGTCAATTTCCGACAGGACCCAGCCAACGCTGCCGTCTCCACCACACACCAAGATCCGAAAGGTGGAGAACTTTTGAAAGAGCCGCAGCCTGGCCAGAGGAAGAAGGAAGAGGAGTGGGCAGTGGGCAGTGAAGCCCCAGCTGTCCAATCAGCAGGCAGGCAGAACGGGGCCTGTTGCAAGGAAAGGGCTGGGTCACATCGCCCCCCACGGTCAAAATGGCCCAGAACTTGGGAGGCAGGGCAGTGGGGGGCTCTGAGCAATCGGGACCCTTACCCAAGGTGTGGCCCACCATTCATGAGATCAAACACTTGGGCTGGATTGAGGAACTGCTTGAACTTGCGCAGAAATTTCACCCCTTGGTTATCCCCACTCTTGGAGTTGACAAAAGCCAGAAGGGGGCTGGAGCAACTGGAGGGGCAGGTGGCCTTCCAGAATCCTGGCACAGGGCGGAAAAAAGGCTGTGCTTGTCGCCGATGCCCCCTCGCTCTCCTCCCCTGGCAATGCCAGGTGTCCAAGCCGACCGGGACAGGTGCAACCCTTGCTCGCATAGATTGGGGGTGCATGTGAGCATCCCTGAGGCTGAGGAAGGAACCCCAAGCTGGGAAAAGGGCCCCCAGCTTTAGCCGAGAACCACAAGGAAGGAAGGATGGCAAACATTTGAGGAGCCAAAAAGCAACCACAATCTTTTACAAATTAGAGAAATCGTAGGAGGGGCACCCCTGGTGCTCAACAACTGGCCCACATCGGAGTGGCCCCAACAAGATGGGCTGCTGGCCCAGTGGGTGGAGGGCACCTCCAGCAGAGGGCGCTCTAAGACCCTCTGCTGCAGCTGAAAGGCATGTACTGCTCTGGTGCCCCCCCCGTGGCCCAGGAAAGGTCCCACACCTACGAGCGCCCACAAAACCCAAAGGCCCCCCGCGCATGACGTGCTGCTGGGCCTCCAATGGCTCCCACGGACCCGGTTCCCCTCTGAGGGGGCCAGGACTGTGACTGCAGGCGGGGACCCCAGGCCGCCCCTCTTACCGTCGGAATCAATACTGTTGAGAGCAGTGGGGGGGATGATGGAGACCTTGTACTGGCCCAGGGGACACTTCTTGCCCAGGTTCTCCCTGCAAGTGCTGTGAACCTGGAGGGGGGCAGAGGGACCCCTGAGCAAATCCCTCCCCAGGAAAAGACGGGACTTCAAGCTATGCAGGTTCTGGCCCCCAAGCGCTGAGCGGAGAGCACAAGGGCTCCCAGAGAGGGGAGGGGAAGCTGCTTCCCCTTCTGCAGACCGAAGATGTCCGGGCACAGCTGGCCTCATCCCTTGCCTTCCAGCCTCGCCGAGCAGTCAACATGGGCTGGGTCCCCTCCAAAAGCCCAAGCGGCCCCCATTTCCCTCCCCAGCAAAGAGCTCGGCATCCTTCTTCCCCCTCCCCACCATGTAAGAGGAACCCATTCTTATTTGGGGGGTATGGAGCTCTGTCACCCCTTCTCTTGTCCGGCACATGCGGGAGTTAGAGGTTTAGTCAGAAAAGGCCAGGGGTTTAGGGAAGGCGGGATGGGTAGTGCTTACAACAGTCTTGCACCAGAGACAGCGCCAGTCCTGCAACCTCCGGACACTGCCGGACGTCTTGTCACACACAGCACAGCGGGCACCGACCGGGAGATTCCCCTCCAGCCACTGGTGGGGCATGGCCACCTGCAAGGAGAAGGGGCCAGCTTCTGTCTGCACATCCAGCCCTCTCCCTTGTGGGAGGGAAGGGGGGGCTGACCAGCAGATCCGCTGCCCAAGGAAGTTCTGGACTCACCCCGTCTTCATCCTCAATGATGTCGCTGCCAATGGAGGCCAGTGTGGTCCACTTGCAGCTGTTGGTGGCTCTCACTGCGCAGCGCTTGTGGGCCTTGAACTTGCACACTGTGAGAGAAGGCAGGAGTCGCACCGAGGGAAGAGGAGGGAGGGAGGGAGGGCCGGCCCTGCCCCTCGTGACTGCCCCCCTTTGCCAGGGAGAAGGGCCTACCTTCACAGGAGAGGCCGTGGGAGGTGACGCCGGGCAGGGCCTCTCGGCAGACGTTGCAAAAGGTGGGCCGGGCATGGGAGCAGGCGTACCAGTTGTGCATCCCAGAGAAGTGCTCCATGTTGAACTGGGAGGCCTGGAGCGGAGCACAGCAATTGGTGGCTGCAACCACGAAAGGCGCCCCCCCACCCTCCAGGCCCCTGATCTGCCCCAGGTACCCCACATGGCCCCCCTCACAGGACCACCTCATTGATTTCCCATTTCTGGACAGACTTCAGGGCCCCGATCCAGTCCTCCATCTCCTTCCGGTTCTCTGCACAAAGGATGAGTTTTCGGAATGGGGTGATCACCTGCGGGGAGGGAGGCAGAGAAGCCCTGCAGTTGCTGCTGCCACCAACTCAGCCACCTCCGCTTCTTGGGTTGCCAGTGGGGGGATCCGATGGGAAGCCCCCGATCCCTGGCTACCTCTGAGTGCAGCCTCCAGGCCCAGGACGCTCCCGAGCCAGGAGCTCTTAGCAAGTCCTTAGCAGCAGAGTTGGCTTGGCTCCGTTTCCCCAGCTGCTGTGGCAGTCATGCCACGACCCCAGAGGGTTAGGCGAAAGCAGCCTTTGAAGAAGCTTCTTAGGGTGGCCCAAAACCCAGGAGCCGGTGGCCCTTCCTTGGATTGTACCTGTCAGCCGGATCTCCAGCATGGTTTCTGCAGTGTGCTTGCTGTCAGCTGCCATAGAAACGGGGAGGGGGGCATTTGGGATGGGGAAGCGAGCTGGAAGGGGCAGATGGATCCAGCTCTCCTCCCGCAACCTTTCCAGTGAGAAGATGCAGTGAGGTGACCTTGGAGCTCTGCATCCTTCGACATTCACCAGAAGCCATCTCTGGGGCTGGGGCTGGGGCTGCTTTGCCTGGGCCTCCAGCCTAGCCTCGCTGGCTCTCCGGGTTGCAGGCAGAGGGAGATTTGTTCTCACCGCCTGTTTCTGTATCGGTTGTAACATGGAATGCCTGCTGGTGCTCTCAACATGGGCTCTACCACCGGTTCTTTCCAATAACCACTTACCCGTCCCCAGCCTTCAGGAAAAGGACAGAGCTACTACAGCGATCTGTAGGGCCCGAAACTGGGGAAGTGCTCTAGGGATCCCAGCTGCGTGGGGGGAGGATGCATTGGGGAAGGAGGGAGAAGAGACTCCTGGGTATATCAAATGGAAGCCCAATGCCAGGCTTCTGACCCCAGCTAGTAGACTGGGAAGGCTGCCAAGTGGCCTGGCAGACGTACCGTAAAGCTGTTGTTGATGTTCTTGGTGCTGGTTTCTGCCACGCTGGCATCCGACAGGTCCACTTCATCAAAGATCAGTGACTAGAAGAGCAAGGAGGAAAGAGAGGTCGCCTGAACTCCAGAATTGTGGAGGCCAACCGTGGACAGTCCCTCACCCTGCAGCTTCCCTTTCATTTCACAAGGAGCATCTTGGCCCAGAACCAGATCAGGAAAACGGGCAGAGCCCCCATGCGACCCTTTGCTAACTGCAGGATTTTCAAGAGAGCCCAGTCCTGTGGCCTGATCCCTAAAGAGATCCGTGGCGCCCATTCCGCCTGGCCATTGGGGGCGCCCTCCCTCCCAGCCTTGTCCCTGTTGTGCAGATCTGGGCCTCTCTGCACAGGGCATGGCGGGGAATACGTTGCCTCTTGGGGAGAGGCCAAAATGCCCAAGACTCCTGGGTGGGCGGAAGCTGGCAGCCCTTCCCTACCCTGCCACCCTCACCTTGGAATCTTTGGCATAGTAGAGGGTCCGGCCACGCAGCTTGAAGAACCTTCTCTTCCACCGCTGGAAAGAGCTCGTCTGCTTCAGCAAGAGCCCCTCCTTCACACTCTTCTGCAAAGAGATTGACAGCCTGGCTCCTTTGCATCGGGGCCTCCCTGGGAGATTCAGACGCGGCCGCAGCAACCTCGGTGAGTAAATGGGTCCCGTCCTGGGTCCCAATCGCTTCCCACAGTGGCGCCCTCAGCATCCGGGCTTCTTCAGAGCAGGCAGCCCTGGTCCACCCGTCACCTTTGTAAGGTCTGTACGGGCCTGGCAGGGCAGAAGTTAGGAGGCTGCCCTCCTGCCAAGGGCAGCATAGGGAGGGAGGCTCTCCTCCATAGCCTCTGCCCCCCCCCCCCTTTGCCCCAAGGCAACACTCCTCCTGCTCCCCTCCTGGCAGGGCCAAGTCTCCACTGCAGCCCTTGCTGGGTGGGCTCTTTCCTGCTTCTCTGGGGCTACCAAACGGCTGCTAGATGATCAGCCGCTCCAAGGCAAGGAGGAGGAGGACAAAGGTAAGGTTTTATTGGAGAGCTTGGTGCCGAGGGATCAAAAGCTCCACCACAGGAACCAGAAAAACCTGATCCTCCCTTGGGGAAGGAAGCTGCGCACCCTCTGCCCGGGGAGAGCCCAGGCAAGCTACCAAGCACTTTTGACCCGTGACGCAGAAACCTCAACCCGGAGAGGGCTGTACCACGCTCTCCCAGTCTTGGCAGCACAGCCTCAGCGACAGTCCGCCTGTCCAAGTCTTGGGCCAGCCTGGCCGAGAGGCGCAATCCAGGGCAGCCAGAGAAGGGCAGTTGAGGGAGGCTGAAGCACCCATTCGGCTACTTGGTGCTCTTGGGTTCCTCTGTCCCCACACGGCCTCCACGTCACAGCTGAACCCGGGATGGAGCCCCTTTTCTTCTTCCCCTCTTGCCTAGCAGCTCCCCAGGAGAGCCCTTCTTTCCAGAATCTGCCCCCAGAAACCAAGACAGGTGCTCAGCTGATTGGATTCTCTTTACCAGTTTACCAAACAGGGGCTGTTCCTTGAGCTCAGGCTGCTGGCTGGCAGTTTGACTGACAGGTAACCAAGAGACAGAACAAAGTCTGATCTAAGCTGCTCCTCCCGTAGGCATGGCTGATGTTGATCAACCCACGGCCAGGCACAGACCCACTCCTGACCACGGTTTCTTCTGGAGAAAGACCAGCCCTCCCAGGAGCTCCAGGGCCCAGCATCTGCTCATCCAAAAGGCACTGCCGGAGCTGACCTGGCAGGACCAGGGGCTCCACTTGGCCGGCTGCTGCATCCAGGGCTCCAGAGACCCTCTGGGACAACCGGTCTCTGCAGCCCACCTGACCAGGTCCTTCTGAGCATCACATCCTACCCTCAGGGCAAACGTGGGGCTGCTCCTTCCTGCACCGGCTGTGCTTGCGAATGACCAGGCCGGAAGGAGGAGGATTAAGTCTCACCGGACCTTTGGGCAAAGAACCTGCTCTTTCCATGGCAAGCCCCACTCAATGGGGAGCCTGGAATGCAGGCAGTGTTGGCTCCCTATGGGGGGCCCTACCGTGGCGGCTGCACAGAAACCGCCCCCTTCCCTTCCAGGCCCCGCTGAGCACTCAGCCTTTCCAAGGAGGTTATTTTGCTATGCACTAGAGGCTGGGCCGGGGTGGGGTGGGGCCGTCCTGCCACAGAGGCACAAACAAAAGGGCGAGGAAGCATTGCCCAGCCCAGCCCAGAAGAGACCCAGCAACTGCGCACACCCGAGTCCCCCGTGCCTTCAACCTGGTGAAGAGGGGAGTTTGGGCAGTGCGCCTCTCCTTCATGCACCTGACTCGATGCTAAGGAGTCCCTGCCTGCTTCCATCCTTCTGCTCCCCCCCCCCGCAAGGCCAGTACTCCCCAAAAGGGCCCCGGAGAAGCTGGCCATTCCCAGGAGCCCATAGCCCAGCCGTTTGACAACTGACAGCCCTGTGGCAACTTCTCTGCCATCAGCAGGGAGACAGTGGCTGCTGCTGACTCCTGTGCCAACTTCTAGTCTGGGACCGGGACTGGCAGCCTGTGGGAACGTCTGGCAAAAAGCCAGCCAAATAAATGCAGAACTGCTGGCTGGCACAGGTTTTCTTGGCTCTTTTGATTTGTTCCTGAAGCTTCTCCTCCAAAGCTTGTGCAAGAGAGGCAGAAGCGTTTCTCAACACCCTTGGGAGATCGCTTGCACGGTGCTTTTAGAAACATTTGTATGCCACCTTTCAAAAAGCGACTCCTGAAGGGCATGTAACATGCTAAGCCATTAAAATTCAGAGCAATCATATACCATGAAACCCGACTGAGATAATAAAACAACCAGGGCACTTCCTAAGTTTGTACATAGGAGTTGGGCAGCAGTATACGTTTGTTAAAAGAATAAATATAAATATGTTTCAAATGAGTGCACGAAAGCCAGCAAGCGACTGAGCAAGACCTGGGGCTGGAGCAGAAGGGCTCTTCACTCAGAGGGGGCTGCCAATTCCAAAAGAAACGGTGGGGGAGAGGAAAGCGCCTCAGCCGCATTCATTTGGCAGAGGGGCCGTTTCTGCTGGGGGCGGCTATCCAGAAAGAAGCCAGGCCAGGCCTGGTGGCAGCAGAGCAAGGAGCCCCTGCTGAAAAGGGCTGCCTGTGTCTTCACGGTGACTCAGGAAATGCGGCTGCAATTTCCAGTCCTCTTGAGCGTTGCCACTCCTTCCTGTCTTTCTCACCCATGGTTTTTTTTCATAGCTGGGCATTGCAAAATTCACTGAGACTGGAGGCAAGTGAGGCTGCTGCTGGTGGCTGCAGAGGGCTCAACTCCAAGCCCCCCCGCCTGAGTCAGGGGAAGTGGCTGTGGCAGCGCCCTTCCCAGGGCCAGGCAGGCAGGCAGGCTGCCCAGTGGCTGGAGGAGTGGACCCCACAGCCTCTTGCAGCTGCCAAGGAAACAGGGCCAGCGGCACAAGGCGGCTCCTGTGGCCCTCAGGCCTGGGCACTTGGGGCCCTGCAGTGCCCAGGAGCCAAAGTGAGGGAGTTTGCCTGCAGTGCGTGAGGGAGGAAAGAGACCGCTGTCTGTGCCGGGAAGATCGCGCATTGATTTTCAGCCAAGAAGGCGACTGCAAACTGACGTCAATATCCAGAGGAGGAGGAGGAGGAGATGGCGTAGGGGCTATCCTGAAGATCAGCACATTAAACCCTCCCCAAATTCAGCATCTTTCAGCTCTGAGGGGGGCTTGTAGACCAGCAGGGCAGAGAACGGGGTGCAGACTCAGGCAGGAAGAAGGGGGGCAGAGATGAGGCCAGCACCCCAGAGAGCAGCAGCCCACACTCCTGGCCCCAAGCTGGGCCAAGTCACTCTTCACACTCAAAGCGGCAACGGCAGCAGGCTGGTTGGTGGGGGCTGATGTGATCATCAGGTAGGAACAGCTCAAAAGAGCCCCTGGGGCTGGCCCAGAAGCACTCGGCCAGGCTGCCTGGCCAGGGATTGAGGGAAGTGTGGGGCTGGGAGGGGCCCTGCTCAGACCAGGAGGGGCAGCCTAGGATGCCAGGACTGGAAGCCCATCCTCCACTGCCCCTTCAGGAAGGGCTTGCAAATGGAGCCTCACCTCTTCAGGGGCCTTCTCTGAGGGGCCATGTTGGAGCTGGCTGGGCATGCGTGGGGTCCCCATGTAACCTGTTAGGTTGTCCAGGGTGACGGTGCAAAGGGACGGGTGCTTGTTTGAGCTGGGGTGCTTCCATGGTGGGCAAAGAAAGGCTGTAACGGATTCCTGAGATCCCCTCCCTGAGGAGACCCATGATGTGGGCAACCTTGGCAGCAAGCAACCCAAAGGGGAAGCCTACCTTTGGAGGGGGTAGTCCCTCGATTCCTTCTCCAAGGGGGGCTTGAAAGTGGGAGAGACACTGCTGGCAGGACGGCCCAGTTCAAGGATGGCCTGGCACAAAGAGGCGAAAGGCCAGTGGGCTGCCCTGATCCTGGCTCCTTGCAGCCGTCTGGCCAAGTGCGTCCCCCAGGCAGAAGGGAGCGTCATAGCAACCTATCAGGGGAGCCTCCAGGCCTGCTAAGTGCAGCGCAGCCAGGAAAGGGCAACCCGAGAGGACCGGGAGCCTTGCAGCTTGGCAGCAGGATACTTGTCCCCAGTGGTGGCCTCTTGGCGGAGACCCGGCTGGGCCAGGCAATCCTTGAGCCTGCTCCCTGCCTGGGAAGAGCCCAACCCCCTACCCAGAAGCCAAGTGGCTGCTGCCCCAAAAGCGGTGCCCCCCTTGCGAGGACCAATGCCCCCCTGCTGCTCTGCCTCCTGGCTCCCCAGAAGGGCACTTGGGCCACTGTTTTCCTTTGCCCGTCCCAGGGAAGGGCATGCAGTCTGGGCCAGTTGCTTCTGCTAGGCCCCTGCACCCTCAGTGGGGGGAGAGCCCCCTTCCTCCTCCTTTCTTGAAGGGAAAATAGCTGCTGCTCTGGGGGGCCCGTTGCTCACCCACCCAAGAAAGATGGTGGCTGCAAACCCTCCTGCCCCCTTGCCAAGGATCCTCTTTAGACCCCTTTACGGAGGCCATTGGGGCCACTGCAGCTTGTTCTGGAAAGGAAAAGGGTTTCCCGCTTTGGGGCATCAGGGAGCAGAAAACAGAAGATGGGCGATGAAAGGGGCTCAGCTGAAGGGGGTCTGCACCCAGAGGCAGTGGAGGAAGGCCGGGCATCGTCCCCAAGAGCTGCTAACTCTCTGGGAGGAGCCTCACTCCCGGAGTGGTGGGAGGCAAAGACCCCCAAGGGGAAATGGGGAAAGTCCTGGTGCTCTCAGGCGCCTCAGCCCGGCCACAGGAGCGCTCTCCAGGGTGCTGGGAAGAGCCCAAGCCACCACCCCCCGCTTCTGCTCAGCTTCCTTCGGTCAGAGGGGAGGCCAGCGAGCCACCTTCCTCAGGTCTGATCACACATGGGGAGAGGGGGGGACACGACTCAGGTCTGCTCCAGTTGCCCAGAGCAAAGCACCCCACAAGTTGGGCAAGCCTGGGAGCCAGACAGATGGCCGCCCCTTTCTGCTTCAGCGTCTGCAGCGGTGACTCATCACAAGTGAGACGCACAAAGGAATATGCTGCCACCACCAGCACATTCACAGCACCAAACGAGCCCCCTCCTCCAAGGGCGATCTGGCAGGGCTGCCGCCATCCT
Source organism: Bungarus multicinctus (assembly GCA_023653725.1). NCBI lineage: Eukaryota > Metazoa > Chordata > Lepidosauria > Squamata > Elapidae > Bungarus > Bungarus multicinctus. The sequence goes on from CM042841.1 coordinate 24,469,707, forward strand.
GGCCTGCCCTCACCCGAAAATGAAAGAACGAGAAAGGGGCTTCGGGGACAGGAACCTTCAGGCTCCCTTCTGGTCAGCAACAGCTTCCGAAAGAGTCCGTCAGCTCCCTTCTCTCAAAAAACGGTCCAGTCATTCCCTCTCTGGCCAGCAACACGCAATTGTGCGAGCTGCCTTGAGGAAGCCGAAGCCCGAGAGGGAGAAGCAGCTGGGAATGGAGCTCACCTCTTTCTGCCACTGGCCTCCAATCAGAATGGCAGAATCTTCTGCTAGGCCTTTTCTCTTGTGTACAAACTCTTAATATTAATTCCATGTAGACCATCAAGAAAACGGAAAAGATAAAACAGGAATAACTGCTACTTGGATGCTGAAGGCAGACCCTGGAGAGAGGTTTTCCCTAGAATCTGGGGCATTTCGGCCCTGGGCGGGGGGCAGAAGATGGAGGCTCTGTATCAGCCTTCTCCATCAGCCCTTGCGGGAGGGGGGCAGAATGGGAGGGGGGACATTTAACTCTCAGAAGTCTTGGTCTCAAAATGTTCCAAAACGCCAGGATGGAAAAAGCTAATCCAGATAAATAGAGCAGTGAAGAACGGAGCTTAAGCCCATGAGATCTCCTTGGAGCTGGGTTTCTCTTTAATATTTGTATATTGAGCGCAACTCTTTGGATCCTTGTGGAGGGCAGCGACTCGAGAGGCGGATCAATCTCTCCTATTCTTCGGCTTTACACTGTGACAAGTAGCTGCACAAATGTGTGCTAGTGCAAGCCAGGTTAACCCTGTCAACAGCCTGCCTGTGGGAGGGCTCAGAGAGCGGCCATTGGAATATTCCAACCTCTCCTTTTAGCAGGAGAAAACGAAAAAGGGAGATTTCAAAGCCGAGAGGCCAAGTATCCTCCCCCAAGCCCTTAAAGGCATAGAAACAAGAGGTCAGCCTCCCCATCCAAGAACGGGAAGATATCCAGTGTAATATTAATTGCAAAAGCGTTTTGGAGGAGAGCCATAAAATTACAGGCCGATTCCACATTAACGAATGGAAAGCATCATGAAAGCGAAGTGATGTCTGTAGGGCTAATGTGATTCCGCTGGTCTCCCAAACAGCCTGTCTCTCGGTCTCTCTCCCCCTCCTCCTCCTCCACAGTCCCTGAGCCCTTCTTGTTCCAGGGCAAGCGCTCCTGCCCAGAAAGCAAAGGCACCACAGGGTGGGCCCTTTCCACTGAGGAAGCAAGAAAGGGGGAGACCCCTCACCCTCAGCAGGTGGGCTGAAAGGAAGGTGGAGGGCTGGGAGCAAAAGGAAGCCAACTCTGGGAGGGGCTGGGACCAGCAGGCATCACCCAGGCAATGGGCCCATCAAACCCGGCCTCCAGCCACCGAGCAGGCCGATGCTCTGAGCCCCCGAGGGGAAAGCGCCAGACTCGTCCGCAGGAGACGCGACGGAGAAGAAAGCCGAGAGCCCAGCAGCCTCTGGACTCGCTTTGGGAGCAGCCATGTTTGGAAAAGGATGCACATTGTGCACTGTGTGAGGAGATCCCCAGCCCTCCCCCCCACCTGCAAAAAGATAGACCTGAGGAAGAGGAAGAGTTTTTGGAACCCCCTTTCCGCCAGCCCTGAGCCTGCGTGAGTCTGGGGAGGAAACGCTGCCTTCTGTTTTGTGACCTAATTCTTAGCGCAGAGAGTCTTCAACTTGCAACCTTCATTTAGTGACCGTCCTAAGTTACAATTGCCCTGAAAAAAGTGCCTTATGTCCCTTTTCCACACTGATGGCCGTCGCAGCATCCTTGTGGCCCAATGGTCCAACTCCAGCCGCTTTTGCTCCTGGCTTGTAACTATGATGGTTGCAACCTGTGCCCAGGTCAGGCGTTTCCCTTTGCCACCTTCTGACAAGCAGAGTCCACGGGGAGGCCAGATTCACTTAACAACCATGCTACTAACTGAATGATCCACTTAATAACGGTGGCAAGAAAGTTCACAGAAAAGGGGAAAACTCACTATCTTGCCTTGCTTGGCAAAATAAATTTTGGGCTCCATTGTGGTCGTACCTGTATTTTTCTCTTATTGCTCAAAAGCCGGAAATCCCCCTGAGTTAAAGGTGTTGGGAGAAGAACCTGGACTACATCTTCCGAACCATCTGCCCCTCAGACTGCTTCCTCCCTGGGCACCAGTTGTCCAGGAAGAGGGGATCCGGGTGTGCTCTGGGCAGGCCCAAAGGGTGGCAGAACTCATGTAGTGGTCAAGGAAAGGCAATGTTGAGGACCATGACCAAAGTTCCTTCACAGGGCTGCAATTCCCCAGGTGCATCCGGCTATTACACTGGGAAAGCAGCCAGGCAGCACTGACCACCCACTCCTTGGGCTCTGCTGGCCCAGAAAGGGTTAACACATTGGCACTCTTGCTAATGCAGTGCCATCCACCAACCAGCCCTTATCCCAAGCCAGTTTCTGTTGCAGCATTTCCCTCTCTGCTCTGCTTCTCCCAGACATAAGCCTTTGGCCTTTCTTGTGTCAGGGATGCCAAGCAATGGTTCCATGGATCTGCCCCCCACATGACTAACTGATGAGGGGTGCAGAATAAGCAGAGGGTGTCTTCCTGGGGAAACTCTGACCTCGTTAGACGCATAGAACTCTGAGCAAAGACAATCCAAGGGTTGCGGGACACATTCTCAGTTGCTGGTTGATGACCACAGGCAATGTAGCATCGAGAGAGCCGAGCCGAAGGCACCAGCTACACCCTCTGATGCATTACAGGCCAGCTGAGCTCCCCCTGGGGTACCTGGCAAGCTCTACATCAAGTACATGAACATCTGTCTGTAAGGGATTAGCAGCTCAAGCAACTGCAATTTTAAGTAGGAAACAAATCTGTCCAGCATCTTTTCAGACTGAAGGCACAATGCTCCCTTCTGTCGAAATACAGAGAAAGTTCACAGCAAAGCATCAATTCTAATGACCTTCTTTGTTCAACAAAATCTACAGAACTGGCTGCCACAGGAAGATCAAGTAGGTTGAAGATGAGAGAAAACCAACCACTTTTGGCCAGAATAACGGGACAGAGCCTTACAATCCAAGGGTGTCACATGTTGGCGAGGAAAGGTTTCTTTCCCCACATCCTGCTTCCAATATGAGGGTTCCAGGCATGTCACCTACCACAGCTTAAAAGCCCTCCAGGATTGGCGACTGCGCTAGCAGGGCAGGCTCCTGTTTTGATGCAAATCCTAGACTTCAGCGGCCTCTTCTCGAGGCACTTGGAGAACTGCAACCCAGTGAACCCTCTGTGGGCTTGGCCAAAAGGACACGGCCCACGGAGGTCCCTTCTATGCATTTTCAACACTTTTCTGGTCTAGAGAAAGAAAGACTTGGTCTACTTTACTGAGCAACATCAACCTCTAACTCCAGATGATTTGGCCCGGAGACCTCAGCAGTCTGGAGCCCCTGGCTGCAAGAGACCTGTAGTAATCACCAAGTGATGAGCCTGAAAAGGCTATTAGGGAATTAAAATTAGAGCACCATGTTCCACTTCCTCAGCTACTTGTCCCCTAATGGCCCAGCTCTGCATTGCCTCTCAACAAGTTAGCAAATGGGACCACTATCCTCCTGGGCCAGCAGCTCTTTCAGTGCCTCAGCCGCTGCATCTGTTGCTCTGGAGTCCCCAAGGGAAGCCCCTCACGGCAGAATAAAGCCCCTCCCCCTCCCCATGCGCCCAGGCTGCAAAGAGCAGACCCAGTTCTGGCAAGCATCACCCTATTCACTCAGCTGGCTGTAATTGCTCCAGCGTCTCAAGGTTGTACAAGTCATCAGCTGGCTGGATTTCAGAGAAGCCGCATCAGCTCATTTCTGTAATCACTCATCCTTGATTCCCCCCTTGTCTCCCCCAAGAAACCCTAAAGCATCTTCCTCCTCCACCTGTTGCCTTGTCTCTGGCTTCCAATATTTCCCACCAGGACCGTTTTGGCCTTTAAGCCCTCAGGAAGATCTGCTGATCCTTCCCCTGTGCTACAGAACCAGAGGGTAGAGGGGGAGGGGGGCCTTGGGTCTATGCCGAGAGAAAGACCCATGGGAATGCAAGAGGCACCAAAACGGTCTGCATGGAAGCAGAATTCTCTTTTCTTCTTTAAAATGACCAATCCTCTAGAGAGCAAACAAGTTATTCCACAATGAGATCTAACTACTCCAATAGCTCAAAACTTTTGCCTTTTTTAAGCTATGAAAATGAAAGGGTACTCCCTGTGATCTGGGCAGTCTTGCCCCACTCTTAGGACATACCAGGACTGGTTTCAATTAAGCCATTCAAGTCCAACTTTGGAGGAAAGAGGAAAAAAGCTGAGAAAAAGCAACCCCTCTGCAGAACCGGCCTTCGGTGAATCTCCTTTGGGGAGGGGGGGGAGGGGGGGGCTTCTCATTTTTGCTGAAAGGAGAGCTTTTGCCAGAGGGTTAGGGTAGATTAACCTGTGGATTAACCATGGTTTAATAAATAAACCACAACTGGTTGGTTTCACATAACAGGTTAAGCCATAGGAGCAGGTTTACAAACCACAGAGCAGAGTTCAGCCATTCAACCACCGGAGGCTCCACTCCCTCTGCCTCTAAACCAGAAGCCGAAACGGGACAGAGCAAAGCAGCTGCCCAGATTCTTCTACACACCTCCTGGCCTAGTTGACAATCTGCTGCCGCCAGCACCGGTCAAAGCAATGCCACCCGGTTGACCGGCCCAGCAAAACCGGCCTCGGCTTCAGCGAAGAGGGCCCCATAACAAGCCAGGCGCAGCTCCGCGAGGCTGCTAGGTGTCTTTCTGCCCCCTTTTCCCGCCCCACCCACGGAAAAGCCCCCTCCGTCTTGCAGGACTACCGAGCCAGTCAGACGCCCAGCCTGAGGTCGGCAAGGCAGAAAGCCAGGCGCGCCCTCGGGAGAGTCAACCGGGGGGCGCCGTTCTTACCTTGGCCCGCATCTGGCCCGAGGTGGAGACTTTGCGGATAAGTCTATGGGAGCCGCCCTCCTGCTCGCCTTCGCTGTCCGTGGACTCCTCGCCCGGGGCCAGCCGGTCCATCTCCAGCGAGACCACCGACTCGCGGCCCTTGCGCAGGAACAGCTCCCCCGGGGGGGCCAATTTCTCGGCCATCCTCCGCTTGGGTAGACGCCGCGCTCCCCTGAGGAAGAGGCAGGGGCGGGCGTGAGCCACGGGGCCCTCCGGAACCGCTTCCTCTTTTGCACCCTCCAGCCGTAAACAGGGAGATAAATCCAGCTCACCCTCCTCCCGAGGCCGGGGAGCGCGCCCTCTCCTCGCTCCCCCGGCCCCCGTCGCCACCCACCTCGTTGAATGCCACGCTGGGGGGCTGCGCGGTCAGAAAGCCGCCGCCTTTCCCTGGAGAGACCGCGTGGGGCTCGGCTCCCGCGCAGCCCCTCCGGCGAACAGGTGGTTGGTGGGGCTGGGGCGGCGCTGGAGGCGGCAGTCCGGCCCAGCTCTCCCTTGGCGGCCCCGACTTCGTAGCGGGCGACCTACCGCGTAGCAACGGCGGGAGAAAAACCGCTGGCCCGAGGCGAGGCAGCGTCTCCGCAGCGCCGCGGGGAGCGCGCGCCCGTCCGTGTCGCCCTCGTCACCAGGTGCAGCTTCCCGGAGCCTCGAGGCCGAGCGAGCCCTCCCGCAACGGCAGCCGCTCCGGATCCGTCACCGCCGCGGCACGTGTCGCTTCCTCGCCTCTCCTCGACGCTTCGCGGTCGCCACAAGCTCTTGCTTCCTCCCGCCAGCCGACGCTGCAGTGCTCCCTGGTCCCGCCCGCCGCTGAGAAAACAACCCCTTTCCCCGCCCCTCTCCCACCCGGAGCAGTCAAGTGCCTTTTATCCGGAGGAATGGACCCCGAGAAACTTCCTCCGCCCGGCCCCAAAATCAGCCTCGGCGGCAGCCGGCAACAAACCCAAGAATAAGACCCTCTTTTCCTCCTTAGGAAAAGGCCCGAGGATGCCTCCCTCTAGGGCGGATTCGAATCGCTCTCGCTTCGCTTGCAAGGGCGGCGGCGGCTGGAGGGCCCCGTTGTGCTCTCGGCCTGCTTCTCAGCATACTAAGCCGGGCTTGGTCGAACCAAATGCGGTTGGCTGTGGGTCCACCATGCGCAACAGCCCGAATTCAAACAGGCACCTCGCGGGAGGGGAGCGAATAAGAGATGGATTCAGGGGACAGAACCGCGGAGGTCGGGAGGAGGCGGAAACCCCGGGGCGGCCTTCAAGGGGCTGCCTGCCTTCCCACGAAATACTACATCTTATACTAAGCTCGCGGGCGGCCAGCTGGACCAAAACCAGGAGGCGGGTTTGTGTTTCGGGATGAAGAACCTGAGTACCTTTTCGGCCGGCCTGACTTGGCTGTCCGCGCGCTGAGCTCATGGTTGGGGGGGGCATAATGAGAATCTGGACAGCAGGCTTAGTTAGGTAAAGCTGGTTTGCTAATCCGACAGGCAATAACACGGAAGACGCGGTATTAACGGTGTTCTATTGGGGCTGGGCAATTCTCACCCCTCCCCTGCCCAGATGTTGAACCAACCCCGCCCCTGGCGGCAGCCTTTCCCAAGAACTTTGCGTCACACATAAAGAGCCCTGGATCCTCGGCCACTCGAGGCTGCATCCGCTGCTTGGCGCTCGGGCCGAGGGCGACTCCTCGCCACCGCTTTCTGGCCCAAGACCGGGAAGAACGAGGGCGCCTCCACTCCGTTCAGAGCTGGGGCTCCCTTTTCTTCCCGACGCCGCCTGCCAGGCGCCCCAGTTCTACCTTCCCTTCCTCATCTCTGCAACTAGGCGTCGAGTCGCCTCCAGAGGAGCACCGGTCAGATATGCCTGCATGCCCCATAAACTCCAGCCAATCGAGAAATGCGTGTTCCGTCCAGCTCTAGCAGGCTAGCGAGTGGGACTGGGGGCATTGTGGGAAATGAGGATGGCCCCCTCTGGAAACTTATCGATTCTGCAAGTGAGAAGCGGGGGAAGGGAACTGAGAACCCAGCCAAGGAAGACAGAAGGGGTCCCCAGAGTGGCGGACAACAGCCGAGGGGGACGAGGGGTGCTACTCCAGCCAAGGAGCAGCCAGGTGGGTCTGCCTCTCGCTTGCAGAAAGGGCCTTGGGCAAATGACCCTCCAGATGACCTCTGGCTTCCCCTCAGCTGCCTCTTGGCTTCGTGGTCCTAGCCAAATGCACCACAGGACAGGCAGAACCATTCAACCCCTAAAGCCTGGCTTGTCCATCCCTCCCAATCAAACATCTTGCTGGGGTGAATGGAGAGGCAGCTCTGGGAGGCTGGGCTGTGCCTGCTAGTCCAAGTTCCCTTGGGGAAAGGGCAGGTGGCCTGGGCAAAGCTTGGCTGGCCACTAAAGGGCAACCGTGTCATATTCATCAACCGACGAGGGTCCCAAATCTGCGCTTTGATGCGCCTCCGAGAGGCCTCGGATTCTGCAGCTCTGCCACCCAGCCTTGGAACTGCTGCCATTAGATGCCAGGCTCTGGCTCTTTTCTGCAACTCTGATCTGTGCTGAGGATATTGGCAACAAGGCATTCTTCACCCCTTCCGCCCCCATACACACGGCTGCTGGAGCCTGGCCCCACCGTCAGTGCTGCCCGCGGACCTCTGCCCACAGTTCCAAGGCTGTTGCCTGCCTCCAGGAGTCCTCTGAAGCCTCAAGAGAGGAGCCCATCGTGCCAGGGACTCGATCCTGGAACTCTAGCCAGTTGCCCAGCCTGTGGAGCCCAGAGCAAGCGAACCCCGGCAAATTGCCAGCTGCTTTTCTCTTAGAAGTGGGAAGCCCCCTTCCCTATCTCACTTGCCTTATAGAAATAAAAATCTGCCCCCTTTCAGAGCAGGCGGGGGTTTCCCCCGACCCTGAACAGAAGCCACACAGAGCCGGAACCCAGTTAGCACCAATTTAATGCAACATGTGATTCTGCTTCCCCCCCTTCCCATAATTGCACCCGTAGCCAAGGCACAAACTGCTGGAGGTGGTGGTGTCAGAACACCTTTGGAAACACAACTGAAGAGATCTCGCTGTGGAAACGTTGGACAGGAACCATAGATTCTTTGGTGTGTAGGAAGCACAAAAGTACAGCTAGCAACTCAAGCATTTAATCACATAGCAACATGCCTCCAGAGTTGGCACTTGGGTTCCACCTGCACTGAGGAGGGGCTGCTTGGGCAGAGTAGCTGCTTAGAGCAAGCCAGGCAGGGAGAGGGGCAGAAATGGCAGGGAACAACCCTGTTCCTGCAAATAACTACAGGGAGCTTCAGGCTGGAGGCATGGGAGAGGATGAAGGGGAAGCTGGCAATCACCAAGCTCCCAGGCTGCATGGAGCTCCTTCCCATTCCATGCAGAGCCCTGTGTTGGACAGCCAGAAGCTGGGCCTGGAGAGTCCCCAGGCAACCTGACCTCTTTTCGATGTGCATAAGTGCGCCACACTTTTACAGCCAACTCCTCCCAAAAGGGTTCGGTTTGAAGCAAGCCAGAAATACTTGTGGGGAGGAGGGGGTCAGTTGGAGAAGAGACAGGGCAAATTTCCAAGGTTGGCCTGGGAAAAGCAGAGAGGCTGACCTGTGACTTTGGCCGCTGCCTGCCTACTCCAGCTTCCAAAATGGTGGACTTGCACCCACGCCCCACACCCAGGGCTGCTCCAGGACCAGCAAAGGCTAAAGTAGAAACTATGTTGCCCGGTGGTGATTATGGGCTGTTGTATCCGAGTCCTTTTCCAGAAGATGCCAGCGGGCAGGCCCAGATTTTCCAAAAGGATAAAGGCCAGACCAGCTCTTCAAAGGAAGGGTGGCGAGTCCCTCCCCAGGAGCCCAAGGCGGGAGGGCAGCAGCAGCAGCAGCAGCAGGCCCAGAAGCTGCTCTGAGTCTCCCTCTTTGAGGGTGAAAGGGGAGAAGCCGCCCGCCCTCCTTGCTTGTCGGGAGCCCAGGAATGGGACTTCCACTCCTCTCGAAGCCCAGCAGGCTGAGGCAGCCGGAGCCTTCCTCCCCTCCCTCCTCCAGGCAGGAATGTGTGAGTTCCAGGCAGCCCAGTCCTGAAGAGGTTAAGCCAGGCAGACTTGGCTTCCTGCAGTGAGTCAAGGACAATGGAGAGGAAGAGGATATTAGGGCTACAATAGCCATGGCAGGATCCCAGCACATTCCTCCGGGGAGGATACAGGAGAGGGAAGAAGAGCAGCCCCCACCAAAAGGGAATTTCAGCTTCAGGCTATGCCGGGAAGATGGAAGGGAGACCCTCTCCCAGGGCAGGGCTATCTGGCCAAGGCCGAGAGAAAGAGCTGGTAACGGGGGATGGATTGCCCATGGATCAACTAAGGCAGCCAGCTGGTAGCTCATGAGAAAGGCAGGCTTGGCTCTATGCCTGCTGTCCCTCCACCATCGCTGGCTTAGGGGTCTGACCACAGCCCCTGCACAGCTGGCTTCTCCAGGCCTGATCCTCACCTGACCCTGGGCTGCAGGGGGCGCAGCCTAATCCTGGCATGATTTTGCTGCTGGACGGCTGCCACCTGAGCCCGCAGGAGAAGGCAAGGCGAGACCCGTGAAGCTGGCTGTAGCGGCCGCGGCCACTCTCACCCGGGTCCCTCTTTGGGAAGACTGAAGTAGCAGCCCAGGGCTTTCTTGGGGATACGGGCAGGATGCTACGAAGATGCAATGCCCCTGGCAAGGCTCCTTGGGCCAAGGCTGGACTCTCCGGGGAAGCTGCTATGCACACGAACTCCAAGCAGCCCGTGTCGTACTCTTGGGCAGCCCATCCAATCACCCGGCCCAGATCCACATTTCACTTGGAAACAGACTCTAATGTAGCAACAGCAGAAAATAAATAACACGGACCAGCCCCTTTGTGGCTTGGAGGCACTTAAAGTGAGCAACAGGATCCCACAGTGGAGCTTGGACAGTGTGGTGAGAGGGAGACGTTGTCCATGCTAGGCTGTGTGGCCCCTGGAAGGGATGCTCCCCTCATCTAGCCAACTGGGTAGTTTGTGGGGTGGCTGCAAGAACCCCCACTGCATTCCAGTCACTCGGGATTCCCCCAGCCTTGATCCTAACTGCAGGCGGGTGCATCCTTGTGGCAAAAGGCACGTGGGTGAGGGCGGGAGCAGACACAGCTCTTTGGCAAAAGGCTTTCCAGAGGGCAGAAGGTCGCGGAGGCCCTGCAGCTTGCAGGCAGCCCTCCCCCCAACCAGTGGGGTCCTGGCTCCTCTAGGGTTTCCGGGGCCTCCAAGGCAGGCTCTCCCAGAGACAGCGCAGCTGCTCCTCACCCAGCTTGATCTTATCGTCCAGCTGCCGCTGCTGGATCGCCAAGGTGGACTTCATGTGCACAAAGTGCTGATAGTCTTGCAGTTGCTCGGGGGCCACGCAGCGTGAGACATTGGCAAAGACAAGCTGCTCCCGCTGAGCCACATGCTCCTGCAGCTCCTTGGCATCCTCCAGCTGCGCCGTCAGCTGCCGCTTCTTCTCCCTGAGGGCCGTCTTTGGGCAAGGGGTGGGCAGGAGAGAGGAGGAAGAGGAGAGAGACCTGGTCAGTGCTGGCCACGCCTGGGGCCTCTTCAGGTAAGGAGCCCCATGCTGGCTGCAGAGCCCAGAGCTGGATCTAAGAAGCAGCACTGGAGTTCCCACCAGGGCAGGAAAGGGGGTCAAACTGGCTGCACCACAAACTCCTGGCCTTATGGTTGCCAGGACTGGCACTGCCAAGGCTCTGGGGAAGCAGTGCGGTGCAGCCCAGAACTGCCAGCAGTCGGGCTGGGTACCCTTTGATGAGCCGGAAGCCCAGCACTGTGGAATTGCATGGCTGTTTCTATCTAAAGGAAGAGTGGCATAGTCTTTGTGGGGGGAGCCCCACCCTGTGCCCTGCAGGCAAGGAGCAACCCGCTGCCATTGTTTGGGCCTGGTGGCGACCCAGCACACACAGCCAGAGTTGCATCAGGGGGCAACGGAGGACCCAGGGCAGCTCTGCTGCAGGGAAGCTCCACTCTGCCAGGGCAGGGCAGCCACCCTCAGCAGCTGCCCTCCCTCTCCCCTTCAGTGCCCACCTTCTCCTCCTCCTCCTCCTCCACATTCAGCCCACTGAGGGCGTTCTCTACTCGGGCCAGCCTCCCAGACAGCGAGAGCAGCAAGTGGACCACCTTGTCCAGGTCGCCCATGACAAGGCGGAACTTCTCCAATTCATGGGGCTTGCAGGCCCCCTTGATGTAATTCTCCACCTCTCTGCCCAAGGCCGCGTTGGCACTCAGGTCATCCTGCAGGCTCTGCTGGGCCTCCTGCAGCACCAGCAGCTTCCGCCCAATGCTCTCGATCAGCTGCACCTGCAGAGCGGAGAGGTCAGTAGCTGCCTGGGAAGATTCAGGGGGAGCCCAGATTGCGAGGTGTTGTGTTTTCGAGGGGGACACGGTCCCAACTAAAGGCTGGCCAGCTGTCAGCCCTGCTGGGACTTCGCAGATGCTCCCCCAAGACCCCCAGCTCCTGATGCCCATGTGGAGCCAAGGGCCCCCGTATCCAGGTCCCTGCAACTTTGCTAGCCTTGAGCTGGCTGCTCAGGATCCGGACTCTCTGGGTCAGCGATCTGCTCACCTTCTTCTGAGCCAGGTCATGGTCTGGCTCCTCTTCTGGAGCAGCTGCAGCCAACTCAGACCGGTCCTTCATTTGGTTCAGCAGCTCCGCCTTGCCCGCCGACAAGTTGAGGTAAGTCAAGCAGGTGGGGGGGGCTCCCCTGCCAGGGGCGGCCTTGGAAGTCTTCTGCTGCCTACACAAAAGGAGGCATTGGGGATACAGGTTGGGGGGAGAGAAGAGGGTGGTCTTCCATCCAGGGGTGGGTGGGGGCGCACGACAACTTCCCTTAAGGGGACGGAGGCTCCAGCAGCCCAGCTGCATTGGCCTGAGCCATTCCACTCCCTCTCTCACTGCTGCAGGGCAGCAACAACTCTGCTTTCTCCCCCCCCCCCATTTTCTAATCCCAGCAACCTGTGAGAAGGTCATCAGCCCAGGGGACTCTGGCAAAAGAACCGGCCTCCGGACTCAGCTCTCCCCAAACCAGGCTGGGTGCTGCAGCCAGAAGTCAGTCTGGCTGTCTCTCCCTTCCCCCAGGCTGCAAAGGCCGAAGGCGCCTACCTTTCAGGGCAGCTGGGACCACTCCCCAGCAGTGACCAGTCCTGCCTTGGCCAGAGAGCGCAGCTGCTTGCAGCAAAGAGTTCGCCTATCACCTCAGCTGCTGACCGCAGTCCGAAGCCAGAGCTCAGCACTCCGGCCAGAGAGTGGTCCTTGCCCGCCACGTCTCTCATCAGCTCCTCCGAATCCAGGCGTGAGAGGAGCGGCCCTGATGTGTGACTCTCTCTCACAGCGTCCTGGGACACAGGCACACCCTGCTGGGGCTCTGGTGGGCACAGAAGGTGTAAGCCAGCAGCGCTGCCCTCCAAACAGACCCTCCGCCACACCCCAAAGGGAACAGACTCACGCCAGGTAAGGGGCTGTTCTGAGGGGCTGCCGGATGGTGTCTGCTGCTCCTCGACCCAGGGAGGCTCCTTGACAGCTGCCCCCTCCGAGGAACTGGCTGCCCTGTAAGCACAAAACCAACCCATCTCTTGTTAAGCCCGGGCCGTTCCCTTCGCAGGCAGAGCTGGGGGGCGACTGATTCTACGGGGGGCTTGTGTACTCTTCTCTGCCCTAAAGGGAAGATGAGAGACAGCGAGCACCTTCTCATTGGCAGGGCTGCCACAGCCCCCCTTGCTTGCCCTCCCTGCGCCTCAACTGGGCAAGTTAGACCCTGGTGCAACTTGTGGGAAGGGCAGGAAGGGCTCTTAGCCTCTTGGGGATGCTCCTCCCAACCCTCCCCCCTTCTGGGACTGGGGCAGTGGAAACCAATGGAAGCACTTGCCTGAATGGGGCACTCCGGTCACTTGCCTCGGCCATCAGCCACTCCGGGGTCTGGGGTGGTGAACCATGGCAATAGGAGTGAGGGTTGTCTGGGAGGGAAGGGGCGCCGTCGGGTCTGGTGCAAGGCAGCCGCGGGCACTGCAGTTGGGGCCTGTTGTGCCAAGGCTGCTCCACAGGGAGGCTCTGAGAACGCTGCCTGGCTGCTTCGAAGCCAGGCTGGCCCGGGGCCCAGCAGTCCTGCACATGAACGGACAGGCTAGCCTGGGCAGGGAGAACCTGTTGGTGCGGAGCCCGGGCTGGGCGGTATTTCTTCCAGTTGGGTGGGGGAGGGCGCGGAGGAGGGGGCCCCCTTCTTCTGGCTTGGCATGACGGTGACTTGGCTGCTCTCTCCTCTGCCTTGGCCAGTGGGGCTTCTTGCCACTCCCTCACGGAGACACCGGCAGGTTCGACGCAGAGGTGGCTTTCCGAACAGGCCCTTTCGTGCAAGGCGGGTTTGTGGGACTCGCTGAGCCCCCCTTCCGAGCCCCCCTTCTCCGTGACCCACTTTGGCTGCTCGCAGTCCCAGGAGAGGGTGTGTGTGGATGGGACCAGGCGGAAAGGGGGCCCAGCTGCTTTGGTGCGCTCAAAGCAGGCCCAGGAGGGGCTGACCCTGGCGAAGGCCACCTTGGGCTGCAGGAGCTGGCTGGAAAAAAAGAGGAGGAGGGGGCTGCAGGCACGAGGGTGGGTGGGGGCTGCTCTGAGGAAGGAACGAGGCTCTCTTAGCTGTCGGGGCCCACTAATTCTGGCCAAGAACATTCATTTCACTTGGCCAGGCAGAAGTGGATTAGTGGCAGCCGAGGTGGCCTCCCCCCACAGGGCAGCTGCTTGTCAAACCAAGGCTAGGGCCCAAGGGGTCTCCTCCCCCACTGAGCAGCGGAGCAAAAGGGCAGCACTCCATCCACTCAGGCAGTTCTACAGAGATCCCGCAGCGTGCCAGGCCTGGGCCAGCCTCGGAACTCCCGAGAGGGCAGACCGGCTCCCAACTGTCTCTGAGCCCTTCATGGAGGGTGAGGGAAGCAGGCGCAGATCAGTGTCTCCCTCAACGAGGGGCTCTCAGAGACATCGGCCGCCTCCCTCCCCAGCAGGCAGCCCAGAATGTCACCTGGCCAAGCCCATTTCTGTTCTGCCTGGCAAATGCTTACCTCACAGCCTGGCTGCTTGCTCTGTCCACAGCTGGGGGCTCCCATCTGTCCTCCGGGGGGAATTCCTGGGAGGCAGGAGAGGAGGGTGAGGGGAAGGGGTGGGCCACGGAGCCCCTCCAGCCTGGGCAAAGGGGATGAGGCCCGGCAGCCAGTGAAAGCCCATCCCAGCAGCTGAGGGCCTCTCCCCCCTCCCCAACTAGGGTGCAGGAGGGATTTGAAAACCCGACCTACCGTCTGAAAAGGCTTCCTTGTTTGCCAGGGACCTCCATCCTCCAGGAACTTCTGCTGACCTGGGCAACAGCACTCACTGCGGCAGCTCCAGGAACAGGGGTGGCAGTGGTGGGCATGGTGGCTGGGTGGCCCTGGCCTGCTCCTCGAGTGCAGCATGGCGCACTCATCCCGAAAGCTGTAGGCGCAGGCCTCTCGGATAGCGCACGAGCAAGGAAGAGCCCACCAGTGCTCAGTGCCCACACTGGGTCGCGCCAAGGACTTGCACAGCCTCAGAATCTCTGGCTGGTAGATGGGAGGCGAAGGTGGGCACCGGTAGGACTGGTCAAGGGAGTGACGCCGGAAGTTCCCGTGCTCAGTGCTTCCCAGCCTCTCTGCCTCGGTGGTCCGGGTGCTCTCAAGCCTGCCCTGAAGAGAGCCGTAGGGCCTGGCGGGCAGCGGGCGGCTGGTCTCCTCGAAGAACTTCCGCCGGTCAGCAAAAGGCAAAAGGCCGGTCTCCTCCAAAGGCAGCTGTGTGGGCAGCCCTGGCTCGGACTCCTGAGGCTGGAGCTTGTGCTCTGGGGACCAGTGCCAGCGGCCGCCTCCCCATCCAGCCACACGGGCCGGTGGCAGAGGCTTCTCCTTGGGTACCAGGTCCCCTGGCATCCTCTGGGGGCTGCATGGGGCTCTCTGCTCCCCAAACACACTCAGCTTGGAGCCCCACCGCTTGGGGGGCACGGCCGGCAGCCCAGAGGAGCCAAGGGGTCTGCTCTCCCCTAAGGGAGAAGGCAGGGCAGGAACCACGGGGTGGGTGCGGAGCTCCTCTTCGCACCCCGGCCCCCCGGGGCCTTTGGCCTTCTGCAGCTGGGCTTTCCGCCACTGGATCTCATTCCGCAGGTTGGTGGCGAAGCGGTCACTGCGCCGGCGGATCTGCACAGAGCGGTGGTGGCCCTTTTGGGCAGCTGGGAGGCCACTTTCCGTGTCCAGCAAGTGATCCACGTGGGGAGCTGCCTGGAAGCCTAGCTGGGGGGTGCTAGCATTGCCAAATGGCGGCAGTGGCGGGGAGCCAGTCAGGGTCAGGGGGGGGCTCTGGGGCCTCCCCTGTGCCATACAAGGGCCCTGCCCGGAAGGGGAGCCCTCTTCTGCGGCTGGGGGGGAATCCAACTCTCCTGCCGGCTCACAGGGCTCCTGGTCCGGATTCAGCCACAGCTCTGGGGGCTGCCGCTCCGTCTGCTCCTTGTGCAGCGGGGACACCGTCCAGTGGGGGCCCTCCTGGCCATGGGAGACATCCAAGGCCTGCAGCTGGGCCACCAGCAAGTGTTCTGGGACGCTGTGGCGATGGCCGAAGGGCTCGGCCCAGCCAGCCTTCCAGGAAGACGGGGGCTCTGCAGAGGTCCCTGGCTCCACCTCCTGCCCCTTCTCTTCGGGGGAGCTCTGAGCCAAAGGCGAGGGGGGACTTTGTGGGCTTTCCTCCATCCCAGGGTGGGGCTCTGTGTGTGAGCTTAGCAGGTAGTACTGCTCAGGGAAGGGAGCGTCCTTCAGGGGGCTGGTGGTGACCAGCTGTCCCCCAGGCCCATGGGCATCTCGGCCAGGTGCACAGAGGGAGGTGTCCGAGCGCCACCGATTCTCAGGACACAAACTACCCTGGCGGGTCGGGGCTCTCGGATCTTCCAGCGGGGGGTTACATGCACGCAGGCTGTCCTGCCTCACAGGCGGGTGGGGAGGGGCAGCCGCCGCTTTGGCAGGGCTGGGAAGGGGGCCCGGCTGAAGGCCAGAGGGTACCCGGGCAGCAGGAGCTGGGCACGGCAGGCCTGCAGGCTCTCTCCCCGTCTGCAGATAGCGAGGCTCTGGCAGCTGGCCGGGCTGGGTGCCGTCCACCGAGCCGGCCTCCTCGGGTCGCAGCGCAGAGTCAGAGATGCTGGAGCTGGCTGAGAAGGAGCTGTAGGCAGAGTCCCGCTTGCTTTGGTCCATGGCCTGGTCAACGGGGGACAGGCTGCCCTCATAGTAGGTCTGGCTGGCCGGGTCCAGACTTTCCATGCTGCCCAGGGAGCTGCTCTTGTCTGTGGTGCAGTGGGGAGAGAGAGGGTTCCACGGCAAGGGCAGGTCACTGGGGGGGGGAGGGGGGGGGAGAAAGAGGAGGCCCCCACGTCACAGGGGCAGGCAGCCCTGCCTGGCTTCCCAATGCTTGCTGGTGCCGCAGCAGACCTGCCCACAGGCTCTCCCCCCCAGACTCTCTGTCCTTCTTCTCAGGGCCCCCAGCCCCACGGGCTCCCTGCCTGGATGTGGGAAGGGGACGGCCCATCATCTACTGGGGCTCAGGCTAAGAAGGCGACCTGAGGTGCCACCAAGGACCCGCCTTGCCTGCCTGCCTGGCGCTGAGGAGCAGCAGCAGCAGCAGTGATGGCATCGTGGGCACATCGAATCCCAGTCTTCCCAGGGCTCCAGAGCAGCCCTTCCGGTCCAGCCGCTGCCAGGCTGCAGCTCCCACTGGAGAGCTGGTGCCAACCGGGGTGGTGGTGGTTGCTGTGGGTTCTGCACTGCAAAGACCCAGCCGAGTAGGAGCAGCTCCTCCAAAGGAGAAGCCCTGCTCAGATTTGCACCCGGCTCCTCAGGCCAAAGGCAGACGGGTCCTGCCTGTCACGCCGTATCCTCTGACTCAGAGAGATTTGGCAGCTCCTCTTGCGCGCTTGGCAAGGAGCTGAAGCCACCACTCCTTGAAGGGGAATACTGGAAGCTGAGGGGCGGAGGGCGGGTCCTTGGGGATGCTACCTGCAAGGAAACAGCCTCGCCCAGAGAATGCCTCTGCTTTCTGGCAGCCTGCATGGTGCTGGGCCGCCCCTTCCTGATGGGACAAAAGGCAACCAAGGCTTCCCGGGGAAATGGTGCCCAGTCGCCTCCCTTGCTCAGGAGCGTGCAGGATGGGCACAGAGCTCTGGGAAGGAGTCAGCTGGCCAGAGAAGAGGCGCCAGGGCTGCAGGAAAGCCAGGCGTGGAACGGCCAGCAAGCAGAGGACCCTTCGAAGCTGTGTGGCCACAACCAGGCCTTCCGGTCTTCACAGGCTGGTGGCTGGCTCCCTACAGCCCCAGCGGATACGGCGGCGCTCTCAGCCCAGGATGCCAAGGCTCCGAGGGGAAAGCCAGCAAGAAAGGGCACCTTTCCCTCTGCTGATGGAGCGGAGCCCCAGGAGCCCCCCGCCCCCTCGCCCTTCTTTCCTCAGGCACTCACCTCGTCTCGCAGCTCAAGTGCCAGGAGAGGCTCAGGGGGTCCGCAGGGGAGGTCATGGCAGCACCCTCGGTCCGGATTTCGGAGATCTTGGCCAGGTGCCACGAGTGGGGCCTGAGGATCGGCACGTTCCTCCTTCCAGGCAAAGCAAAAGGAAATGGGGAAAAGGGAGGGGCACCCCACTCGCTGGGTGCCCTGTGGCCCAGGGTGCCCTTCCCCACCTCCCCAGCCCCCCTCGGGCTCTCCCAGGGCGGCCGGAGTCTTTTCCTTCCCAGCCCCACCCAGCTGGACGGTTCCCCTGCCTGAAAAACAAGCTCTGCTCTGAAGGGGAGGAGGGGGCGCCAGGAGAGGCAAGCCAGAGGCCGTGCCCCGAATCACCAGGTCCTGCCAGCCCAGCCAAATGCCACCTGGTGATCTCCTGCTGGAAGGGAACGGTCTGAGGAGAACCTTTGGGCTGGTTGTGGGTTGGTGCCGCCGAGGCTGAGCCACTCTGGCAAGGCAAGACCCGCCCTAGGTGGGAAGAGCCCCCTGGGTCAGGGCAGAGTGGAGAAGGGGGGCAGGACAGGAGGCCCTGCCTGGCCCAAACCTACTGACCGTGCCATGAACCCAGCAGCCACCAGGTGAGACCCCACAGAGGGACGTCAGCAGGAGCCATGGGCCCCTGCCTGTCCACCCAGAATCTGAGCCCCAGCCCTGTGGCAGGAGCCAGGCATCGCATTGCCATCACTCCAGCCAAGTTAGTTCTGCCCCCCCCCAAAAAAAACCCCAAAGCCATGCACAATCAGACCCCCTGCAAGTTCAATACACACCTGTCCTGGGCAACCCTTGGTGAGGTCTGGCAAGGCAGCTGTGCCCAGGCTCAGCCCAGCCAACCAGCCCCTGAGGCAGCTGAGTGGGACTGGAAGTGGCTGGCCCAGCAGGGAGGGCTTCCTGCCTCCTCCAGGCTCCTGGAGCCAGTTCCCATCCTTATCTCCGCCCAGCCAGGAAGCGGTGAGGAAGTGATGTCCAGGGAGATAAGTTTTGTTGGCAGCGGCAATATCAGAAGGCGAGACCCCAGGGAAGGGGCTTCCTGCCTCTTGGGGGGCCCTCCCCTCCGCTCAAGGCAGGGGGGAGGAAGCCTCTCTTCCTCGGGCTCCAATCCTCTGGCCACCTTCTCCTAGGGAAGAAGTGGGTGGGCGAGGATCTCCAGGATGGGGAGGGCAAGCGCCTGGTCTGGCCTGGCGCCTGGCCTGGTGGGGGAATTCCAGAATGCCTCTTGCTGCTTTAAGCAGCACCTCCAGCCGAGCTTCAGGGCTGCCCCCCTCCCCCCTCCCCACAGGAAGTGGCTGGGACAAAGTGCAGGAAGGATGAGATCATTGCCCAGCTCAGTTTGGGGGCAAAGGAGCAGCAGGAGCTGAGGAGGAGCAGAGCGGCTATGGGGCCACAGGCAAGCACAACCCGGATCCCCTACAAAGGCCACGTGCTCTTCTGGCTGTGGATTCAAGGAGAGAGGCCTGGAGAGGTGCCAAAAGAGGCTCCCCACCCATGCTCCACTCCAAGGCAGGCTAGATGTTCTGCTGCCCTGCTCCATGATGCTCAGGCGGGAAGCCTCAGGTTTTCTGGCTCTTCCCCCAAAAGAAGACAAATAAAAGCTTTTCAACTTTCCTGACTCCAGAATCCCAACCGATTCAGACCTGCAGGACAATAGTGGAGATGAGCTTTGCCCAAACGGCCACAGCTTCCCGGGGCCCACTTCCCCCGCCAGCCCCACTCCCAGAACGAAGGGGGCTGCATAGGAGGCCCCCTGCCTGTGTAGCCCATAGGGCCTCCGACCAGGAGACCCTGAAACCCCAGAAGCTCCTCTCGGCTCTTCCTCCTTCCAGGCCCCTCCAGTGGCAGGCAGACTGGGGGGGGCGGGGGCTCCCTAGACCTGCTGGCCCCCGCTCTCTGGCTATTATGGACTCCAGCCTTGCAAGACTCTGCGAGGTTTAAGTCTGCTGGGCCATTTCCTGCTTTGGCTCCTTTCCAGTTCTTTGACTGAATTGCTGAATGGGGGGGGGGGGGCTTCCGGATCCTTTTGGCCTCTCAGGATTCTCACCCGGGGGCGACTAAGCGCAGCAGATTCGGAGTTCCGTTTGAGTGGACCAATGAGGCCGGCTTGCTTTTAGGGACATGGTCAGAAAATGTGCATTTGCCGCCGGCAGCGGCACTCCTGGTGCTTGGTCAGAGCTCCAGATGGACCTGGACCAAAGGTGCCCTTCTTGGCTGGCTCTGGCCGCAAAAGCTGGGAGAGGGAAGGAGCCTCCGTGGCTGTTGGCCTCTCTGCTGACCGAGCCAGTTCTCGGACGGTTCCCCAAAGGGCAGCCAGGCACTCACACTACAGGTGTGTAGAGAAATCAAGAAATGTCTCTGGACTCATTCCTGTTTCTTAACGAGAGACCAGGCCACCCCCTGCAAAACCTTCTCCTGCCGACAGCATCGTCCCAGGCAGGGGGGGCTCTTCTGCACCTCAGCGACGTTCAGCTCTTACTAGTCGCAATGGTCAGAACTTGACCCACCTGAAGGACTGTCGTGCTCTGGAGGCAGGAGAGGAATAGAGGAGGAATCCAACCTTTTGAGTTCTCAAAAGACCAGCCGCTACTCCAGGCAAGGGAGCTTCTCTCTACCTTTGCCAGCTCAAATTGGCATGCAATCCCAAATTCCTGCCACAGGATGGCAGCTGCAGCCAAGCTCCAGGAGCTCCAGGCACATGCCTCCCCCCCTCCCCCCCCCAGCTGGAAATCTGGCAGGAGCAGCCCCTTGCAGACTGGCCTGCAGCCCACCGCCCTCTTTTGCTGTGGTGAGAACAGCGCCCCCCAGCCCCAGAGGAAAGCCACGCGCCACCTTACTCAGGGAGAGCTCTTCCCTGGCAGCAGAGGCCGGTGTGGGCCGGATCCTCAGGGAGTGTGTGTGTGTGTGTGTGTTCTCACCTCCGGATGGTCATCTTGAGGGTGCGGTAGGAGCCCTTGATCAGGATGAGGGCTTCCTGCCGAGAGCCGTAGAGAGGGGTGCCGTTGATATTCACCAGCTCGTCGCCGGAGCGCATCTTCTGCGAGAGGGCCGCCTTCCCCCCATCCTCTACCTGGAAGGGTAGAGAGAGGGTGGGAAGGGTTACCTGCCAGCCCCCGGAGGGCAGCGGCCCGGCTGAGGGATCAGCTTGTATTTCCACCTGGACAGCTCACAGCAAAAACATAGAGGAAACAATAAATGATTTGAATCAGCTCTCACTGCCCAATAGATGGAGATTGCTTGCAGGGGAGAAGCTGCCCCCACTCAGCAAAGGAGAGCCACCATGGATGCAGCAGATCCCCTCAAGGACTCCTGCAGGATCAGTCCCCACAAAGAATAGCTCTGCTGCGACAGCCTGTGCCCTCAGATCAAACTAGGGCTGAGGCCCAAGCCGAAGGGAGGATGGGCAGCCCTTCCCTGTTGGTCACATTGTCTGCAGAGAAAGGGGCTGAACAAGGGCCAGTTGTGCTTGTCTCAGGACACGGAGAGCCCACAAGGCCGAGGCACATGGCTGGAGAAGAGCCACACCCAGCGGCTGAGAGAAGGCAGAGTTAACCTCCAACAGGATGACCTGGTTCAGCTCCAAGCAGAGCTCCTGTGCCAGCTTCAGGCACAGTGGCTAGTCAGTCTCAGAGATGGGCCGTGGGAAGGGGCCTTCAAGGGGTCCCATGCTGCAGCCTTCGGCCTCGGGGGCAGCCCTGAGACTCCCCACCTGCTTACTCAGAGGGACAGGAGTTCTGAAGCTCCCAATCAGGGAGGGGGGAGGGGGGCCAGGCATCGGGCTCCCTTCTAGCAGGGAAGGCCCTGGTTTCAAGAGGGCCAGACACCCACCATCCTCTCAAATCTGAGAAGCAGGACATCGCTCCCACTGGTTTGTTCTTCCAAAACCAAAGTGTGGAAACCAGCTTGTGGCTGCGCTGATGAGAGTCCCGGGGTGGCGGGGGAGGCTTTTCCTCGTTCCTCCTGGGAGCTTTATTGCCCACCCCGAAGCCAGACGGTTGCAATTCCAGCAGAGACCTGCGCCCTGACATTTGTCCCGCATGACTCTAATTCTCCAGAAGTCCAGAATAACTTTTAGTTTCTCTGCCCAAACAGAGAAAAGTTATCTTGCCCTCCTCCACAGGGCAGCATCAAGAGGGGACGTGGGGATCCTCAGGGGGGAAGCACTGACCTCAGCACGCCTCCCTTCCTCTCTTGCTTCCTCCCAGCAAAGACGAGTTTCTTCTGCATCAGGGAAGTAAACTCGGCCCAGAAGCCCCCAAAGCCAGTGCCTGTTGTCTCCCTCCAGGGCACCGTGGCAAAGGCCAGCGGTCAGGGAGCTCAGCTGGGGAGGCTTCCTGGCCTGGACCTGAAGGACACGGTTGCCTCTGCCCCGCTTCCCCACTTGCTTCAGGCTCTCTAAGAGAGGGACCCAGGCACCTCCCGCACCAGAGGAGACATCTGGCCATAGTGCAGGGAATCCTGGAGCCCCTCGGATGGGGGGAGGAAATGCTGTTTTTGATCCCCAGATCTTGGACTGCCGAGATGCTTGGAAGCTGCAGCTCTTGGCTCCCCCAACATGGCCCTTTAGTCAAACAGAGAGTGCAGGAACTCCCAGCACCAGCCTGGCTTCTTCTGCAACTGCTGCCTTCAGCCCAGCCCCAGGGCTCCTCCTTGGGTGGAGGACACAGCTTAGCCTCTAGTGCCCAAAGACCAGGCAAGGAGGAGGAGGAGAAGAGAAGGCAGGGCCCTCTTGCACTTGGGGTCCTGTAGTGAAACGTGGGAGGCAGGCCTCACTGAGCTTGGGTTTTTGGAGGTGGAAGCCCTAGCAAGCCAGCTCTCTGGAAGGAAGCGGAGAGAGGCAAAGCCAGCCTTAAGCATGCAGGGAGAAGGGAGTTTGCTGCTGATTATTGCACAAAGCAATCCTTGTTCCTGCTCACCATTTTGCCGGCAGCAGAAAGGCTCCCTACTCCCTGATCTGGAATCAGACCTAGTGGGAGCATTCTTTGCCCCTGGGTGCGGGGGGGAACAGGGGGTCAGTGAGTCCTGGTTCCCCCAAATTGCAGATTGGTCAGCCCTCTGGGGCTGGATACCTGCAAAAGCCTGTGGGCCATGACTAGGGCAATGAGCGAGCGTCCAAGTGAGGCAAAGATCCCCACGGTGGAACAGGGTGCTGCATTGTGGCCCAGGCATGGTAGAGGAGCGACCATAAACATGCCAGTGCAGAGCGTAGGCACCAGTGGATGCCAGCCATCTGCGCAGAGCAGCTGCAGGAGGTGGGCGCAGAGACAGAGAGAGAGCGTGGAGAGGAAGGAGCTTCAGGGACTCCCGGGGGGCTGCTCCCCAGGCAGAAAAGTCCTTGGCCAGCCCCCCTACCCTCTTCCCTTGCTGAGGGCCCCAGCAGGATCCCCTCTGGAAAGGAGGGCTGGGGGCAGCTGGCGGCTCAGGAGAGACACCCGACAGGTGAGGCATTTTTGGGCGGTGGTGAAAGGGACCCTGACAGAGCCCCCTCCCCCCTCCCCAAAAGCGGTTCTTCCCCAGAGCCTCCCAGCCCAGGGGAGCCACCCGGTTGCCTGTCAGGAGCTCCAGCCCTGCTGGCATACAAGGGCAGTTAATCATTCATTCACTGCACCGGGGCTGTTACTGCTGAGCACCGGCTTTGGGGCGCCCTCCGGGAGAGACCTGGCATGCGGCTGGCAACGGGAGGGGCTCAGCTCCCTTTCCTTGGGGAAACCCTTCCCCCCAAAAGGCTCCTCGGGGAATTCCCGCTGGGGGCTGGGCTGCTTTCCCCCGATTGGCGGGCGCCCGAGGGCCCGCGGCCACTCCGCCCTAAGGTGGGGCTGGGACGCGTTAGCCCCGCGAGACCTCGGCTGGCGACCGGCTTTTCTCTGCGCCCAGCCGAGCCCCCCGCCGTCCTTCAGGGAAGCGGCCTGAGCATCTCTCCGCTAGGGAGAGACGCCGGACCGGACTCCGCCACTGGTGATCCGAGGTCGAAGCGGGGCACTTCGTCCCCAGTGGCCCCCTCAGCAACTTGCCGACCGCGGTGGCGGGGGGGGAGTTCTCACGATGGGGAGGGGGAAGGTTTCGGAGCGCCGCTGAGGCCCAGAAGCGCTACCCAGCCGGGGGGCCCCGCCCCTCGGTCCGCTCCAGGCCAGCCGGGCGGGGAGGACACGAGGCGGGCCGCCGGGGGAGGGCGAGCAACGCCCAGGCAGCGAGGGGGAGAGGCGCCTGAGCGGGAAGGCGGACTCGAGGCAGGCAGACAAAGAGCTGCGGCTCGCGCCGGACCCCCCAGCGCAGGGAGCCGCGCAGCGGGCGGAGGGCTCGGCCCGCGCTGCCCGGGGAGCCGGCGCCGCAGACTCACCTTGGAGACGATGAGCGGCTCGCCGTGCTCCAACCCGCCCCTCAGGGTGAAGCCCCAGGGCGCGCCGCCAGCCAGCTGCACGTGCAGGTACTGGAAGGAGACCAGCAGGCGGCTCGCCAGCTTGGCCTGCGGGGACGGGTCGGGCTGCAGTTGTCCCGACGGCCGCTCCATGGCACCATTCCCTGTCCCGGGCCTGACCCGCGGCGGTGCTCGGCATCGACGGGACGCGGCGCGACGCTAAGTTCTGCCTGCTGGAGGGCGGACCGGGAGGCGCCCCCGGTGGGCGTGTCGCGAACGAGTGGAGGCTCCCGGCCGGGCCGGCCTGGCCCGGATCCTGCAACGCCCCGGCCGAGGCGCGCCCCCAGCAGCGGAACCGCTCCGCCTCCTCTGCTGGGCTGCTTTGGCGCGCGGACTCCTGTGCTGAGCTGGGGCCGAGCCCGTTCCGGCCGCTGCCGCGGGCGAGCAAGTTAAGCCGGTCCGGTTTAAACGAGTTCCGGGCGAGCGCATCCTCGCCTCCCTGCACGCCGAAGATATGGAGGAGGGAGGCCTTAGGACGGGAGTCGAGGAGCAGGCTTGGGGTGAAGCTGGGCCAGCCGGGCTGATCCTCTCTGCCCTCTCCCGTGCTTTTTCAGGCGCCTCGAGGCCGAGGGAGGAAGTTGGCCCTCCGGATCCAGGCTGAAAAGCACTCTGCCCTCTTCCAGTGCACCTACCTCCAAGCGCAGCCCTGGTGCCAAGTAGATTGCTTGGTTTGCTGGTAGGGTAGAGCTTCCTGGGTTGGTGCTGAGCACTGAAACTGGTTTTGCCACCCTGCCTGCCCCTCAGGGGCAGCGCTGCCAACTTTCTTTCAGCAGAAGGAGTTACATTCGGGCATCCCCAGAATGCTCCTTTGTTCCCCAACTGCTCCAGAGTAGGTGTCACCTTTGGCTCTGAGAACACCACAGTCCTGGGCATTGGCGGGCAGGGAATGTCCAGATTTGCATGGAGGAGAAGAAAATATGGTGTCAAAGTCTCCACATCCCCTTCAGTGCAAGAGGACCGGGGACTGGGGGGTGTGGAGGGAGAATGCTGGGCAGCCCTTTGGAGCCACATGGCAGAAGCAACTGCCACTCTCCTGGGGCCTTGACCAGTGTCCAGACTAGCTCCATCCCTCCATCCTGGGGTTGCTTCTTACAAGCATCAGATGCCTTTTGTCACATACATGCAGTGGTGGGATTCAATTTTTTTTATTACCGGTTCTGTGGGCGTGGCTTGGTGGGCGTGGCAGGGGAAGGAGACTCAGTCAAGAGGTGGGATTGGCGAGTTCTCCAAACTAAATTTCCACTACTGGTTCTCCAGAACTGGTCAGAACCTGCTGAATCCCACCTTTGCATACATGTGTGTACAACCCCAACCTGCGTGCTTGAAGGGTTGCCCAGGAGTAGCAGGAAAGGAGGGGTGGGGTGCTATAGTTTTCAGGAGCCTCTGAGGCATTACATGGAACTTCCTGCCACGAGAGGTATTAGATCAGAAGGGGATTATGCAGACACAGGAGGGGTGTGCGTGAGACAGAAACATTGGTGCAAGGTCTGGAGGCTGCCCCATTGTTGGCACTGTGATATCTCAGCTTATAGTACCCCAATGTTCTGGATGAAGAAGTGGGGTAGCCCCCGCCAAGCTCCAGTGAAGAATTCCTGGTTTCCCAGAGCCTGAATGGGGAAGGGTTAACCCTCCTCTTGCAAGACTGTGCTTAGATCCACAGCGCTCCTTCCAGTCCCTCCTAGAATGAGGAGAGGCTGATCTTCATCCCCCACCTCTCTCCACAAAAGGGTCTTGGCCATTAATTGGGGACAGCCGCTCTTTGCAAAGAGGGGTCTCTGGGGCATTCGTCCTTCGTTGCCCTCTGAGGCTGATCTGAAGTGTACCTGAACGCCTGCCTGTTTGTTTGAGGGGTGGCCGAGCCAAGTGAGCAGGGGACCAATTGCTGGGGGGAGGGTTCTGCAAGCCAACCTCAGCCCCCTTCTCCTTGCCTCCTTGTGCTAAGAGAGCTCCTCACTGGCTTTGCTCAAGGCCAAGGAAGCTGCCAGGCCTAAAGCTGCCCTCCTTCTCCTGCAGGCTGCTTTGGCTCCTCTTCCCAAGTGTGAGACAGCCCTTTATCCAGAATGTCGGGGTAAGGGAGGGAGAATTCCTCAGCTGGGGGTGCGAGGCAGCAGGCAGAGAAGTGTGCAGGGCTACCATTTTGGGCCATAACACGGCTTGCTTTGGCTCTTGTGAGCAGAGCCCTCTCTCGGCTCTTACCAGCCTGCTTTCAAGGGAGCTCTAGGATTGTCCTGGTGAGAACCCTTCCTCAAGCTGGCCGCTCTCTTGGAGAGCTCACCCTGGCCATGGGGTGGCCAGGGGAGGAAGGTCAGCCTGATGGCTGTGGTCAAAACCCAGGAGACTGAGGGAAGAGAAATTTGCCAAAATCAGTCATTTCACCAAGTTCTGCTGTGATCAATCTGAGCGGATCTTTAGGGGTCCCAAAGACTTTGTGGGCTGCAGCGACTGTTTCTCGGCTGATCTATGGAGAACCCTCTGTGGATCTCTGTTTTTCAGGCACATAGTTGGCTTCATGCCTACATAAGAGGCATAAGGTTTGTCTTTTTGTACATAAGAGGATTCGACGCTGACTTGAGAGCAAGTTTCTGGACTGTTATTTGTGCCGGGAGGGAGCTTGGCTGAGCACCAAAAATCCCTCTTGGCAGAACCCATTGGCAAGTTGGCAAGGACGTGCTTTATGTTAAAAACAGGAAGTTTGCAAAATGACTGGGAAGCCCAGAACTCTGGGCTTTGGAGTCCCTCCGGCATCCAGAGATTCAGTGGTGGGGAGGAAATCACTTTCTGCTGCCACTGCAGGACTAATGGGCTGCTTCTGGCTGCTGAATCCCCTTGGCTGCCCTAGCCTGGTGGGGTGCCTCTGCTCCCCCTGCTCTTTGCCATGAATCCTTTCTCTGGGCAGCCCTTGCTCACATATCCCCCCCTGCTGGACGGACCCAACGGCCTGACCTCTTTGGGTGCAGAGCAAGTTTCCCCCTTGGAAACAAAGCCGGTGCCCCAGAAGCAGCAGCAGTCCTGCCCAGACCCCTTGGGGGCTTCGGGGGAATCAGCTTCGGGCAGCCTTAGGTGGAAGGAGTGGCACCTGGAGAAAGAGGGGAGCCAGTTCTGGACTGCTGTGGAAGACAGATGCCCAAACTCTGGACCTAGATCGCTGCCCCAGTCGGGAATGGAGGCTCTCTAGTTGCTAGCTCAGCCTGCTCCCCTCTCGGATTTTGGGTTCAGCCCAGAGGCAGACAGACACTCCCTGCCCGGGAATGCAGTGCTAGTGCCAGGGTGGAAGTAGGCGGGAAGGGCGGTGCCAGTGGAGCTGGAGGAGGGAGGCTTCAGTCTGCCTTGCAAGGCCAAAAGAGAGGAGAGACGGTGGCCCCCAAAGGCCCTGAAACCATTATTTGGTCCCGATGCTTTTACCCCGGTGGGTCTGATCCCCACCCTGGGTTTATTCTGCCTGCTTTTATGTTCACTGGTCAATGCATTCGGCTAGGATTTTTTATTTTGTTTATAACTTTGATTTTATACCTTTGAAGGGTATAAAGGCCTATATAAATAATGAATTACCATTGTCAGTGGTTTGTATAGGATAGTTTTAAATCACCCTGTGGAAGCCAATGCTGAAAACAAGTCATGGAAGAGCACCACTTCACTCAGGTTTATATACACACAGAAGTGCCTCGTTCACCAAGCCAGTAAAAATACTTTGCACAAAATGATAAAGGCTGGATTTTTTAGGCATTGTGTTTTGAGGATCAAAGTGTGCTTAGCTGAAGTTGCAGAAGGTGGGGAAGGATGGAGAGGAAGAGGCGGGCTAGCACCAAAGACTTTTTCCTGCGTTTCCAATAGCCAAGATAATTAAGAGCCTGGCAGACCGCATGTAAGAAGGGCAGAGATTCAATGGAATCCGCTCCGCTGCATGCAGCATGCAAGCCCAGGCCATCTTCCTGCTGGTTGAAGCGCCAGCAAAGGAAGCCCCTTCTTGTTGTGGGTCAAGAATGCCCAAGGCGTCGCTTTGGGCTGATCGGATGTCACCACAAATGTCCGCCACAAGGGGGAGCAGAAAACAGCTTGAGTAACTGGGTGCTTTCCAGATGTGCCTGGACTCCAAATCCCAGAGTTCCCGGTGGGCAGCTGAGCGTGACTTCCCATTCCTGTTCTGTAAGGCGCTGCCCCACGAGCGCCCCGGAGGGCCGCCTTTCCAAAGACTACTCTGAGGTCGGGCGGCTGCGCCAGCGGCTTCCGGGGCAAAGCGAGGGAGACCCTACGGGGCAAAGAGGGGCCTGAGCGCCCGGCCCACCTGACTCCCCCCAGCCTGCAAGCAGGAGCCCCCGGCCCTTTAAGGTGGGAGCGAGGCTCCCCTTTAAACGGAGCCCGAGGCGACGGCGCGCTACTGCTTAGCCTGGCGCAGCCGCTCCGGCTCCCCACCCCCACCCCGCTGGCCTGGCTGCGGCTGCTCGGGAGCCTCGCTTGGGACTGCGGGGCTGAGGCTCGCCTGCCTTGTCTGTTCCCCCCACCCCCGGGAGACGATGCTCCCTTCGGGCTGTCCGGCTCCTGCCTCGTGACTCTGCGCTTCAGCGCAGCCGGAGACCGCCATGGCGGGGCTTGGGCCGTGGAGCGCTTCTCTCGTGCTGGCGCTGCTCCTCCCCCTGGCGCTGCCTTTGGAAGGCGGGAGGGAAGCGCGGGGTTCAGAGGCGCCCGCCGCCCCCGGGGCCCCTTCCCTGCCGCTGATGCAAAGGCTCCTGGGCCAGGCGCCCCCCCGAACCTGGTATCCCGGTCGGAGCCGGAGGCGAGCCAGCGGGCAGCCCCTGCGCTACATGCGGAACCTCTACCGGAGCGTGGCGGACCCGCACGGGCGGCCCCGCCGGGACGGGCGACTCTCCAGCAACACGATCCGCCTGGTCCGGCCCTCGGCCAAGGCCCGCCAGGCTGGGGCAGGTGAGTTGGGGCCGGGGCTACCTGCTGCCGGAGCTGGGACTCGGCGCCTGGAAGGGCGTGGCCGCCGGAAGTCCTGGTGGAGTCCCAGGGCCGCGTGCTGGGCTTCGGCTCTCTAGAGCAGGCAGCTGGCCAGAGGAGGCCCAGCCCACAACTCCACTGGCCGCGGTCGGGTAGGCCAGCTGCCCAGGCCGCAGGGAAGTTGCCAGCCTGCCGCTCGGACTGCCAGACCCTGGCCAGGATGATGCTGCTCTGGCCAGTTGCCTCCAAGCAGGAAGGAGGCTTCCTGGAGCCAGGCGTTTCATGCGGCATGAACGGCACGTCTTGCACACCACAGTGAGGAGATGGTTTGCCTGGGGCTCTCTGAGACTGGACTCCTTGTTCCAAAGGCTCTGCCTCCCCCTGGCTGAGGGCTGCTAGCCTCTCAAAGGGCCTCCAGAATTGGGGAGGGTGGAGGGGATTTTGATCAGCAGGTCCTGAGGCGAAAGCAGCTCCTATGATAGTTTTTATTGCAAATGCCCCAAAAGTGCTATGCTGCCCACCCCAGTTGGGGAGATGGCATCACAGAAAAATGGGCAGAGGCTCTCCTTTAGGAAGGCGTGGCCCCCAAGGATGGCTCTTGGGCTGGGCAGCTTCTCCTGCTCCAGTTCTGACCCTTTCTTTGTACCAGCAGGCCCCTGGTTCATCTGGGCCCTTGACTACCGCCTGGAAGTACAAGCACCAGCCCAGCGCCTGGTCCGAGCAGTTGCTGTCTACATTCAGCGTCCATCCTTGCCTCACGGTCCCCTCTGGTGCACAGCCACTCTGCTCCCTGGTGGAAGCGCCCTGCCGCAGGTGGTGATCAGCCCAGCTTTGCTGAAGAATTCTACCACTACACCTGCTGCGGACAGCTGGGTGGAACTGGACCTCTCCTCGCACCTCCAGCCATGGTCCTGGGCTGCCCAGAACAGCCACCTGCTCCGTCTGCATCACGCCTGTGCCTTCCTGGACTGGGCCTGGAGCTCTCCCCGCGGGCCTGGTGGGGGAACCCCCCCCTCCCTGGAGGATCCCTTCTTGCTGCTCTACCTCAATGACACTTGGACACCCCTCCGGGCTCCCGTGGGAGGGGAGCTCCCCCCGAGCGCTGCCCGTGGCCACAGGATGCGCCGGGCTGAGAAACTGGACCTGGACCTGCCCCACCACAGCCGCCCCAGCGCCAAGCAGAACGCATGTGCCCTCTACCCCCTGCGTGTGACCTTTCGCCAGCTGGGCTGGGACCACTGGATCATCGCCCCCCACTCCTACCGGCCCCAGTACTGCAAGGGGACCTGCCCCCGGGTCTTGCGCTATGGCTACAACTCCCCCAATCACGCCATTGTCCAGAACCTGATCAACGAGTTCGTGGACTCGAACATCCCTCGCCCGTCCTGCGTGCCCTACGAGTACAGCCCTGTGGGTGTCCTCATGATTGAGCAGAACAACAACATTCTGTTCAAGGTGTATGAGGACATGATCGCCAAGTCCTGCACCTGCCGGTGAGCAGCCTCATCTCTGACAACAAACTCTGAGCTGCCCCGCTTCCCTGGGCCTCTGCTCACTGCCACCCACTGCCTTGCACCGAGAGAGAATCCAGATTTTAAGGCATGTGGCAAGCTTTCACTTGGATCCAAGACTCTTCTTTCCGAGGGACACAGAGGACTAGCACCTTGGTTGGGCTGTTTTACAAAAGGATTTTTATGCACAGGTTGGCAGATTCTCCTCCTCTTCCTTTTTACCAGAAAAAAAGTATGCAGGTACTCCTGGAATGATTTCATTCTGCCAGAACTTGATGGAGAACAGTTGAAGGAAGCACAGCTGGCACTCCTGGGAAGGGGTGCAGTGAAGCAGGTGGGTCCACGGGAGGCAGGAGATGTGAAGGTAGGCTGTCCTGGGGTCATGCTGAGGCAGGAAAGGTCCCTTAGGTTTCCCTCACCAACCCTTGTCTCATGGCCTGCATGAGCATCTTGATGCCGGGGGTCACTGGCCCTTTTCGCCCAGCAGGGTGGCTCTATCCTGCAATCTAGTCCAAAAAAAATGGGTGTGCAGGTGCCGCAGCCACAGGTTTCTTCCCCCTGGAGGCCCTCTTCTCCCCCTCAGCCAGTGCCCCCTCCCCCAGTAAGAGCTGTGTGGTCTCTGGACTACTTGAACCTCCCTTTTCTGTTCCTGCTGCTTGAGGGGTGCTGCTCTGTGGCCAGTTCTTTGCTCTGCTGCTTCTACCTCTCACTCTGCAAATAAAGGCCCACTCACACCTGCAACCTGGGAGATGCCAAGCTGTGAATTCCCGGAAGAATTTGAAAAGAAGACTTTCGGGTGGGGAAGAGCTCGCTGGAAATGTTCTGCTCCCTGAGAGGGCTGCTTTGGAAGCAAAGGGGCCTTTCAAACCAAGGGAGAGAAGGTGTTTAGGGGTGTGTTGTCTTTCTCTTCACCCTTATTTCTTTGCACCTGTTGCCTACCTGGCCTGAAAAAACTGCTGTAACTTGGAAAAAATTCTATTTATTAAATGGTGTATTTAAATGAGATCCTGAATAAATGTAGTTTCTGTTTTGCTAAAGATGAATGCAGTCCCTCATTTGGGGAAGAAAAATTTGGCGCTGGGCAAGGGAAGGGAGAGGAGCTCAGACTGGCCCATCTGATCCACAATTCAGCTCCCATACCAGGCGATTGTCACGTCTGCAGCACAGAATCAGCCACTCCGCAACTCGTGGCTAGTGGGTACTTCTCTGCGGCCACCCAGGCAGCCCAAGCATTTGCCATCAGTTGCTGTTCCTCTCTTCCCAGTAGGGCTGATCTGGGGCACTTCAGGGCCAAGCAGGAATCGGTGCAAAAGGGCAACAGTCTGCCCAACATGTTTCCAACTGGCAACTGGGTGCAATTCCAACTCCCCAAGATTGGCAGTCCCTACTTTGCAGTCCCAGTTGGAAGAGGCATCCTGAGGAGTCGGTTTTTGGTTCTCTTGGTCTTGGCTTCCCTGGAGGCTGCAGAGTCGTGCTGCCATCTGGCTGCAGAGGGTGAGCCATTCACTATTTCCCATGTTAAGCACATAATGGTTTGTGAGGATGAAATGTACCAAAGTGCAGACTATCAGTAACAAGAACATTTGAGGAACATGTTGCATATCAAATTTGCAGATGTCTCAAATTGGACCAAATCCTGATACTTCAGTGTCAGAAATAAACGTCAAAACAATGTTGCAGAGGTGGGCTAAAGACACGGGAAATCATTGCAACGCTTTTCAGGGAAGAGAGGAAGGGGACTCCCAGGGTGAGGAGACCTGTCAGTAACGAAAGACCATCAACGTAGCAAAACGACCCCTCTCAGTTCCCGCTCTCGGCAGCAGGCGGCGCGCGCGCGTGCCTCCTCTCCGCAGGCCCCCCAGGAAGTAAACTTCCGAAAGGGCGCTGCAAGCGGCCGGTCCTGGCAGGGCGCGAGTCTTCGCGGGCCCGCAACAGGCCGCCGCACGAGCCGCTGGAAACGGGCCTTGGCTACCGCTGGTTTCTCATTCCACTCTCGCTGAGGGGCATCGGGGGCAGCTTCCTCCGCCCCC
Organism: Bungarus multicinctus; assembly: GCA_023653725.1. Lineage (NCBI taxonomy): Eukaryota > Metazoa > Chordata > Lepidosauria > Squamata > Elapidae > Bungarus > Bungarus multicinctus. Next base: position 24,502,084 of record CM042841.1, read on the forward strand.
AAAGCGAGTGGGAAGGCGAAACCTGCCGGCGGCTACAGGGCTTCCAGGGCCGCGCGGGAGCTGCAGTTCACCGTTTCTCCGCTGGGGCGGCGCCGGCGGCGCGCAGGGGGACTTACAGCCGGTGCCAGGAGGGAGGGGTGGCGGGGGCAGCGGCAGCCGCGGGGCGGGCACTGGGCGGAGCGGGCCGTGCCGGGCGAGCGGCGGAACTCCGGGCTCCGGAGAGGCAGCCGCGGCGGGGTCGAGGAGCGCAGCCATGCGGAGCAGGAGCAACTCCGGGGTGCGGCTCGATGGCTACGCCCGCCTAGTACAACAGACCGTCCTCGGGCACCAGGTGAGCCCTCGGGGGCAGCGAGCGAGCGAACCAACCTCGCCAGGCTCCTCCGGGCGGCCAACCTCCCCCAGCCGGCTGCCTCGCGGCCTTTCGGGCTCAGCCGGCGGGACTTTTCAGCCCGGGGTGGGGATGGGGGGTCCGGCCGTCGCGCAGTCTCCGATTCCCGGCCTCCAAAGCGAGCCCGAAGTTGCCCTCAGCTGCTCGGTCTGGGACTGCGCAGCCTGGGCCGACGGGAACTGGAATCCCGCACGGCCAGAGAAGGCTCGGGGCACAAAGGTGGCAGCCGCGGTCTGCCCCCCTGCGCCTTGCAAAGCAGCCCCTCCTGCACCCTTTTCCTTTGCGCTCGGAAGACGTGCCCGGAGCTCCCGGAAGGTGAAGGAGGGGAATTGGGGGGATTGTGAAAGCTTTCCCCCCCACCAAGACTTTACTTATGCTTATGCTTCCCGGACGAGGGGGGGGGAGGGGGGGAGGCACTTTTATCTCAGTGGCCCCTCCTGTCAGACCAGCCCTTGTGAAACCGGCGGAATCTCCCTTGGAGATGGAAGAGGAGCTTCCTAATAATGCCCGTCCCCGTTTGGCCTTTTGCCAAGGGATTTTGTTTTCATGGTGCCACAGTTGGCTGATGCTAAGTGCCAGGGGACTGTGGCTCTACACAAACCTGTTAGAGAGTCTTGGGGAGGGGTCCCTCTGGGGGTCTCTTCAGGAAGGCCTCCTTTCCCAAGGGAGCAAGAGGGGCCAGAGACTCTTCTCATCTCCTGAAGCTATGCCAGGCTTCGCTGCTCCCCAACCTGCAAGGGGAAGCTGGCAGAGCAAGCCCAGAATAGATGCCAGGAGGCTGTTGGCAGTCAAGAAGCTGTACAGTCAGGCGCTGGGGCAGCCGGTGGCACAGCCCACCGGGGGTGGGGTGGGGGAGCCACGCTGGACCAATTGGCAGAATGTGTGGAAAGGGTGAAAGCATTTGAAAGGGTGGGGTTACTTTGAGCAAGCTCTAGCAGGCCCAGAATCTTCCCGTTTGCTGGTGACTCTCTAGATGTTGACCCGATCAACTTCTGGGGTGGTCCTGAGGAGGTTGGCTTGGTCAGCAGCCTCTGAAGGAGGGTTGTGGTGGCCCCTCGTCTGCAGGATCAAAATCAAGGGCACCTTCTGGGCAACCGTGATCTGCCTTGCTCAGACTGTGGCAGCAGGATCACAAGAAGCGGACATCCATAGCAGGTGTCTATGGAAACTGGTTGGCACACTTGAATTGCCACCTCCTGTGCTGGTCTCTGGCCCTCCCTTTTAAGCCACCTGCCCTTCTCGCCCTTCTGCTTGTGGCCCCAGAATCCTGTTACAGGGTTGCTTCCGGCCAGCTGCGACCACCCAGACGCCTGGGTCCGAGATAATGTCTACAGCATCTTGGCCGTGTGGGGGCTGGGGTTGGCCTACCGGAAGAACGCTGACCGTGACGAGGACAAGGCCAAAGCCTACGAACTAGAGCAGGTACTGCTTGCAGCAGAGAGTGGGGGGATGTAGGGCTGGCTGGCTGCCCATGGCGAAGCCCTCATCCTCTGTCACCGGCCAGTCCAGAACAGCTCCCGATCAACCGCCTCTTGTGGGGCTGAGCAGCCGAAGGGCGTTTCCCTAGGAGGACAGATTAAACTGGTGAGATTTGCGGGATAGATGCACCCTGTGGCCCCCAGGAGCCATGCAGGAGGGGAAGGGCTGCCTGGGAGTAAGCGGGCCTTACCTGAACTGCCAGGAAGCGGGAGTCTTGGGACAAGCAGGCTCCTTCCTGGCACCACGAACGCCCTGCAGTGACCCCGGTCATCTTATCTCCTGCCTGCAAAGGTCAGACTGTAACACTGGATCTGGGGGCCAGCGCTGTCCACTGAGCTCTGTCCTCACCTGGGCCTGAGGCGGCTGCTCTGCCACACAGGGTCCGTCCCTGCTCCTCACCCACCCTTGGGGCCAGGCGCCTGGGGTGTCAGTGACCAGCTGGCTGGAATCGAGCCCAGGAAGCCGAGTGTCAGCCCAAGGGACCCTCCGCTGCTCCAGCTGCTGCTTCATCTTTCGGGGGCTTCTATTTATGATGGCAAGACAAGTGGTGGGGGAGGGTGACAGATTGCCTCGCATGAGCGCAGGAAATGAGGCTGCTGAGATCCGGGTATCTCAGTCTGCCTCAGCAAGTCAAGAACAGACTGCAACAGATGAGCCGGCTTTGGTTACAAGCTGGATCTTGGAAAGGTCACCTCGCCCCTTTGGCCGCCCTCCAAACGCTGCTCTGCCCTTTCCTCCTCTTGCAGAGCGTGGTGAAGCTGATGAGGGGCCTCCTGCAGTGCATGATGCGGCAGGTAGGGCTCTCGAAGGGCAGCATGGCAGGCAGGGGCTGTGCCATCCTGGCCCAGGGCAAAGATGGGCCCCTGGCCTTCTGCAGACCAACAACTGGCTTGCCAGGCCGCTTGCTGGGGCCAAAGGCCAGGGCAGCCAACTTCTCTTGGCCACATGCTCCTTGTCCAGGTGGACAAAGTTGAGGACTTCAAGTACAGCCAGAGCCCCAAGGACTGCCTGCACGCCAAGTACAACACCCGCACGTGTGCCACCGTGGTGGGAGACGAGCAGTGGGGCCACCTGCAGCTGGATGCTACTTCCCTCTACCTGCTGATGCTGGCCCAGATGACGGCCTCCGGTAAGGCCTCCCATGGCGGCCTCTCAGGGCAGGGGTGGGCTCTGTAGATGGGGGGAGGGCACAGCAGAGCGCCTGGGAGGGAGGGGCCTCAGCTGCACCTCACCTCTTCTCTCTTCCAGGGCTTCACCTCATCCACAGCCTGGATGAAGTCAGCTTCATCCAAAATCTTGTCTTCTACATCGAGGCCGCATACAAGACTGCGGTGAGCGGCACCCGGCTTGGTGCTGTGGGAAGCTGAGGGGAGCAAGCCGTGGGCAGCCTTAGTGGGGAACGGCTTTAGTCGGCAGGGACGTTTGGGAGTCGAGGGCAAAGGGCCTCAGCCAGTTGGCACCCAGCAGAAGAAGCGGCAGGAAAGCTACTCGGCTGACAAAGCATGGCTGCTTTCCTAGGGACGTATGTTGCCTTTGTGGGCTTGGGGGTGGAGTCCAAGCCAGGTGGGACACAACTTGGCAGCCCGGCTAGGTACCCACTGTGGGCAGGGAAGCCTCTTCTGGTGCCTGGCTGGGCAGCTGAATGCTCTGGACCTCCCCGCCAAGCAATCGCCTTCTGTTCCATGTTGTTTGCAGGACTTTGGGATATGGGAACGTGGCGACAAGACAAACCAAGGCATTACGGAGCTGAATGCCAGCTCGGTGGGCATGGCAAAGGTGAGGGGACCCCTGGGCTGCTGGAAGGGCTCAAACCCATTGCAGAGCAGCAGGCGGTGTGCCCGGTAGGCTTTTCAGGGTCCAGCAGGTGTAGAATGTGCTCCCCGACACCTCACCGACCCCAAAGCTATTCCCAGTTTCAGGGAGCTGCAGGACTTCCAAGGCAGAGGCATTTCCCCCAGGGCCCTGCTGCTCCAGCCAGGAGAGGATGTCGTTTGTTAGCAAGCCACCTGCCCTTCCTTTCCTGAACCTTTCTGTGAGCCAGGTGTTTCAGGGTCAGTAAGGAGGGACTGTGCCCAGCTTGCTAGCTGTATATTATCTCCAAATGCTCCTCAGGCAGCTCTGGAGGCCTTGGATGAACTTGACCTCTTTGGCGCCAAGGGGGGCCCCCAGTCAGTGATCCACGTCTTGCCAGATGAGGTGCAGTATTGCCAGGTGAGGGGCAGGCTGAATCCCGTCTCCGGGAGGCCTTGGGTTGCGGGCAGCTGAGATTGGCAGAGGCCCCACTTCATGGGGCCCCTTGGGTCTGCCTGCCAGGCAGCGCCTGGGGTCAGCGGGATGTGTCCTGTGCTGTAGCCCAGAGCATCTGGACGTGGTCAGTTGCTGGCCGGCCTTGCTCAGCGTCCTTCGATTCTGTCTCGCCAGTCCATTCTGCACTCCATGCTGCCAAGGGCCTCCACCTCCAAGGAGATTGACGCCAGTCTCCTCTCCATCATTTCTTACCCGGCGTTTGCTGTGGAGGACACAGCTGTGGTGGAGAAGACCAAGGAGGAGATCATTGCCAAGCTGCAGGCAAGCTTTGCTGACCTGGGCTGCCAAGCTGCAGTGATGGGGGCGGCCCAGCTGCCCATCAAGCGGCTGCCCAAGAGCTTGATGTGTCCCCTCTTGTTCTCAGGGCCGCTACGGTTGTTGCCGGTTCCTCCGTGATGGCTACAGAACTCCCAAGGAGGCAAGTTCCAGAGGCCTTGCCCTGAGGAGCCTGTCCCTGGGCAGTCTGCTGCAGCATGCCACTTGGCTCGGCTCCTTTGCCTTCTTAGAAGCGAAGCCATTGCACGCCTGGACTGCAGGGGGCTGGAAGTTGACCTGGGCTTAACTGAGCCGTTGGCAACATTTTATTGCTAGGAGAAATGTGGTTTGTTCCAGGATCAGACGGGTCAATATTTGGCAAGTGGGTTCTGCCCTGTGCAGCTCCTGTGTGGAGGCTTCTCTGCTGTTGAGTGGTTCTGCCCAGTTGCCTTGGAGAAAGGGAGCGAGAAGCTCCCAGGATGCCCCACTGATCACCCCCCTCCCATCCCTCGCAGGACCCCAGCCGCCTCTACTACGAGCCTGCGGAGCTGAAACTCTTTGAGAACATAGAATGCGAGTGGCCGTTATTCTGGACCTACCTGATCATCGACGGCCTCTTCAGCGGCAACGCGGAACAGGTGGAGCCGGCTGGAGCGCTGGGCTGGAGCATCCGGGGGGAGGGGGCTGGCCATGAGAGTGGGACCCGCACCAGCCCGGGCCTCAGTGAGCACCAGCCTCTCCCCACACCTGAGAGCCCCCCGCCTCTCTTCAGGTCCAGGAGTACCGCGAAGCTCTTGAGGGAGTCCTGGTCAAGGGGAAGAATGGGCTGCGCCTGGTCCCAGAGCTCTATTGCGTCCCCATGGAGAAGGTCAGCGAAAAAGGAACCTTCCCCCCGCCCCCCCCAAGAGGAGCCCAGTGCTGCTCCACAGGCTGGGGGTTGAGGACCCCTGCTTTAGTGGACATGTTTACCTCTTTATTTTACTTTATTTATTTATATTACTTTATTGATTCATTTATTTTCTGCATGCAGATTAACAGGCACAACTGTCTCCACTTCTTTGAAGCAGATTTTTCTTTGAAAGCATCTAAACTGTTCTGGAAGTTTCTTCCATAGACTTCTGGGGCTTTGCATTCTCTGGCTTCTGTCTTTCCTTAAGGGTGTGGATCCGGCCACCCAAGCGTAACCGATCTGCAGCTCCCGCCCTTTTTCTGCTCTCTCAAATCCCCGGTTTTTCTTGGTCTGTCCTGGTAGGTTGAGGAGGAATACAGCCACCCCCACACCGTGGAGCGCCTACCCATGGGCAAGCTGCCACTCATGTGGGCCCAGTCCCTCTACATCCTGGGCTGCCTCATGGCAGAGGTGAGCTTTGACCCCGTCCTTGCCTTGGAGTTGCCTGCAGCTCTCGGTGGGTGGCAAGGGGCATCGCCATGCCCTCTCCCCGGGAAGCCCAGCTCAGCACAAACCGCCTGCTTGGAGCTCCCCTGGATGCCGGCTGGCGGAAGATCCACCATGGGTGGCTTGGGCAGGTCTGCTCTGCACACCTGGCAGCTGCTGGCTCCTCTGGCTTCTCAAGATCCACATCAGGTATCAGAGGTTTTTCCCAGGGGCTTTGCCTGCATCCCGACGAGGTTTTGTCAGTGCAACAGGAACCCATTAGTGCAATGGAACCTCCACCCTCAGGAGCAGTGTACCTCTGTCCACCCAATGGCAGAAGCAGACTTTTCCTCTGGGTTTTGTGGGAGGCCTTGGGGGTGGGGGGGCAGAATGGGCCCTTGCCGTAATCCAGGCCTCTCGTCACAGGGATTCCTGGCTCCAGGAGAAATCGACCCTCTGAACCGCAGGTTTTCCACTGTTCCCAAGCCAGTGGTGGTGGTGCAGGGTGAGAGGGAGCAGGGGACTCCCGGGGTGGTTCTGCAGCAGGGCGGGGGTGGGAGGCTGATGCTCTGCAGGGGCCCCGGTGGTCCGCAGAGGGGTTGCTGTGGGCCGGCCCCCCTGGCCTGGGGCTGCCCCTCCTGCCAACCCCACCACCTCCCAAGCTGACCCCGCTCTCTCTTACCCGCTTAGTCTGCCTCCTGGCCGAGACGGAGGCCATCCAGGCCATGCTGCGCGAGGAGGGCCTCCTGGTGGAGACAGTGGCCGAAGTCCACCCCATCCGGATTCAGCCAGCCAGGATCCTCAGCTACATCTATGCCCGCCTGGGTGAGCCCAATGGAGGCTTGGAGAGGCCCCCAGGGGCAGTGGGAGGGGTCAGGGCTCTCCCTGTTTGACCACCAGCTGGCACCCAGCAGCCCCTCCCTATATTCTGCCTCTTGATCAGCTGGGGGGAGGGAGCTTCTGCAGCTGAGCTGGCCATCCCATCTCTTGACAGGCTGCAACAAGCGCCTGGGCCTCAGCGGGCGGCCCCTCCGACACATGGGGGTGCTTGCCACTTCCAAGTTCTACGACCTTCGGGACAGCATCTTTGCCTTCACTCCGGAGGTTGGTGAGAGGGGAGAGGGCAGGGCCACACTCATGGGGGGGCAGCCAGCCGCAGAGGGAAGCTGCCTCCAGGGCATCGGAGGAGCTTGTCTGTGTATGGGGTGTGGGGGTGCCTGTATTTTCAAGTGGGGAGGGGCTGGCTCTAGTACCTGGCAGTTCCTCCCTTTATTCCTGGAACAGTCAGAGCACAGCCTGACACGCATCTCCCCCCCGAGCCCCCTCCCTTTAAGCCCCCACCGCTCTTGTATGCCTTGCTGAACCGCTGCGGACTGAGGGGATTCCCCCCCTTCTCCTCACGGCATTTCATCCTGCAGTTCATCGACCAGCAGCAGTTCTACCTGGCTCTGGACAACCAGATGATCGTGGAGATGCTGCGGACAGACCTGTCCTACCTGTGCAGCCGCTGGGGCATGACCGGGCGGCCCACCATCACCTTCCCCATCTCGCAGACCATGCTTGGTGCGTTGCTTGCACAGTGGAGGGCTGGCTTTCAAAGGGGGAGGCAGTGGCAGGCCGGGTGGGGCACCGTTTGCCTGGCCTTCCTGTGCCGAGTCGCCAACCCCAGCTGCTTTTTCTCCTTTGAAAAGACGAAACGGGGACCAACCTCCACCCAGCCATCTTGGCCACGCTGAGGAAGTTGCAGGATGGGTATTTTGGAGGGGCAAGGTAAGCCAAGGCGCCTTTTCCTGCCAGGGGTGGGGAATTGGAGGCGATGAGGCCCCAAGGGCGCTCCCTGGGAGGGGACGCTGCGCCCTCTGGCAGGGGACTCTTTCCACCCGCCCCTCTTCCTGCTTTGGCTCCTGCAGGACCCAGACTGGTAGGTTGTCTGACTTCCTCACCACTTCGTGCCGCACCCACCTCAGCTTCATGGATGCCGGGCTGGAGGGTAAGCTTTATGCCAATGGGCTCAGCCCTGAGAGCCTCCAAGATTTAGACCCCGAGGACTGGATGCATGGCTTTCAGTTGGCAGAAGATGGTAAGGAGATGGGGCCACCCCTGCTTCCTGCCCTCAGGTGTGCGGTGGTCAGGAATGCCGGACCTCTTAATCCAGACCGTAACACCACAGCCTCCTAGCTGGAGCATAACTCAGGATTGCCAGCCATGGGAATTAGCCTCCCGCCCGGCCTTCTAATGTCCCTCCTGGGCAGGGACTGAAGGGAGCCGGTGGCAACCTGCTGGTTCCTGTGGGGAGCTCCGAGGAGGAGGAGGAGGAGGCAGCCCGGGCAGAAGGCCTGAAGGGAGAGGGGTCTCTAGGAGGGTTTCCCAACTGATCTCAAGACGTCCCCCCAACACTCACACCCCGAGGAACCCCAAGGGCTCTCCGCTCTTTCTGCTCAGCTAGGAGAGCCGAAGGCAAAGGAGGCATCGGGTCCCTGTTGAACTGGGGCCTCCCTGGGCTGGGCTGGAAGAAGCAACCACCAGTTATGCTGGCATGTTGCTGCTAGGCAGGTGTAGCATGAAAAACTTCCTGGTCATCCCAGAAAGGTTTTTTCCACCTGAGAGCTTCCCCATGAAGCCGTCAAAGGGCCTGTGCCAGCACTTCGCTTCCCCTAAGCCAGGTGGGAAGTAGGCACTGGGTGCGCTCACCTCCTGGTGTCCATTCATTTCCCCTCTGGAGCTCTCCCTCACAATGATGGACGTCTCCACCGGCTTCTCCTGCTCCCACCAATGCCCTCCTCTTCCTCCCTCTCCTCCTTTCCTCTGGGTTCCTCCGACTCATCACCCCATTGTTAACAATGTCTGTAACCAGCCTGCGGTCACCCCCTCCATACCACCTCTGAATACTGGCAGGGAGGCTGCACGGCTGCAATGGGGGCCAACGCTTCCCCTTCTGGGGGGCTGCATGCAGGAGGTGGTGGGCTTGGTGCTGAGCAGGGCCCAGCATGGGCGGGTGAGTCACCCAGGCAGCCTCGGAGAAGTGCTTGTGCATCGCTCTCAGCCTACGGCTTGCAGGGGAGGGGGGGCTCTGGCAATGAAACATTGGGGGAAATGGCTTGGCGATCATTTGCTGGCCAGCTGGTGGCCCCAGGAATGTGGAAGGGGCTGTGGTGGCTCTTGGGCCATCTCTGAGGGGGGCATGAAATGGGGCTCCTTCCCTGCTTTGTCAAAGACGTGTCTGGCTGCACCATCAGGCAGATGGCACCTTGCAGGCCTCGCAACAGGGGCTCACCTGCCTGTTGGGCTTTCTTGGGCTTGCACGCACACACACACACACTGCCCCCTGGGCTCCCTTTGGTTTGGCCAGGAGCCCCCAGGTGGGCACTTCTGCTCCTCAGGATCCTCTTCAGGCTTTCTCCCTGTGGCTCCTCTCCTTGCAGCTGAATTCTGCGATGATGTCGCCCAGTACCTCGACCAACTTCTCCAACACTCTGCCCCCAAAGCCCACCTCCCACCCCCAGCTCAAATGGGGGGGTTGAATCGCTTCCGTGCTGCTGTCCACAGCACCCAGGACCTCCTGTCCCTGATGTCGAAGGCAAAGGAGCTGCACGTGGAGAGTGAGCCTGGGCCTCCAATAATGAGGGGGCGGGGAAGGGTCCCTCGGCCCAAAGACCCTCCTCTTCTCCTGAGCTCTGCTGGCCGCTTGCTTACCCTGCCCAGCAAGCAGCCAGCTGTGCCTCATCCCTGAAGGGGTGGGGGCATTGCTTGCTGTCTGTGTTGCAGACATCAACCTGTACATCCCCTCCAAGCTTCTCCTGGATGATAAGCCGTCTGCTCACTTGCTGGGGTCGGCCCCAAACCAGGAGGTCCAGGTGAGGTTCCTGAATGGCTGGCTTGGGCTGCTTCCGTGGCCCAGAGCAGCAGGAGCCGCCAAGGGCTCCCTCCAACCTGCTGCTTGCGAGCAAATCGGGAGAAGACTGGGGGCCCCTCCCACCTTCCCCTGCCTAGTTCCAGGCCCATGAAGTGGCCCAGCTGCATCGCTCTGCCCCCTTTCCTGGTTTGGGGGCAGCCTTTCTTGTAAGCCCCAGCCAGCCACCCTCTCCCCCAAGTCCCCTGCTATGTTTCCTCCACAAGCTGCCCGTCCTCCCGGGCAAGGCGAGTCTCCCCAAGGATGCAAGCGAGAAGGTGGACGGCCAGGCCTTGGTGAACCAGCTCCGTGAATGCCAGACCCTGCAGGACCAGGCCAGCTGCCTCCATCTCCTCCACACCCTCAAGTAGGAGCCAGGCAGAGCCCTTCCCCTTCTTTGCACTTTGCAGCCCCAGGGAGGGAGGGAGGGAGGCTGGCCCTGCAAACTCTGCCACCAGGGCTGCTGCCAGGATTCACGGCAAAGGGGGAAGGGAAGCTTCTCAGGAGGAAGCCTGTTCCCAGCGGCCTGGGCTCCTGTGTTACGTTACGCCGGCCTTGCCTGGGGTGGCCTCAACAGCAGCCCGGTGCCAGTTCTGGGCTACCCTCCAAGCAGGCCACTTGCTCTGGCCAGCTGGCAGCCCCTTCCCCTAACTGGCTTCCGTTCTGCTTTCAGGGGCCCCGACTGGGACACCGAGATCCATGGCACCAGTGGGGCCACTGTCAAGGGCCTCCTGGGGGAGCTCTACAGCAAAGCTGGCAGGACTCGCCAGTGGGCCCTGATCCGCTACATCTCTGGCATCCTGAAGAAGAAGGTGGAGGCCCTGGACGAGGTGCTGGGCCTTGACCCGGGGCGGCTGGGTTCCTCTATGGAGCCTCCTGCCCGCTTGACAAGCTTCTCTCTCTAGGCCTGCACGGACCTCCTGTCACACCAGAAGCACCTGACTGTGGGGCTGCCCCCAGAGCCTCGAGAGAAGACCATCTCTGCGTGAGTCCTGGGTGGATGGGAGGCGCTGGCTAAATTGTTTTGGTTACTTCCCAATAGAGGGGGGGGGGGAGAGAGAGAGAGAGAGAGAGAGAGAGAGAGAGAAAGAAAGAAAGAAAGAAAGAAAGAAAGAAAGAAAGAAAGAAAGAAAGAAAGAGGAAGGAAGTGTATCGTTATAGTGGCCGTTCGTTACAATTCTGTAGTTGTGTAACCTAACCACTGGCGGTGGGCAATTCCCCCCAGCGCCTCCCACCCTGAGCCCTTCCCCGGAAGAGAGCGAGTCATGCATGGCTCAGCCCCGCTAGGTCAAGCTTTCCCACACTGACCTGCAGCAGCCTCCGGGACACCCCATAGGTGGGCAAGGTGCATCCCCCGACTCCTTCCCAGCCATTCAGGGGAAAGGCAGGAAAGGAGAACCAGGCAGGGTGTTGGGTTGCTCCGCTGCCCAAGGGGGGAGCGGCCCCTGCTCGGGCTGCGGGTGGGGCTTGGTCCTCCATGGGCTCCTCGCAATCTCCGGTCCCGCCACCCCCACAGCCCCCTGCCCTACGAGGAGCTCACCCAGCTGATAGACGAGGCCAGCGAGAAGAACATGAGCCTCTGCATCCTGACGCAGGTAAGCCACGGGGGGTGTTTCTCCGGGGCCCTGCCATGGCCGGGTCTGCCAAGGGCTGCCCCTTCCTCTCTCTGCAGGAGATCATGGTCTACCTCGCCATGTACATCCGTACACAGCCAGCCCTCTTTGCAGAGATGTTCCGCCTGCGCATCGGGCTGATCATTCAGGTGATGGCGATGGAGCTGGCCCAGTCGCTCTGCTGCTCGGGTGAGTGGGACCGGCTTCCTTGGGGGGCTGCAGCAGGGGCCTTTCGGGGCGGGGAGGGCTGGGAGTGAGAGACACCAGGGGTTGATCCGCTCCTCCTTTCCCCTTCCTTTGGCTTCAGGCGAAGAAGCTGCCGAAAGCCTGATGAGCCTCAGCCCTTCCCATATGAAGAACCTTCTTCACCACATCCTCAGTGGCAAAGAATTTGGTGTGGAGCGAAGTGGTGAGCCGCTTGCCTCAGGTGGGGTTGGGAGGGCAAGAGAGCCAGCTCAAATGGAGACAACCAGCTCAGGAATTCCGGGACTTGGAGCCCAGCTATCTGAACTCACCTGCTGAAGGAGCTCTGGGAACCCAGGCCTGCATTCTGAGTCTTGGGGCCTGATGTTCCTGCAGTGCGGGCTACGGATTCCACCCTGACCCCAGCGGTTTCCATCCGTGAGTTTGGGGCTGTGGGAGCCACGAAGTCAGAGCGTGCTGGCATCATCAAGCTCAAGAGTGAGATCAAACAGGTGGGCTGCTCTTGCCTGGCCTTGCCAAGGCAGGGGAGGGGAGTTTCATTGGCAGGCGGGTAAGTGTGTGTCCCACCGGGGAATTTCTGGAGAAGTTGCAGGTCTCTCCACCCTGGCAGACAGCTGTCGGCTTCCTTCTGTTGTGGGGCAACCAAATGGAGTGGGGGCTCATGGTGGCTGGCAGAACTGGTGGGGGGTTGCTTTTGAGCTGATTCCTCTACTAACTCTTCAGCCTGGAAAAATTTGCCCCTTTCTTCCAGGTGGGTTGGGCTTCTGCATCGGGAGTGCGGGTGTGTGTGTTAGTGCCAGGGAGAGCAGCTTCCTCTCCACATCTTAACACCTTTTTTCTCTTCTAGCAACTGGATAGAAGTAGGCGGTCTTTGTCCGAGATTAAGGTGAACATCCCCCCCCCGTGCTCCTGTAAAAGGGCGGCTGACTCGTGGCTCTCTCCCCTTCCTGCAAGGGGTACCTGGGCCTGCAGGAGCCACAGAGGGTCTTGAGTGGGATGGGGTTGGTGTTGCAAATGCAGCTGCTATTTCTGGCGGAAGGAAGGGAGCAGGAGTGGGCTGACTTCCCTGGCATCGGGTCCGGAGGAGAAGGCAAAACCAGTGGAAGCCCCTTGGCTCAGCTCCCCTTTCCAGCCAGTTCCGGAGGTGGTGGAGGCAGCTGGCTCCCTTCAAACTGCCTGTAGCAGTGGACTTTTAAGGGCTCCTTGGAAGCACCTCCCCAGAAGTGGCCAGTCAGCGGGAATCCATGCCCCAGGGAGCCAGGGGCAGTGGGGAGCAATGGTGCAGCCCACAGGCCTCCATACAGAGCTGGGTTTGCCTGCCTGTCTGCTGATTCCAGGGGAGCCACCAAACGAGTACTCCTCCTTGGGCCAGCCAGCCTGGACTGGAGCTGCCTGTGCTTGCTTGACTTCACTTTCCAGAGCCCACAGCCCTCCCCTCCTCTGTGCTGGCTTTTGAAAAGAGCAGCTGCTAATTTTTCTAACAGCTTTGCTTTTAACAGAAGAACCGGCCATGGCTTCAAGTGTCCACTCAGCTCTCACGCCACATTCTCCCTGTGCTCTGGCCATGGCTGCCACTACTCTCTTAAAAGGGCTGCAACTGGTCTTCTTTCTTTCCAGGCTGGGGCCCTGCATTCCTTGGAAGCTGGAGCAGGCCCTGCCCAGGCAAGTCCTCCTTCCCGAGCTGCCTGGCCACAAGCCGCTTCTGCAGGCATGGCCAACCCTCCGCTTGTTCCTCCGCAGTTGTCCGGATCCTTTCTGGCTCCAGGCAGAAGAGATCCTGCTCAGGCCCCAGTGGATTCCTCCGCCAAGGACGGGCGCCAAGGGCAGTGGCTGCGGAGGCGGCGTCTGGATGGGGCCCTCAACAGAGTCCCAGTGGGATTCTACCAGAAGGTCTGGAGGATCCTGCAGAAGGTGAGGGGGGTGGCACCCATCTTCTCCCCCCACTCCCCCCAATCTCAGCTGCAGCGTAGCAGTGCTGTCCAAGGCCCTGGGCCACCTGAGTGGAAGTGCCTGCCAGGCGTGAGAAGCTGCAAAGAAAGGAGCTCTGGAACGGTGCAGCCAGGCTGAGCAGTTCCTGTGGCCAGCTCCAGGCTTGCTGTCAGCTGCCCCGGATGAGCCAGGAGCTGGCAGAATTAGGGCTGCAGGCTGGGTCTCCTGGCTCCCCTAAAAAGCGGACCCTCTTGTCTTGATGGCCTGGGCCTCCAGAGGGTAACTGCCACCCCCTCCTCCCCCTTTCTCCCCCTGCAGTGCCATGGGCTCTCTGTTGAAGGCTTTGTTCTCCCATCTTCCACAACCAGAGAGGTAATGGCTGCACCGTCCCTTTAGCCTAAGGGGGGTCCTGCTCCCCAAATATTCTGCCTGCAGAGGCTCCTCCTCCTGGCACTATCTATTACTCCAGGCCAGGCTGCCTGGCCTCGGAGGAAGACTCATTCCCCCGTTCTTGCCCTTGATTGGGTGCCATCCACTCCTCCTGATGAAGAGCCCCATTTGGGGACTGCTCAACTCGAGAGAGGCTTCCTTTGGCCATAGATGACTCCTGGAGAAATCAAGTTTGCTGTCCACGTTGAGTCCGTGCTCAACCGAGTCCCTCAGCCCGAGTACCGGCAGCTCTTTGTAGAGGCTATACTGGTCCTGACGCTGTTGATGGATGCTGAGGGTCCCAGCATCGGAGGCCTGGTAGCCGTGGACAGGATCGTGCACGTTGCAAACGACTTGTTCTACCAAGAGCAGGTTGGGGCCTCTTGTTGCTGGGGCTTCCCTGGCCCAGGGAGGAGCGCCGGCTGCGGGGCCCGGCTGTTGAGGGAGCAAAGGCTCTGGAGCATGGCTGCTCACCATCCAGTGGGCAGAAAGCTGAGCCCGGAGTCCTTGGGACCCCTGGGTCTCCACTGTGGCTGGAGCAGATGGGAGCATGAACCCAGCCAAAGAGAGCAGGGCCTCTGGCAGACACCAGCTGGGGGGGTTTCTTTGGCCCTGGACTCTGGGCAATGACACTCTCTTCCTCTTACGTTGCAACCAGAAAATCCTGGGGGCTGATGACCCCATGCTGGAGAGGGACCCGGCCACTGGCATTTGCAAGCTGCTCTACGACAGTGCACCGAGCGGCAGGTTTGGCAGCATGACCTACCTCTCCCGAGCTGTGGCCACCTGCGTGCACGAGTTCCTCCCAAGCGGTGGCTGCACCACGCAGTGAAGCTGCCTAGGCTCCTTAGTGCCAAGAGCCCCCTTGGGGTGCAATTCCTCGCACCCTGGAAGGCAGCCAGCCGCTTTCAAGAACTGCAGCCAGCAAGATGTGGACTCGGAGGGGCCTGGCCCAGACCTTTCCTGTCTGAAGTGTTCTCTCCCGCTCCCTCTCCTGAGACCAGAAGCCAGGGGTTGCTGTTGGATGGCTCTGGAAGCTGGAGGACTTTGATTTCCACCTGCACCAGGAGCCACACTCTGTTCCCAGGGAGAATCCCTCCCTTTGAGGGGCTTTTCTTAGCTAGTCTTCCTTTGAAGGAAGGGACCTGGAGAGCAACGCCATTCCCTTCTCTGCTGGAAGGGAGGCCACTGGGCCTGGGGGAAGGTCTTTTCTGGCAGAAACCTCCTGAGCTGCGGCTCTGGCACCTGCAAGGGGAGGGGAGGGGAGGCTGGTTGGGGGAGGGGACCTCCCTTGGGGGGGGAGGGCCTGATGGTGCAGAACCTCAGAAGGGGCCCCTCTTGGCCACCTCCAGCCCTGGTCTCCCTTGGGAGCCCTTTGGCTGGTGGGCTTGGGGGCCGCTCTGGCGCACCCGCTGCCCTTCGGGGCTCCTGAGCCCCACTTTGGCTTTGCGCCACGCATTCTGATCCCGCGGGACGCTTTCCGGGGCGAAAGTGGGGAGGGAGCCGCGGGCTGCGCGTCTGGCGCGGCTTTCAATAAACCGCTGAGCTGGAGTGACAGCCGGTCTCTGAGCATCATCCTTGCGCGGCGGGCTCGGCAGGCCGATCGGGACCTTCGAGCTTGCCGGCCGAAGACTCGGCGAGGGGGGGGGGGGGGAGTGGCTCCCGGCGAAGCAGGACTTCATTTCCCAGCGCGCCACGCGGCAGGAAGCCCATCCTGAAGCGCGCGCGCGCGAGGCCCGAGGCGCTTATGGAGAGGCCGCCGCCGGTGGTCTACGTGTACGGCGCCGAGTACGTGGCGCGATGCGACGCCCTGAGCAAGGTCCCGCGGCGGGTGCGTGGGGCGACGGGGGGGGGGGAAGGCACGGGAAGAGCTCTCACCCCGCGCGAGAGTTGCTCAGCCGGCGCCCGTCTCTCCGCAGGCCAGCATGGTGCACGCGCTGGTGGAAGCCTACTCGCTGCTGCCGCACATGAGGTTAGGGCGGGCGGGCGGCGGCGTGGTTCCCGGCCCGGGCGGGGGTCTCGCCGCGGACCCCGCCCGCCTGAGCCTTGCCTCCCTAGGGTCGTCCAGCCGCGCCCCGCCTGCATGGAGGAGATGGCGGCCTTCCACACCGACGCCTACCTGCAGCACCTGCAGCAGGTCAGCGAGGAGGGCAACGAGGACCACCCGGACTCCGCGGAGTTCGGCCTCGGTGAGCAGCGGGCGGGGAGCCCCCCCCGCTCCTCCCCCCCCCGCTCCCCCGCTGATTGGGCCCCCGCTTCGCCTCTCCCCTCTTCTCCGCCTCTCCCCTGGCAGGCTACGACTGCCCGGCCAGCAAGGGCGTCTTCGAGTACGCGGCGGCGGTCGGCGGCGGCACCCTGACGGCGGCACGGTGCCTGGTGGAACAGAAGGGCCGGGTGGCCATCAACTGGGCCGGCGGCTGGCACCACGCCAAGAAGTATGGGCGGGGGGCGCTCGGGAGGGGCGGGGGGCGCCCTTGGCCTCTGCGCCCGGACGGCCTGGCGGAGCTGCAACGTCTCCCTGCAGGGACGAAGCTTCGGGCTTCTGCTACCTGAACGATGCGGTGCTGGGGATCCTACAGCTGCGCCGGAGATTTGACCGGGTCCTCTACGTCGACCTCGACTTACATCACGGGGACGGTAAGTCTTCTGCTTGTGCGGTCCTCCCCTCCCAAAAACAGGAGGTGACCGAGGGAGAGGGAGCTGAAGGGTCCCATCTCCCGGAGGAAGAAAAGCCGGGGAGGGCTGCCTGGAAAAAAAGGGGTTTTGCAAGCGGAAATAGTCAAATCACCTTAGGATATGAAACTCTGGATGGCAAAGCCCTTCACCCTGGCACTGCCTGCTTCCAAAGAACAGGGCGCCATTGAGGACACTGTAGAAGGGGATTTCCCAACCGGGGACCGTCTAGATGTCCTCCAGGGTTTCTTCTAATCCTTTGATCCACTGGTTGTATCCTGTGGCTTCCAGTTGCCAGAGAAGTTGGAGCGCTTTTCTTGCCTTCAGTCATCTTCTTTTGCCTGTTTTTGGACCTTTTTCTGTTGCTTCTCTCAGTCCTTTAAAACTTCTCAGGGAAATTGAGCCTACCTATGTCCTGACATAATGCAGATAGTCCTTGACTTACAGCAGTTCATTTAGTAACCGTTCAAAGTTACTGCGGAACTGAAAAAAACGACATTACCACTTTTCACACAACTATTGCATTGTCCCCAGGGCCATGCAATCAAAATTCAGGCGCTTGGCAACTGACTCGTGTTTATGACGGTTACTGTGTCCTGGGGTCATATGAACAGGAAAGCCAGATTCATTTAACGACTGTGGCAAGAAAGATTGCAAAATGGTGCAAAATTCACTTAAAAGTCTTGCTTTGCAACCGAAACATTGGGCTCAGTTGTGATTGTAACGTGAGGATTCCCTGTAGTAGAGGTGGTGCTCGGTTAATAGTAGGAGCACTTAGACTTGTATAACGCTTTCACACAGGGCTTCACAGCCCTTTCTAAGCGGTTTACAGAGGCAGCTTCTTGCCCCCAACAATGTGGGCCCTCATTTTACCCACCTCGGAAGGATGGAAGCCTGAGGAGTCAACCTGGAGCCTGGTGGGATTCCCTCTGTCAAATTGCAGCAGGAGGAGCTTGCAGTACTGCACTCTAACCACTGCGCCATCAAGGCTCCTATAATGACCCATTCAGCAGCTGTTCTGAACAAGTGGTACTTACAACCAGTCCTCGGAGTTCTGGCCGCCGTCACGCCATGCCTGTGAAGGCTGGGATTGCTCTGGCTGGGCGGTCACGTTTTATGGCCATCACATCCCAATTGCCACTGTTAACTGAGGACTGCCTGGAAAGGCCCCAGGGTTGGCTGCTGAATCCTGGTGGGAGTTGGGCGAGGCTGATTGCTGGTCGTGCTCCACGGAGCTCTTTGCCGCCTGCGCAGGTGTCGAGGATGCTTTCAGCTTCACCTCCAAAGTCATGACGGTGTCCCTGCACAAGTTTGCCCCTGGATTTTTCCCAGGCAAGTGATTTCTTGACCAGTCGGGATTCTGCCTCTCGCTCTGCTTCTTTATGGGTGGGGAACAAAGGGTGACCCACCCTCGCTTTTGCATGTGCTAACCTGAGCCTTTCCGCCTACTCAGGAACGGGAGACGTGACCGAGGTGGGCTTGGGGAAGGGGCGCTACTACAGCGTCAACGTGCCCCTTCAGGATGGCATCAAGAACGAGACCTACTATCAGCTCTGCGAGGCGTAAGCCCCCGCTCACCTGGGCCCCTCTGCTGCCCCGTGGGAGGGAAGAGCCGAAAGGCAGGATGGGCCCTTCCCTACCCCAGAATCCAAGCTGCTAATTTGGCTTGCCTTGCTTGCTCCTGAGGAGGTGGCCAGCTTCCTGGACGGCTGCAGGGACCTCTCAGGGTCAGGAGACATGGGGGGGAAGGGAGGGGGGCTTTCCCTTGGCAACTTTGTTTCGTCCTCTTTTGGGGTGGTTCCACTTGGCAGCCCACAGGGGAATTCCACCTTCCCAGGCCCTTGGAATGGACGGCATGCTTAGTGCAGCCTCTTAGGGAGCCTTTGTCCCTCCCTCCCCCCAGCAGGGCAAAGGATCCTCGGAGGAGTCTGGAGGGAGGGATGGCTGACCCTCAGGAGGGAGATGGGGGGTCCAGCAGCTTCCCTCCCTGTTTCGTTCTGCAGGGTGCTGAAGGATGTGTATGCTGCCTTCCGCCCTGAAGCTGTAGTCCTACAGTTGGGAGCAGATACAATCGCGGGGGACCCTATGTGTGCATTCAACCTGACCCCGGAGGGGATCGGCAAGTGCCTGAATTATGTGCTGCAATGGCAGCTGCCGACCCTTATCCTGGGAGGAGGTAAGCAAGCGAGAATGCAAGTGTAGCATCAGCTAGGAAGGTGCAGGGAAACGTAGATCGGGACGGAGCCCCAAAGGCCGGCTGCGCTGATCACAGTTTCTCAGCCCAGGACGAAATGCTTGTTCTTCTGACATTCGGAGTGGGAGGTGCTTCAACTTAGGGCAGCCTGGAAACTCGGCTTGTTACAATCAAATTCTTAAGATTGCATAGAGTTAAAAGTGAATTGGCCCCAGTGCAATGTTTTGCATTACCTACAATGATTCCTGCTGGGTCAGTGAAATGGCTTGTCTTCTGTTTGTGCCACTGAGCCGGCCGGCTTCTGCAGCTGGGCAGTGCTTTGTGCACTTCTGACGGGGCCAGAATGGAGTGGCAGGGCAAGTGCTTTTCCTTTTGTTTCTCCTTTGCCCTCTTCCTTATGTGGTGCCGTGCCTCGTTCCCTCCTGGAAACAGGAGGCTACCACCTTGCTAACACTGCCCGCTGCTGGACATACCTGACTGGAGTCATTCTGGGGAAGACGTTGCCCTCTGAAATCCCCGATCACGAGGTAAGGCTCAAGCCCAGGAAAAAGGGCTGCCTTCATGGTGGGCTCCCTGTGAAAATAGCCTCCAGTGGCCGAGAAGGCTGGAGACCCCTGCAGCAGCACACGCAGGAGGAACTCACAGCTGCTCAGGCGGGGCTGGGAATGCAGGGGCAGAGCGGGAGGCTGCCCTGGGTCTACCAGGCACGCACAGGCAACCCCAGGCTGGCTCCTGAGGAAAGGCCTTCCTCTCCTCCTGGCTTATTGGGATATGCCAGAGGGGGACGGGGGCACCAGGGTTCCTCCCCTTTTCCCTTCAGCCTGACCTTCCCTCTCTCGGGCAGTTCTTCACAGAATACGGCCCTGACTACGTGCTGGAAATCACTCCCAGCTGCCGGCCAGACCGGAATGAGCCTCAGCGGATTCAGGAGATTCTTGGCTGTGTGAAAGGTGGGCCCTCTCTGCTCCAGTTTGGAGGCAGATTGGAGGGTGGACCCCGAGGGCTCCAGGAGGAGACGGGCTTGGCATGTTCTCTCTTTGCAGGACACCTGAAACATGTGACTTAATGGAAAAGAGCCACTGCACCTGGTAGCAGCTGTCGAAGAATCTGCAGAGAAACTGCACTGAAATGCCAGGGGGGCATTGGAGTCCCTCAGGCTGCGGCCCATGACTTGCTTGTGCAGCTTGGAGCAACAGGGAGTTAAAGGAAGCTTCCCCCCCCCCCCCCACAACCCATCCAGGACTTTCAGCCTGGTCCCTTGCAGAGAAAGCTCATTCTGGAAGGAGTGAAAGGCCCCGGCCTCTCGGATTGGCACAGCAAGATGCCCCTCCCCTCTCTCTGGGGGTCCTTTTTAAACAGCTGTTTGCCTTGAAATAAAAAACTGGACCACTCCGCATCTTGTCCTGGTGTGTGTTCCTTGTATTCTCCTTGGACTAAGGCATGGCTGTCAAACTCGTGGCCCGGATACGTCATGTGCTGGCCTGGCTACGCCCAGTTAGCAAAGGGGGGGAAGTCTTGATATGTCATGTGACGATGCGAGTTTGACACCCCTGGACTAAGCTGCCAATAGCATTTTGCATTTTGTGGTAATGAGTCCCACCGGTTACATGAAGCAGAGTAAGCCTCAAGATTGCACGATAGGAGGGGCAGGGAGTTAAATGCTCCCCCTCCTGGTCATTTCATAAAACCCAACGCATCTCCCCCTTGCTTCACTTCTCCATTTCCCAGTGAAGCATCCTCCAGCATTGCCAGGTTCCCTGGGTTTCCCTTCCGGTTCTGCAGTCAGCTGTGTGTCTCCCCCCCTCATTCCTGGCAGCAGTGGCCTGGGCGGGAGACGCCGCGGACGGAAGTTCAGGATGAGTCTTGTCAGTAGGGGCCACAAAGCCCCCTTCTCCAACTACATTTCACACGCACATGCGTGCTCCGACTTTGGAGTGTTGGACCTGCGCAGCAAGGGCGAGTGGAAGTGATGGAGAGCATCTGCTTTCGGAGTGAACCATCGTGGCCGCCTGGGGGAGCTGCTCGCAGTCGCCTCCGAGACTTTCTGGACGCGCGGAGCCGCCGTACTTCGGGCCGGATATCCGGCTGGGGGTGGAAGCTGCGGCCTTTTCTCGGCGGAACGCGACCATGGTGAGTACGCGGCTCTTGGCTCGCACCTCCCGGAATCCCTCGCCATCCGTCGGCCTGCTCTGAGCCGAGCGCCCCAGTTGGCGGCAGGAGGATCGGCCGCCCAGCAGAGCCCCGTGCAGCCGCTCTTTAGCAGCAAGCGCCCTTCCCGCTGCGGGCGGACCCCATGGAAGGTCCCCGGTCCCAAGGAAGGCCGGCCGCGGAAAAAGCTCCGGGCAGGGCCGCGGCAGCTCCGTTCCGGGGGCAACCCGGGGATGGGGCCCGAAGCATCTGGAAGGGTCTGGCTTGCCTTAGCCGGTCTGGCCTCCACGGCGCATCTCTAACTGCTGTTTTGCGCGGTTCTTGCAGGCTCGTGGAC
Organism: Bungarus multicinctus; assembly: GCA_023653725.1. Classification (NCBI taxonomy): domain Eukaryota; kingdom Metazoa; phylum Chordata; class Lepidosauria; order Squamata; family Elapidae; genus Bungarus; species Bungarus multicinctus. The sequence goes on from CM042841.1 coordinate 24,523,304, forward strand.
CCAAGAAGCACCTGAAGCGGGTGGCCGCTCCGAAGCACTGGATGCTGGACAAGCTGACGGGAGTCTTTGTAAGCGCGGCCGTTCAAGCACGCTGCGGTGGCGGTGATGGTGGGGGGGGATAGTTCCCTGTAGCGTGGCCTGAAGGGGCCGCTGGCGCCGCTTCGACTCTGGTGCTTGGTTGGGTGGAGCTCCCAAGCTTTTGAGCTACAGGGGTCCTTCCTGCGTTCTTGCTCCAGACCGCAACTTTGGCGCGTTCTTGTTAAAATAATGCCACAGTTTAGGAACATGGCATGCACTGAGTGGGGGAGGAAAGGAGACTGCTGAGCGTTGGGCTTTGAGCATCTCTGCGGTGTGGCTGCCTTGACTCCTATGTGCTGAAGGGGGGGTGCCATAACAGCCCTAGGCAGGCAGGAGAGCCAATATAATGCTATGGCCAGAGGGGCTAGGAATAGCAGCAACACCCACGAGGAAGGAAGCGCACTGGGAGATGTTGGCTCAGCCCTGCACACTCAGCCTCTTGCGCTTCTCCGGGGCTGCATGCTGTCTTGAATACCTGGGAAAGTCGAGCTGTGGCTCAGCTATGGTGGCAGGTTTCATGGCTCACTCCTGATTTCTTGAAATGGGAATATTGCAGGAATATTGTGGCTCTTGTGTGACTTTCCACTGTCTTTGTATTTACAGGCACCCCGTCCATCCACAGGACCCCACAAACTGAGGGAATGCCTCCCACTTATCATTTTTCTCAGGAATAGGCTTAAGTACGCCCTGACTGGCGATGAGGTCAAGAAAATCTGCATGCAACGGTTTATCAAGATTGATGGCAAAATCCGCACAGATATTACCTATCCAGCTGGATTCATGGGTTAGTGAAAGTTAGTTCATGCTGGTCTGTAGAGGGCAATCTGTAGATTAGAAGAGGGAGAAATGACCTTTTGATACGTCCTTAAGGTTGCTGCTCATCCAGGGAACATAGTTCTGTTGTGCTAATTCTAATAAAATATTTTCATAGAGTCTATTTGAGAAATAATTTATCCAGCATTAAATAACAGCTCATCTTCTCTAACCTAAAGTATCCTCAGTTGTTCTCAACTTCTGTAAATCAGGGCAGTTTCTGGTTAGGGAACCAACCTGGCCTGTTTCCATTATGCAGTTGCCCTCATTTGCTTCCAGTTTTCCCCAGGTGGGCTCTGACTCACTTTGGCCTCTTTGCTGCTCAGCCTTTTGTCTTTGAGGTGTGCCATGTTTCACTCTTCAGACCACAGAAGAGTCAGAATCTCCCCTGAGATCTGAAGAAGAAGCAACACATCCAAAGACAAAGCCGTGCAGTGCCAAAGCCATGTGTGTAGCCTCCTTTCTCTCTTGGAAGCTAAGGATGTGTCTCCCAATGCCTTTGTTTTTGGCTGATTCCTTCTTATCAGATGTGATCAGCATTGAAAAAACAGCTGAACACTTCCGCCTCGTGTACGATACCAAGGGACGCTTTGCTGTTCACCGCATCACACCAGAAGAAGCCAAGGTAAGCCTGATGGCCAGCCAGGATTGGGAAGACGGAATTGTATTCCTTGACTAAGAATCTGAATAAATATGCTCTGAAACTTGATGCTCATAAACATTTGTTCTGATGTTTTTTGCCAGACTTAATTATTGTTGTTGCCTTATTTAAGTCCTGTTTTTGGAGGGTAGTGACTAAAATTGACTTCTGAACTTTCTGGATAGCAGATGGGTAGGGGAAATGCCTTTATTTCTTGGAGTGCGTTTTCTGCTCTGAATGTTGAGAGGATCTGGGGTGGGACCGTCCTCAGAAATGGCTTTTTATGTTAGGCCTTGAGTCCCAGGCGAGATTGAGATTTCTTGTGATGCTGATACAAGTTGGGGGTTTGTGATAATACAGTCAAATATGGGGAAAATCTTGTCTTCGGACCTGCTCCCTAGCCCAAAGGATTAGTGGAATTCCAGATCTTCCATCAACTTTAGCCTGCTGCCTGAAGGAAAGGGATTGGGAGGATGGTCTGAAGCATCTGGTGGGCTTCAGGCCACCTCCCCTGCTCTAAGCAGGGTGTGGTTCCCGGCGTAACAGCAGTTGGGCAGCAGATCAACATTAGGGAAGCCTGCTGTCCTTTTAGAAGCTTTGTAATGGCAGAAGCCCCATCTCGCGAAGAATTCCTGGCCCAAGTAATTCTCTGTTTGTCTTCCCAGTACAAGCTGTGCAAGGTTAGAAAGATCTTTGTGGGCACCAAAGGAATTCCTCACCTTGTCACTCACGATGCCCGAACAATCCGGTACCCAGATCCCCTCATCAAAGTGAATGACACTATTCAGATTGATTTGGAGACAGGCAAGATTACAGATTTCATCAAGTTTGACACAGGTTTGTTTTTAAGTGACTTGTGGGGTGGTCAGCCTTTCAGGGGTTGTAGTTTGTGCCCTGAAGTGTCTGCTGTGGAGAGCAAAACAGCCGTTCTTTGGATGTGGGCAAGCAGCAGGGTTTGTGGAATAGTGTGTGTTCCTGAAAGCCATTCTGGGGCCAAGGGTTAGCCTTTGATTTGAGAAGTGGGATGACCGTAGGTGCAGCTTCTTACTATTTTCCTTTTCCACCTACAGGCAACTTGTGCATGGTGACTGGAGGAGCTAATTTGGGGCGTATTGGTGTAATCACCAACCGGGAGAGGCATCCTGGTTCATTTGATGTGGTTCATGTTAAGGATGCTAATGGCAATAGCTTTGCCACCAGACTGTCCAACATCTTTGTGATTGGAAAGGTAAGCTGCTGGCAGCGGTTCTGCAGTGCATGGTAGACAACTGGCCAGGTGCTTATTGCAGTCTCCTCAGGCAAGACATGAAGAGCCATTGTCGGCTCTCCTGACTTGCGGGGAAGGGGCCTGATTTGCCATCCTCCTCCCCTCCTGGTTGAACAGCTGTGGGTTTTGGTTTCTACCTGCCAAGAGGGAACTTGTGCAAAAGGATACATTCTTAAATCATACAATCATAATTTCATGATTTCTGATTTTTTATTAAGAATTTGTTAATTTATCAAATTCTTAATAAATCAGAACTCACAAAACTTTGAAAATGAAAGTCTAAATATCCTGAATATTTAAGATATCCTTGAAGAAAGATTGCTTGAAGCTTTTTGCAATGGGAGAGAGAACTGTTTTTAAAAATAGTTGGGGCACGAGTGTTCACAGATGGGAGCATTAATGGCCAATGTAATTCATTAGATAACTTCTAGGCTAGATCCTAGTATTAGTCTATCTGGTGAGAGTTGCCAGCTTGATTTTTTTCCCTACCAATAATTTGCTTTCTCGGTTTGTTAGATTGTTAGATTCAGTTCTATTTCTTTGCTAAGGCTGCTTAATCCGAGAAGCACTGAAAGCTTCACTTATGGTGACTGGAGGAGCTAATTTGGGGCTGATCTGGCAGTTCTGGGGTGGTCCAGTGGCTTTCCAGAGATAAATCTTGCAGAGCTGGAAATGGATCCTGGCATTCTGGAATATCTAGAATCCCTTCAGCTGGGCCCAAAAGACCATTATGGTTCCGAAGAAAGATAGGAGGTTTTGATTCTAACATTCCCAGTAATGGCGTGGCAATGTATTTTCCCCTAACGCATTTCCCTTTCAAACTTCAGGGTAACAAGCCTTGGATCTCTCTGCCTCGTGGAAAGGGAATCCGCCTGACTATTGCTGAAGAGAGAGACAAGCGGCTAGCAGCTAAACAGAGCAGTGGTTGAGCCTCCGAGGAGTTTGGGTAAAGCCCAGTCCAGATGGATTTCCGGTTTGATAAATAAACCTTTTCCATACTTCTCTTTTCTTGCCTTGGCTGTTCTGGAGCCTTTGTGCATTCTGCAGCAGAAAATATGACATGGGGAGAAGGGGATTTCACAAGGCTTCAGTCCCTGGGCTGCCCTAAGGCCAGGGTGCCTTCTGCTGTTCTCCTTTCTCTTGGGTTAGTGGCCAATTCTGGCAGAGGTGAGTTAAATATTTCTGTCCCTTGGGGGAAATTATCGCTCCTCCGCCCACAAGAGGGAGAGGACTCTAAGCCACCCTGAGTAGAGCCTTTTTAGTCCGTTTTCTCTGTTCATGAAAGAAACAGCCAGATGTGCCAGGAAGCTCAGTGTGTAGACTTTATGAAGACGTGTGCATGCGTGTGAAGGGAACATTCCGAAAGCATTGGAGAAATGAGGAAGAGGAGGCACTTAGGAAGAGATTGCAGTTCGCTACAGTGGTTTATCCTTAACAAGTCTTGCACGTTTACTGGGTCAGCTCTTTCTGGCAGTTCTTTATAAAATCTTTTTACAAAAAGGATCTTGGTTCAGGCTGCACAAGGATTTGAATATGGGAACAGAACAACTAAGCTGGTCCTGCATTGCAAAAACCTGAGATCTTTGGGGGCTGCAGATGATGCCTTGAGAAGGTTGACCAGAATATCCCGCCTTCACCAATTTCCGGGGTTAGCAGGGCCGGCTGCAGCCGCTTACGGTCGCTTTGGTTGCATCCGGTGTTCCCCTCGCCGTGTTCCAGATCGAGACTTCAGGAAACGGCCAACCTCGGTGTGCTCAGAGTCTTCCGAACATAACAGCTGCTCTGAGTCCTTGGAGGTGAAGCTGCTGGAGTCACTTCCACCAAAGTCGCTGTCATCTGAAAATGGGACACCAGAAGCTTGGTTTGTGATTGGCAGCTGAGCGCCTGCCCTGAACCCTCCACGGGGTGGAAGGCGGCAAACGCTACCCTTTGGCCACCAGGTGTGGGATCAAAAGAGTGCCAGCAGTAGCAGGCTGGTCCAGGTGAGGATGGGGTAATTTGCAGAGGAAGGCCAGGCTGAGGAAAGGGGCTGCCAAGGAAAAGGTTTCAGAGGTTGCAATGGTAACAGAAAGTAGCAGTGGGGCCAAACAAGATCCCCTTGGGCGACCGAATGTCTTGAGTGGGCACCAAAGGGTTCTGGTGTTGCCAAGTGATTCTTGAAGCCCAGCCTTGAATTAATCAATGACCCTACCGGGCTAACTCAAAGTGCTGTGTGCTGGTTAGTGCTTGGTGGCTCGGCTCTGGTTAATTCCTGGGTGGATAGGAGCTTGCCAGAGGTGGAGGCCAGACTAAAGGTCCAGCAAGCCCCAGAAAAAGAAATGGCAATGTGCTCCATGCTGCTGCCAAGGCAAGCCTTGCCGGAGGAAGCGGGCTCCTCGGAGGCCTCCCCTTAGTAGGTGGGTCAGGCAAGGGGAGCTGAAGTGAGCCATAGATGCTGTGGGACAGAGTAGCCTCACCCATGGGCTTCTGCAGGCTCCCAGGGGCCGAAGAGGACTTGCTGTCTTGCATGGCCCATTCAAGCGTGTCTACCGCATCGGCCAGGGCTGCCTCCTCCGAGTCCTCAAAGTTCCGGGGCTCCCAGTTGTCCTCGGAAGCTGCAAGGAGGAAAGGGAAGTGGGTTGGTCTGAGCTGAGCCGCTTTCAGCCCAGAGTCTGGCTCTTTTCGAGGAAGACTCGGCTTCAAAGAGCAAAGTAAGATGGGTGCCTAAGGCTTCAAGAAGGCCTGGTCCAGTAAGGGGGCTCGACATGCTCCTGCTGGCCCCTCTGCATTGGAGTGGGGTGGGGGGTGCCAGCAAATGTTAGGGGGCCTGGGGAGAAGGCGGCTGGCACCATCTGCGGGCAAAGCTGCCTGTAGGTAGGCTTGGTGCCTTGCTTGCTTTCTCTTTAGGAAACGCCTCAAGGATGCCAAACAGCAGCCTTTGGTCTCCCACGTTGTGAAGCTGGCTGGGGCTGTTGGATTAGAGCAGGGGTGTCAAACTCGAGGCCTGTGGGCCGGATTCAGCCTGCTGGGTGCTTCAATGGCCTGCGGGGCCACCCTGTAAATAGCCGAGGACCGGCCCACAGTGCCTCTACCAGCGAAAACAGCTTGGGAGGACCGCATGTGGCTCTGCTTAGCTCCATTTTCGCTGGCAGAGGGTGCAGGAGGCTGTCGTGGCTGAAAACCAAGGCCGGGAGCCTGTTTCCACGGGCAGAGTGCTCGCACTGCCACAGGTGTTCCTGACACGACTGCCATCAAGCTGGCCATGCCCACCCGGCCCCTTGAGGCCAAACGCAGCCATGAGACGGCCCTCAATGAAATGGAGTTTGACATCCCTGGATTAGAGGGACTTTCTAGCCTTACGGTTTGCTCCAGGCTGCACTAAACCGCCCAATTCCCTGTAGCTTTTACACACGATGGCACTTAATGAGCTTGGCAACCGAGGGCACACGGCCTTCTGCAGAGTAGGCAGGCGAGCCGTGCTAGTCTATGTAGGCGCAGTCTTTCAGCACAGGGCTATAAGGCAGAAGTCTTGGGGGGCCTTTGTGTCTGGGGAAATGGCTTACAGGTCTCGGTTGCCTCCGTGTTGACAGGCAGATCTGCCTCTGAGCTGCTGCCGACGGAAGAAGTGCTCGTGTCCTCAAAGTCGGCCGAGTATTGTGAAGCGCTGCTGCAGACGCTCAGGCTGTCTGCGAGGTTCCAGCCGTGCTGCAGAGCGGGGAGCCAGGCAGAGCTGGGTGCCTCAGTTGCCCCCTCTGTGCCAGCCTTAGGCAGGCTGGGCTGAGCCCCCTCTTCTTTGGGAGGGGCTTCTGGCTGCAGCTGGCGGGGCAGCCGAGGGTCCCAGTGGAGGAAGTAAAGGCTGAGGTGCTGCTGGACGTAGGGGAAGGTGAGGATGGTGCTGGCACTGGGCCGGGCTTCGGGGTCCTTCTGCAGGATGCTCTGGATGAGGCCGTGCAGGGAGGCTGGGTAGCTGGCTGGGACGGGGTTGGGGCTGCAGTTCACAATCTTGTGGAACAGGCTGATCATGCTGAAGGCCTGGAAGGGCGGCTGCAAGGCGCACATCTCGTAGAGGACGCAGCCCAGGGCCCAGATGTCTGCCTTGGAGCTGTAGGGCAGGTCCCTGCAGAGCTCGGGGCTGAGGTAATAGGGCGTGCCTACAAAGGTGCTGGCAAGTTCCAGGGTGCCATCCATCACCTTGGAGATGCCAAAATCCCCCAGCTTGAGGACGCAGGTCTGGGTGAGGAAGACATTGGAGGCCTTGATGTCCCTGTGCAAGATCCTCAGGGCGTGGATGTACTGCACTGCCAGGGCCAGCTGCACGAACCATCGCATGATGACGCTCTCAGGGAAGGGCCCCCCTTTCTGGATATGCTGGTCGAGGGAGCCCCCGTCACAATATTCCTGCACGATGAAGACATGTGCCTCCTCGGTGTCCAGGAAGTGGCCGTGGCAGGCCACCACATGGGGGTGCTGCAGCTGCCGCAGGATGGCCACTTCCCGCAAGATGGCCTCCTTGCTGCGCAGCCGCTTCCCGGGCACTGCCTTGACCTTCTTGACGGCAAAGAGCTGCTTAGTGCTGGCATTCCTCATCAGGTAGACTTCAGCACTGGAGCCCTGGCCGATGCTGAAGATGGGCTCATACTGCTCCATGCTGCCCCCCTGAGGCCCCTCTGCCCATGACCACCGGGCTGAGCCCTCCCTTGACCCATGGCCGGAGGAAGAGAGGGCCAGGAGCAGGGGATACTCACCACCAGCCTGGCCTTGGCCTCCAGGGCATGGCTGAAGACAAGCCAGAGTGGCAGGGGAGCCTGCATCATAAGAATGACTATGACACCACCAGCCCCCCCCACCCAAGCTGGCCTCAACTGCAAGGCCAGAGAGGGGCCCATGGGAGGGGGAGGGGGCTCAGAGGACGCTCTGGACCTTTCTCTGCAACTGCCCAGGGAATCCCCTTTGGCTGTGCAGGCGAGGGAGGGAGCAGCAACTTGGGGGGGGTCACGTATCAAGCACGTGCTTCCTGCGCCCCCCCCTCCCTCACGGCCCACAAAGAGCACCTGGCAACATCTTCCCCATAGTTGCCATCTCCCTGGCGGGAGCCATTGCCTCCTCCCAGCCCCTCATTGAGGAGATGGGGTCTCCACAGCTATTCTGCTGCCCGTAGCTTGGTCTCCATCGGCCGGGGCAGGTGCTTCTCTCAATGGCCCACTGCTGGTTGGTGGGGAAAGCCTCAGGCAGCCTTCAGGCAGGACCCCCACCCGAGTGACCGGAGCCGATCCACAGCTCCCCCCGGAGTCCTGCAGCTGCCTCCCCCCCGCCCCCGCTTCATGCTCAGCCTGGGAGCTGGAGGCCTCCTGCCAGGGGACGCTGCTGCCCGTTTGCCACACGAGGGAACTCTTGCCCTGCGAATACGGTGGCAGTCCAGGAGGATGGTTTCCAGATGCTCCCTGGTGTCTCCCCTCCTCCCCTTCTCTTCACTCCCAGCCCTGCCTGCAGACTTGGGAAGGCAGCTGAACTGTTCCCAGCCGGCAGGAGGACTCCGAAGACTGCAAGATCAGATCTAGGAAGCCAGAAACTCCGTCGCCCATTCAGAAAAGGCTCATCCTTGGTGACTTATTTCATAGCTGTCTGGGGCAGCAGCTCTGCTGCTCCTTGGCAACCAGGCGAGCTCTCCTGCCTGCGGAAGCCCCTGCAAGGGAGACCTGCTGTCAGCATGACTTCTGGCAGATTGGGCGGGGGGGGTTGCTGGTCACGTCAAGTACTGTATACATGGGGAAGGGTCTTCATTTTGGCAGTTGAGAGCATCATGTGGCCCCAAAGAGGAGTTTCCAATGCAAGTCAGGGACTGAGTCCGTTTCCGTAACCTGCCCACCCAGTGCTGCTCCTCACAGGTGGTCTCAGAGCAAATTCAGAGCAAATTGATACCGGTGGCTTCGCACACCCAGCCCTCTCTGGGAAGCAAACAGGCAAGGCGGCTAATTTCTTAGCAGCTTTCCCCGGCGTGGAAGTGGGCACAAGAAGAGCTCCGCCTTCTCTGGGGGGGGCGCAGAATGGGCATCTCTTGACTCTCTTGACTTTGGGCCCCCCAGCCTCTCACCCTCCTGGGCCTTTCCTGAAATGGGCGGAAGCTTTGTGTGGCATGTCCAGGATTGCAGGAGGTTTAGAGGTGCTTAAGCCTTAGGGGCCCCCCTGCTCTGAGGTGACGGTAGAGTCCCAAAGGGGTTGGTGCACAACGAATGCACCTCTGGCGGGGAGGCAAAGGGGAGGGGAGACGACATCTGCTGGCACTCTGCCTCCAGGAAGGGGCTCAGTTATGAGACAGACCCCATTTTGCCCCGCCCTGGAAAGAGGCGGCAGCCCAGAAACAGGTGCTGCCCCCCGCTTCCCTCCAAGTGGAAACTGCAGCTTCCTGCAGAGAAGCGTCTGTCTTGCGTATTTATTACCAGCCTTTTGGCCGTCCTCAAGGGAGTTATCGAACTGTTTGCATAGATCTGGCTAAAAAGTAACCGTGATTTTGAGGCACATCCAGGAAAGGTCAGCGAGGCTATGGCTACATTGGTCTGAGAGGGGCTACAAGGCAAGGCCTCGCTTGCTTTCCTCCCACCTGGAGGTAGGGCACAAGTCCTCCTTCAGCAGAAGGGGCGCCATGCACACAGCCCGGAGCCCCCCGACTGCCAAGGCCAAGGCGTTTCTTCCCTGCTCCGCCACTTCCTCCAGCTCCGGTCCTTGCAGGGCTCCCCAAGGCTTCGGGGAGCACAGAGGCGTGACCCACACTGACGTCAGGGAAAGCAGAAATAGGGGAAGTGGAGGGCGGGAGGGCTGGGCATCTCAGAAAAGAACAAAACAAATTGACGACAACACAGAAAAATGTTCTCAGCTCCACGCTGTTATGTAAGAAGACTCCGGAGGTGGTGGGGGGAGCATCCTCCCAAGGTCCAGGCTTGCAGCCTTGGCTTGTCTCACAGACCATGTCCCCTTACAAGAGGTTGCATAACAGCCCCCTGCATTCCGCCCGCCTTGCGGTTTGGAAATTGCAAATTGGGCAAATTCCCTGTCTTGGCACAAAGTCTGCCTTTGCAGAGCTCTGTTCCCATTGGAGAGGGTTGGCGGGGGAATGGCAACCCCTGGCGTGCCTTCCTTAGCATCTCCTCCCTGTGTCCAGGACCAGGTTAAGGAGACACGGATTTCTGTACCTTCCTCAGATAACCCTGACATGTCCCTCAGCTCAGAAGGTCAGGCCACAGACAGTGAAGAGGAGAAAATAAATCTCTGACCAGGAGGCTGCTCTGGTGCCCGCCCCCCCCCCGCCAGGCATTCTACAGAAAGGGGCTCCTCTGTGCACAGGGCTGGGTGACCAGGGACCAGCATCCAAGCAGCCTTGCTGTTGCCCTGGTGCCTCCTTCCGGGGTCATTTGGGGCCCTTGTAGCTCTCGTGGGTGCTTGAGCTGACCCAAATGGCCTTCATACCTGACACAGTGGCAATCCTTGCAGCCACTTGGGGGTTTTGAGGGACAGAGGGAGTCGCGTGCCTGCCTTGGCTGCCTTCAGAAAGTCTGCAGGCTGGGGAGCGCCTCCCCCCCCCCCTGCAGGCGCCATCCAGAGGCTGCTGCAATCCTGGCACGGAGTTGCTTCCAAGGAGCCGTTACGCAACCCGTTCCTTATTAGCATGGAGGACTTCTTGTTCTCATCTGCTGCTGGCAAGTCCTTTGTTTTGGTGCTGCCGCTGCTCTCACCAAAAGGGCAATGAGGTGGTGCTGAAGGGTGATTGCTCAGGGAGGGGTGGGATGCAAATGTCCCCCCAGAACAGCCACCAAACAGCCCTCTTTTCCAGCCAGGGAGGCCCCAGAGTAGACACTGCTTGCCCCAGTCAGAGAAGAGCCACTAACTGGGCATCAGCAGCTGCACCTGGCTCCAGGTGGCCCTCTTGGGAAAAGCAGTCCGCCGCCCCCCCCCCCCCCCCAATCTTTTGAGGCCTCCCTGTTCACAGACAAAACAGATTTTCACTTTTGGGATTTTAAATCTGATTGTCTTTAATTAACAATGAGAGACTCTTTGTTATTGCTAAGAAAGAGGTCATAAACCTTTGTGCCAATCCTGCCCCTGTCAGCCTGCCAAGTGGAATAACTTATATAAGTTATGATGCGTTGGATCTGCAAATAAACAGAATGAGAAGAGGCTGTTTACTCAGCCTGATGTCTGCACACTTCAAAATGCATCGACAAACAAAAGATTGCAGGAACACAAGCCTGCAGAGAGCAAAGGGGAAGGTGTGTGTCTCCCCAGGCCCAGCCACTCCAAGTCCCTGCTGCACCATCAGCAGAGTTCTAGAAGAAGGAAACCTGAAGTGCCACATCAGAACCCCTGCCCTCAAATACCCCTCAGAGGGGGAGGGAGGGAGGTTCCCCCCCCCCAGTCTACAGCTCTGCATGGAAAGACTGGGAAGACAGTGGGACAGGCATGCGGGAGCCTCTGGGGTTTGGCAGCCAGAAGGCAAATGGGCTCCCCTGGCCAGCATCGAAGACAACAGCCTCTTCCTGCTGGCATGGAGAATGGGCCAGGCAGATCAGCTTCTGTGCCTTGTGCGGCTGATAGATGGGCAGACAGCTCGGGGGCAAAGGGGACCCTCCCCCTGGGCATGGAGGTGAGCAAGGAGGCAGGTCGGAAGCTTTTGGCCTTTTATCCTGCATGCCAGCTGGAGGCTCTCAGGGGCCTCAGAATAATCCCCGGTGGTGATGCTGCCTCTGGCCACTTTCCCTTCTGAGAGGCCTGAAATTGCTGCTCCTTACCTCCTCCTCAGTTGCTATCTTTGGGGGGATGACTCCCCCACCATTGGTAGCCCCATGCCAAAAATTCCTTTGGCACCAACAGGAGATCGACTCTGCCCTAGACTCAGACCTCAGTTGCTTCTGGTAGAGGAAACCACCCCTGGGAAGGCAATTGCCCACCCCTTGGTGATTAACTTTCAGGAGCTCCCACCCCCATGCCCCGGAGTGAAAGGGACAAGCACCCTCTAGTGGGGGGCATCTCTTGGCAGAGGCAGGGGGAGAGGGACTTGCTCTCTGCCTGGCAATCTGTTGGTTCATTCCTCAGGGGAGAAATTTCTAGCCATAAGAGACGGGGACCCCGGTGGAGGAGCTCAGAGCCCCCTCCCGAAGCAGCGGAGGAAGCCCCGTGAGTGTGGGGTTGGGTGGGTCTGCGTGCCTGGGAAAAGCTGCCCCAGCGGCAAGGTGCTCCTTGCTGGCTCTCTGTTTTTCAACTGGCAGCCCCAGCAGGGAAGCCCCAGAGAAGCCAGGAGGGGGCCTGAGGGGTGAGGAAGGTGGCCAGTAGGTGGCGGCCTTCTCCTGCTGCTGGGCAGGGGATTCCCAGGTTGACCCTGCTGAGGGGCAGCCTGGAGATGGTGTCTGGGGTATTCCCCCTCCCCCCCTCCAAAAAATAAATTTAGCAAGGTTCCTTTGTGAGACACTTGGAGGCTGGAGAGGAGTTTGAGATTTGGCCCGAGGGGTGGAGAATTTTTTTTTTCTTTAGCCCAGGAAATCTTCAAGTTTTGGAGCGTGTGAACAGCTGTCAAGAACGCGGCTGATTCATTTCCCCAAATATTTTACTCTGCCGTTGGGGTGGGCAGGAATAGCAAGCTAGAATAACTAAGTCACAAGCATTAGATTTTTTTTAAAAAGGCACCAAGGCTACAATGTTAGCTTAGCCGCAGCGACCCCGGGCAATTCTGGCTCAGGGATGCTGTTTTCCTTCTGCCTGGAAGACAAAGGAGAGCAACTGTCTGCTTTAAGGGAGGGATCCCACCCAGAGCTCTCCCACGCAATGAAAGCCGCCTTGGGGTGCAGCCTCCCCGCCTTCTCCTCCCCGCTAGCCCTCGGAAGCCAGTAGCTCAGCTCCCTGAGAGCATCCTGTTGCTTGCCAGTCTCCAAGGGATGGCCACCCACCCCAGCGCCAACCCTCAGGAAGCCCTTCCTTCCCATTGAGCTGGGTCGGTGCAGAATGGAAGTGGGAAGACGAAGCCCTTAATCCTCCTGTGCAGAGCTCCCTGCTGGTGCTGGGCCTGGCCGTAAAGGAAGCAGCCGATGCCCAGCAGTGGCTGTTTTACGGACTTGCCTCCTGTCTGCAGGGCTGCTGTGGAAGCCCTGCCTTAATCTAGAGCTTATGGCGCGAAGTTGGGGGACGTGGGCTACTCCAGCCCACTGGGGAAGAGCCAGCAGAACTGAGCCAGCTGTTTTCTGCCTTGGCAGCCTCCTAATTGCTCGCTCCTTTCTCTAAGGCTGTCCTGCGGTTTGCAGATAAGGCTCTTTCTGAACATCGTGTTCAAGAAGCAGAGACGTCATTGCCTCATTATATAACTGCTGAGGGTCTTGTTTATCTGCGGCTTCCTTGCCAGGGCAGCCTCTGCCTGCTCCCTGCGTTGCCGCCTGGAGCTCACCTGGCAGCTCTGCAAGACCCCGACATGGACCGGGTGGGCTTTGGTGGGTCTGAGGCAAGGCAGGATTTGGCTCCTCGTGATAACGGGCTGTGAGCTTGCAAGGCTTGGAATAAGCAACAAAGCACCCAGGGATTGCAATGTTGTGACTGGAATTAATCACTCAATGTTGTTGGTGCAGATTAGAAGCAGTATTTGCATACACACCTTTTCACTGGGTTGGTTTTGCTTCTCAAGCGCCCCTTGCAGAATCCCGAAGGGAACACAAGACTTGCTTTGCCAAGTCTGGGGGAGTGGGGGGGGGAAGGTGGTCTCTGCACTCTTGTGGGACTTCGCCTGGCTCTGATGCATTGTTTCAGCCCTAAAGGCACTCAAAACAATGAGAAAAACAACAGCGGGGCCAGGTTTTTGTGCTGTTGATCTTGGGCTTTGCCTCAGCCAATGCAAAAGGGATGGGGGGGGGGAGGGACTGGCTCTGTGCCAGGATTAGCCACAGTTTCTTTGTAGTTCATAACACCTAGAAAGCGGAAATCAGAAAGAACAAACTGGTCCGGAGGCAGCAGCGGTCTCTGCTTCTGCTTTCCAGGGTCAGCAAAACATGAGCCAGCCCTCCCTCAGTGCAGCTCTTTTTTGGGGGGAGGGGGCTCCCCAGCTGGGCTGAGGGAAGGACCAGGACAACACCGCTGTGCCTCTGGGGCAGCAAAGCGGCTCTGTCTGAGGATTGCCACGGTTGGGATCGGCAGGGTTAGGGGTGGGGGGCTTCTGTGCAGCAGGGCTTCTGCCCTTCAGCACCAGAGGGGATCTTGGGGCCTGGGGGCCCAGAGCAGCCCACAGCGTCTGCTAAGGCTGGCCTGGATGCATCTCAGCCAGGGCCAATTTTGCTTGCCAACTACTGCCTGGCTGCAGTCCTCTCCTAAGGATGGGCATCGAGTGTGAGCGTAAGGTGCCCAGTTGCACGGTTGCCTTCTGCCTCCCCCCCCCCCCGGGCATTGGAAAGCAGGAGGAGGCAAGCAGAATGAAAGAGGCTCCTGCCCTTTGGAGTTTGCTGCCAGCCCCAAGCAGCCTGCCAGAGGCCTGGGCTCCAGGGTCGCCCGCAGGGCTTCCAAGCAGTGAACTGGGCCTTTCCCAGGAGGGCAAAGAAGCTCCCAGTGGCTCCCCTTCCCCAAAGGCCTCCTCCCGTTTCCATTGGTCTCCATTCTGGGGTGTGGATTGGTCAGGCAGGTGCAGGAGGGATGCACCCTCTGACTGAGGGGATGGGCCTTCCCAAGAGACCCCCTCCCCCCTTCACGGTGGCGGCTGCTGCTGCAGCTGCAGGGGAGGGGGAGGGGGCGGGGCCTGTTGCTGGGCAGCAGCTTTGGGAGCCGCAGGGGAGAAGCTGTGGTTTCTTCCCTCTGAGGCAAACAAGGCAGCCGCCTCAGGTCTCATCCGAGGAGTCTAATTCACACATGGGCTGACGTCAAAGGGCTCTGGGCTCGCTTCCTTCCTCTTTCTGCACCACGGCTGGTATAAAAGGGCCAGAGCTATAATTACCCATCTGCTCACAGACGCAGCCAGGGCACCTCCTCTGAATTTGTGGCTGGGAGGCACGCACAGCCCTGCATGCTGCCAGCAGGATGATCTTCGGGGAGCCAGGGGAGCAGGCTGGCAGTGGAAGTCTGGCTGCAGCAATGCAGCTTCCGCCTCCTGGGGAGCCCAGTTGGGCCAACCTCGGTTCAGACAGCGGGCACCGAGGCCTGGCAAGCCTCGGCCTGAGGAGCAGCAGCTCTTCCGCCATGCTGCCCTCGCCCAGTGGCACCGAGGAAAGGCCTGCATTGGCCAGGCCACCATCCACAGATCTCCTGGCCGTGGTGCCTTGAAAGTCCTTATTGGACCGCCTGTCATTTTCTCCTCCTGCCAGAGGTGGGCTAGTTTGGGCCTCAGGAACCTCCTGGATGCTGAAGGGTTGGGGTGGTAGGGAAGGACCGCAGGGCTTTCCCAGAGGAGCTGCCCTCCTGACCCCAAGGGCACCCAGGGGCAGATTGCGCCACTCTTCGGCTGCTCCCGGTAGAGAAGGCCCAGTGGGCTTGAGCACAAAGGGGAGCTGCCAAGTCAGTTTCCCAAACGCTTCTCCTCTGCTCCAGCTCAGGACACCCCAAGCCCCACAGGGAATGGCCACAGTGGGGGACTTTATTGACAGGGCCGCCTCTGAAGCAGCCGAGCGTCCCACAGAGGGCAGGCAGGGCAGAAATCACACAGCCCCACAATCAGGAAGGCTCTTGGGCCGCCTCCTGCCAGGTCCTCAAAGCTGCCCATTGATCCCTGCCTTGGAGCGCAGTTCATGCCTGCGGGCAGAGGGGCCAAGTGTACCTGGCCAAGTGTGCTCATGAGCGCCATGTGCTGCCAGCCTCACACAAGCCAGAGCTTCAGCCTGGGGGGGGGGGCTTCCACCTCATGGGAAGGGGAGCTTGCTCAGTCCAGAGAAGGGAAGAGGGCAGAGCCAGCCCTGGGAGGAGGTGGGGAAGCGGAAACCAGCCACAGGCCGAAGTGAGATTTTAACGCAAGGAAGGAGGCAAGCAAGGCCGAAGGAGGCACCAAGAGCGCCTGGGGAAACTGAACGGACCCCAGGGCCCACTTTCTGCAGAAATTGGCAGGACTGGGTGGGAGGCTGGCAAAAGAATTGGATCACACTGAGCTAATTGCCCAGTGAAGAATGGATAGACCCCTGAAGAAATGCACGGAGGTTGTGTACTTGGCCACCCCTTGTGTTTTGCTTATGGTTGTGTGAGATTGGAATAGGGTAACTGAGGTCACCACAGGTTAGTCAGCCAGTCCACTATAACTCAAACTTCCTTAAACCTTCAAACATGAAATAGTTGACCTCTAACAAAAATAGGCAGGTTGATAATGCAAACATTTTGCTGGAAAGAGACGGTGCGACCTGCTTTTAAGAGAGAGAGGGTCAGGCTGAACTGGGGAATTAAAGCCCCAAACCGAGGCCTCAGTGGCTGCATTGTTGAGAAGGGCAGTCTCTCGGCCTCAGCTTCAGACTGGAGGGGGCCCTGGCTCTTTCTCACAGCCTCCAAGGAAAAATGAGGGCATTCCCCAGGTGTGGGGGAGATGTGGGAAGAAGCCAGGAATCTCCCTCTCTGCCTAGCTGGAGCATGCTTTCTTCTTATCCCCTTAATACAGGTTGCACCTCTTCCAAGGGGCAACTAACTAGTGGCAATGGTGAGTTGGGTGGGGAGGACCACCAGATGCAGTGGCCCATTCTGCGCAGCGTGGACCCCTCCTCTGGGCACCTCACCTGGGGAAAGGATGGATTTTCTCCATCCCCGGGAGGAGGGCTCAACCTCTGCCTCACTAGCACCAGCAGGCAATTCTGACCCAACTATCCAGCAAAGGGCTCCAGGAAGCCCAGCCATTTGGTGGCATTGGCTCCCCAAGGCTCCAGTGTTGCAGGCCGAGAAGTGGGGATGCTCTCTGAGGAAGCGCCCCCATTGCGCTGACTGTTCTGTACACAGATTGCCCTGCTCTGCTCCCTTTTTGAAGGATTTCTGATCTCCCTTCTGTCCACGCAAGCCAGGTATGGGGCTGGAGACCTACACTGGGGTCAAAGGGCCCAGAAGGGCTTGTGGCAGAGCTGTTGGGTGGGTTGGGCCAAGGTATAGCTCCAGCGGGAATCTCACCTGCTTCCCTTTATCACCCTTTAGCCTCAGGGTGATATTTCCTTTCTCCTCCTTCCCAGGTATAGGCAATCCTGGGCATCTTCTTTAGGTTCACTTCCATTTGTGTGTGTGGGGGGGGGGGGGGGAGGGAGGAGAGATGCTCAGAGCAGGAGTTGACATTCAAGTTGGAGCCTAAAGTGGCCCAGAAAGAGCTGCGCTCCAACATCTCACCTTTTAAACCGGCCCGGGCCATGGGGAGGAATGAAATGGAGCTCTAATGCTTCCAACAGAGGGGCAGTGGTCCTGCCAGAGAGCGCCGGTGCCACTGGGCCCTCCGGAGCCATCAGCGGTGCCATTGCTGACTCCTGAAAAGCTGCTGGGTCGGAAGGCCACTCTTGGGAGGACACATTGATTGAGACATTGTGCTTTTCTATGGATGAGCCACCCTAATTACAATGGGTTGGGATTTTCTTCAAAATATGCATAGGGCAGGTTTAAAATTATGCACAGGCAGGCTTTGTTTTTGATTATTGCTGCCCTGTTGGAGCATCAGACCTGCCTTGGATGTCTCCATAAGCCCATCCCTCAATTAGTCCCCACCCAGCTCCTTCCAAAAGCCACTGACTGGGCATTTCCCCAGCTGTCCTGCATTTGGAAATACATACAAAGCTTGAGGTCAAAGCTTCCCACGCTTGGGGTCATTCAGCAGAGGCTCCTCCTGGCTCCCACCGCAACTCCTGTTGGCCTGTGAGTGGAGACCCCGATGCATGCTGGACTCCCATTGCTTGGGTGAGCCTGGCTTGCCTGCTTCACAGTCCAGGGAATGGCTGTGAAGTCCTCGTTTACTGGGGGAAACGTTATTCACACAGATGCTTATCAGGAATCTTTGCAGGATTCAGTGGGATGCAATGCAGCTTTTAGAGGGCCACCAGGAACCTCCCACCAGAGCCCACTGGGCCTAAATGACCCAGGCCTTGTCACTTTCTGCTTTGAGCCTGGAAGCCCAAAGCAAGTTTGGACAAGGCCCTCTGATGGAGCATTGATTTCTGGGGAGATAGGAGGGAGAGAAACCCCACATGATCCCCTTATTAACAGGAGTTCAATTAATGGCTACCAACACATGCAAGTGAAATGGGTGTACATGAATTAAAGCAATCGAATAGCAGAGGAGTTTCAGGCACAATCCCTGACTGGCAGAATTTCCTCAAGTATCCTCCTGCACCTTTAAAAATGTGTTATATTCATGGTCTTCCTTCAAGACTACAGCGATGTTTAAACACCCCGCTGACCGCCTCTCTATGCCGGGGGATGTGGGGGGGCTTCGTGAGAACAAACAGGCCAGCAGCAGAATGGAATCCAGCCTGGGGGAGATTCCCAACACACGGAATGGCTTTCAGCCCCACCAATCCATCGGACTGGGACCCCTTTGCAAAGGCTGCCTACCTCTCAACTGCAGGGAGCCCCGAAGAAAGAATAATTTTTTGTAATTCATAAGAAAGGCGGCCCGGCCCTCGCTCGGTATCCCGGGTATGCCCAGATATATGCTTGATAAGGCCAGAGAGACTTGGGGGAGCCTGCTGCCCATGTGGAGATGGGTGCTCGCCGGAGCCCTTTGGCTTTGTGGCAACCTGTCTCGCCAGTCGAGAGGGGGATGACGCCCCCACCTCTCCTGCCAAGACCCCGCAGACTCCTTTGAGCCACGGCTGGGGGCCTCTGCAGCTCCCTTTCCCTTCCTGCTGGTTTCCTGGCCGCCATCCACCTGGAGTTGTCGCATCAGCAGAAGCCGCTTCTAGGCCATGCAGAGCCAGAGCTGTGCAGGCTTCCAAGAAATGTGTCCCTGGGCTGTTGCCCAGTGGAAAATTGGGATGGACTTCGAACATCCCAGAAGAGAAGAAACGGGGAAAAAGCTTCAGAAAAACAGGGAGAACTTTGGCTCAGCCGGGTTGTTGTTGTTTTCAACCTTTGATCTATAAATAGCGTTTCCTTCTCCCTTCATGGACAGCTGCCCTGATTCCTTCCAGATGATGCGATCCTGGGAATTCAGGCACGCATGCGCCAGAACTGCCTGGCTGGACAGGGGAGCAGGGTCTGGGGAGGGGGAGCTCCTCTGGGGACCCAGCCTGTGCCCCCCTCCCCACTGCCCCCCTCCTTTGTGGGGCACTAGAGGAACTGGTCTGGGTCGGAGCTCCAGATTTCTCTGGTCTGATCTTTTTCACCATGGCTCCGAAGAGGTGGGGCTGAAGTCCTCCTGGGTTTGAAGATCCCCAGAGACCCCAGGGTCATTTTTTGCTGGGGGTTTGGGAAACTCGAGAGATGCTGCCAGTGCATTAACACTATCTATGCCAGGCAATGTTTCTGTGCCACTCTCCATTTGGAGGGAAATACAGCTGCAGGGACAAGCCTCCCATCTGGGTCCCTGACTCCTTAGTTGGGCACAAAGACTCTCCTATTGCGCGCGTGTGTGTGTGTGTGTGTGTCTGTCTGTCTCTCTCTGTGTGTGTGTGTGTGTGTAGGGACTCTGCCTCTCTTGTGCCTTCCAGCCACTAGAAGAGTCAAGAAAACAGCTGGGGGTGGGGTCTGGAGAGGGCAGAGGCAGGGTCAATCTGCCTTCCTAGTGAATGCAGAGAAACAGGAGAGCCCCCTCAACTGCCCATCAGCTTTGCTGAGGCCACTGGGCTTGGACCCCTTGGCAAGTGGGCAGTCAGATCCGAGCCTGGCCAAAATTGGCAGTTTCTCCAGTGATTAGGGTCACTCCCCCTAATCTCCCGAGCAGGGAAGGGACACTCAGATCTTGCAAGAAAGAATAATTCATTAAGTGTACCGTAAAAATACCGATAACAAGACATCCATAGCACCCTCTGCGCCAGAGAGGGGCCACTGGAGAACCCTGCTACCCGACAACGTCAGGAAGTGGATCCCCTGAGTTCCAGCCCACCCCCTCCCAGTGTGAAAACGTGCAGCCGCTTGCGTAGGAAACCTGGGTTTCTAGGGCATGCCGGGGTTTGTTTGTGCAGGGCGGTGACCCACATGGTTCAGGGTGTCCAGGCTCCCTCTCTTGGCACTGCTGCAGGAATGGCAGGCGGGCGAAGGGCTGTGCAGTGGAGAGCCACATCGAAGGCACAGGGCTCTCCCTCGCTTGGCTGGCAGCTGCCTCAAGCACAGGCCGACAGAGGCCTGGCTTCAGGTTGGGAGAAAGAGTGGCTCTTGGGGGAAGAAATGGGAAGGCATCGTAGGAGGGACCTCAGCAAAGTCGCCACCCTCAAGGGACAACTCCCCCCCCCTTAACCAACTTGAGAAGACCCCGGTCACCCATGAGCATTCTGGCAGATTCCAAGGCCCTGGATTCTAACTGGGCTGCCAGGAGGAAGGGAGAATGCCTGAGAGGGGTGAGGAGCAGTTCCAGAGGGAGGACCCAGGCAGTGCTAGAGCAGCTCCAAATTGCCCCAGCTTCACTTGGCTGCATTCCGGCCTAAGCAAGGGGCCAGCAAGGGCCATAAAACCACACCAGAGCATAAACAAGCCTGGAAGCACTTGCCTCTCTTCCTGGAAACCTGCAACAATGCTGAGCTTGCAGGAGCAAAGGCTGAGGCGGTAGAGGGATTGGGGAGATTTGGCAGAGGAGCGGGGATTCCCTTCCTTTTGACAAGCAGGCAGCTTCTTGCTGCAGCCCCCCCCCTCACCAAAACTCTGGGGCAGGAGCTGTTTGCAGCCCCCTTTCCCCCCTGAGCTGACTGGGATCTGGTGAGGGGAGGTCTGGCCCAGATCAGGGCTCTCCTTCCAGGAGTCTCCCGCTTTGGGGGGCAGGTGGGGCTCTTGGGCACTGCTGTGGTTGAAGAGTCCCTCTTGAGCCCTTGTCTGGCTCCAGCAGTGGGAACTGACCTCCTCCTCTTTACAACAGGTGAAACTTTAGAAAGCTAAACATCATGGATCAGTTAAGAACCAAGAATAAGGCTGGGATGCAACAGGGCAGGGCAATCTACGCCCCACCCCCACCCCCACCCTGCCCCTCCAGGCTAGACTTAAGCTAATCCCTGAGCCCTCGAGGAGATTCTGGCTGCAAGCAGACTGATAGGAATGCAAGCAGCCATTCTGTGGTTGCCATCCAGACAAGTGAGCCTGGTCTGCCAGCCACCAGAAAGCTCTTGGAAGGCGCAACCCTCTCCAACAGCCCCTCAGGGCTTGGGCAAAGGGCATTTTCAGTCTCTATTTAACAGCTGCAGGTCAGGCCTCTCTCTACCTCCAGGTCAGGGGCTGCCTTCATCTCTGCAGCTCAAGCCCCCTCGGCTGGGTCACATCAGCTTCCTGAGGCTCTGAAAGGCACCTCTGCTTTCCCTCCCAAAGTCACCCCAGGCGTCTCCTGCCCGGCCTCTGCTCCTGCCAAGGCGCTGTTTGTCTGCAGGTGGGACAGAGTCCCTTCCATCCCCTGCCAATAGCCAGGTGGCCTGGAATGGGGCCCAGGTTCAGGGTGATGGACGCCTCTAAGCCTGTGGGCTGGGGTGTGTGGACAGTCTCTGGATCTGCGTCATGCATGGGGTGGAGAAAAAATGGCCTCAGGGGCTAGGGAATGCATGGCTGCCCCGAAGCTTTCCTGGCCAAGAGCTGGCAGTTCTGCCCTTGCCGGGACAAGCATTAATGGCTGCTGCACTGCTACAAGGGGGGATCCCGTCTGACCACCATAAACTTGGGTCCAGCTGCTCCCAGAGTCAGCAGCCTTTGGTCCTGGTTCAGTGAGGCACCCTTTGCAACCCTCCCCCGTTGGATCAGGCTGGACTCTGTTGCCTGGGCTTCCGTGGCTCCCAGCCTCGCCTACCTCACAAGGTTGCTGTAGCGGGATTGCTCAGCAGGGGGTGGTTTTTGTGTGTGTGCCGGGGTCTCATGGAGGAAGAGGCCCCTTTCCCCGTTCAGCTGGCAAGATTACAGCTCTAGGCACTTGGGCTGGGAAGCCCCACTAGCCTTGAACCACCCCATGCACATCCGGCAGAGGCCAGGGAACGGCTAACTGGGCAGTTCTGGGCTTAACAGGCACGGCTTCCTCTGAATTCTTGGTTTCAAGCCGGGTTTCTAATACCTGACTTGCAGCTAATTACAGCCTGAATGGGTATAATGGCAGTTCCCCACCAAGCGCAGCTTCCCAGCACTTGGTTGGGGAGATGAGCCAGCCAGTTGGGGCAGGGGCTGATCTGAAAGGGAGCTTGGGGCACCAAAGGAAAACCGGGGCTTATTTCTGGCTAGAGAGGAGCTGAGAGGCCAGTCAGTGCTGCATCAAGGCAACCAAATGGCCTCCTTCATCAGACCTTTGAACCCGGAAGGTCCCTCTGTGGCCATTTCCCAGAGAAGGGTGTGACAGAAGTCAGCAAATCAGCCAAGGGATGGGCCAAAAGTCCAGCAGACACTCCCAACTGGCAGCTGGAGTCTGCAGGGCATTCGGTCAAAGGACCCTCTTGGCACATGCAAACATGGGCACATAAAACAATAACAGAGTTGGAAGGGACCTTGGAGGTCCTCTAGTCCAACCCTCTGTCCTGGGAGTAGACCCTATACCACCCTGGACAAATGGATGTCCAGTCACTTCTTAGAAACTTCCAGCATTGGAGCACATTATTATTAGATTGTTGAGGGGCTCCTGACAGGGACCAGACCAAGGTCCAAGCTGCATCCTGGCCCAGGCAGGCAGCAAAGGGGTGGGTGGGGTGGGGTGGCCCACCAAACTCTCTTATTGGGGAAAGAGAGCCAGGGCTGCCAGGGCTGGGCGCTGCTGTTGATTCCCTAAATTGATTTGGGGGTGCAAGAAATCGGTGGCCGGAGCTCAGCCAATGGCATGTCTACCATGCCATAAATAATGGAGACCGAGATCAGGGGAGATGCCAGTCGGGGGTTAGTCCAGTTCTGATCCTGGGGGGGTTATGTGGGTCAACTCCCTTCCCCTTGTGCAAAACCCTGGGCTGCCCAGACCCTCCCACCCCGTTCTGAATGCTCCCTTCCTTCAGCTGTGCTCTGCTTTGAAGAACCCCCTTGCTCCTAGTGGGCCCCTGTTCAGCAGCTGCTGCCCCCTTGGGCCCTTTGCCCTACTGCCTTGTCCTCACTGCTGAGCATGGGGGTCTGGCTGTTGTGCACCCTGCTGGATTCTTTCATCTGGCCATGGGGAGAGCAGAGGCAGGTGGAGCTGAGAAAGGGAGACTCTTCCCCTGCAGGAGAGTCTCTGGCTGGGCGACCAGGGACAAGCGGCCAAGAGGCATTGCCTTCCTCAGAGTCCACCAACTCTTTTCTGCACACCACCGGTGGGGGAGGAAGGACATTCCTCATCTCAAGAGCCCAAAGGTGAGGGGCCATCCAGGGGCCCAGGAAAGATCTCCTCTGGCTGGCACCTGGCTTGCTGGAAGAGCATCTGCTTAAATCGATCTCTTCCCAGAAGCCTGCAGACCTCCCTCCCTGCCTTGAAGGTGCCCAAGCTGGCCTTTGTCTCACCTAGCCTTGCTGCACCTAAAGGGAACTGACTCAGAACCAGGATCCCAGGGTCCCCTCTCTATGGCCAGCTTTGGGGACAAAAAGCATCAGCAAATGAAGCTCAGACCTGAGATCTGGGAGTGGGGGAGGGACAAGGTTAGATGGATATGGATACTATGGTAGTTCTCTCTTCCTGCTGAATCTCGTTCTTCTCCACTACTAAGATAGTAAGGGGGGGGGGGGGGCTGAGAGAGAGGGGGGAGGGAGAGAGAGAGAGTTTTGTCTCTTGTTCTTAACCATTGTTATGCAGTGGAATAGGTTTCTAAATGACAGTAGTCTTGGATCAGACCACCCCAGAAAAGTGCTCCCCTCCAATTGGGGTCCTGGAACTTAGCTAGGCTTTCTCTGTCCTGCAGCCACAGGATCAATTTATCGACCACTTCTGGCCAAAGCTCAGCCGTTTCTCTGAAGCGCGCAGTGCAGTGTCCTGTTGGAGGCAGGGTGGGCGGGGAGGCTCTCTGACCTTGTCCAGCCCAGGGCTCCAGGTAGACCCACCGTAGCGCTTTCGCTTCCTTCCGCTGAAGGGCGTTGGGTATGACAGCCAAAGAGAAGGGACCGATCCTCTCCTACTTCTATAAGCGAGCTGCCAAACCGGGCCATTGCAAGCAATCCTAAACAAGCCCCAGCTGTGCTTTCCGCAAATGACGCGCCTGGGCGGGGTTGGGATCGTATCGCCCACAATTCCCCAGCAGCCGGAAGAACAAGCCAGGTCCCTCCGCGCGTGGGGGGAAGCGGCCCCAGCATCGGGACGCCTCCTCCCGACCTCCCCCGCCCCCCATGGCCCAAATGCCCCGAGCGCAGAAGAGAAGCTGCCCCAGCATCTCCCGGGAGACGGGCGGGACAGCAACCCGCAGGACAGCTCAGCCCCCTCCCGCCCCAAGGCAGCTGTGCGGCAACGTCAGATCACCCGCCTTCTACAGGGGCCGCCATTGGCCCAGGCGGCCTCTTGCCAGCTGGTTGCTGCGGTGACAGGCCGTTCGTTTGCAAAACAAGCCGCGAGCGGGTGAGGGGCGCCGTCGCCCACTTCCCCAGCTCTGAGGAAGGCGCGCCCCCGCTTGGCTCCATGGAGCCGACAAACAAACACGCGGCGCGCCCTGGAACAGCCGCAGTCCCCGGGCCCGGCGGATGCGCGGGGAAGTGGAGTAGCGAGGAACGGAGGCCGGACTCGAAGGGGCCAGGCTGGAGCGGCTCGAGAAGGACCGGTTGTCGGGGATAAGGTGGAGATCGGGGCAGGCCGCTAGTCCCCAGGGCGCGGAGACGATCAGCCTCTCTATCTCCCGGCTCGTTTCCCACCAGCCGCCATTCACTGCTCCGAGTCACTGTTTGTAGCAAAAAACATCTTTGATGAGGCTTCGTGGCGCCCGGCTTTCCCAACTTTAGCCGTTCAAGCAGTGCAGGGGCTGCCTTCCACAGCTCACAGCTGCTGATCTTGCTCCAAGAGTGGTCGGTCAAGCCATCCAATCTCTTTACTGGGCAAGCACCTCTTGGCAAGCAAAAGTCCTCCGGGCCCAGAGGGAAGCGCCCTTCACACTTTCCCCATCAAAGCCAAATGCCGGGCTGAGCTTTGCAAATCAGGCAGCATGCTTGCAGGTATGCAGTCCGGCCTTTGAAAGTGGCCATTATGACCCCTGCCTCTCTTGAACCCACCTCTCCAGTGGGAAGTGGGCTCCCAGTGATCACCAGTCACACCAAATGAGGTGTAGCCACAGGTGGTCTTTTGCGAGAAAAGCACTTTTGCAGCTGGCAAGATTCTACTTACAAGCATCCATATGCTCCATAGAGTTCCTGGCTGGCCGCGGCTGCTTTCTCAACAGGGGTGGGATGGGGTGGTATATGTAAGCACAGCAACTCTTGAGCTTGCAGGATGCTGGCTTCTGCCCAACTTCAATTACCCTTCAAAACAGCTGCATGACCAAGATCAGGGGCACCTTTGATTGTTCTGAGGAGTCCTATCTGTTTTTGCAGGGATTGGGAGAGGGGGGCAGCTCAGCTTGGGGCAATGACGGCAGGTGGCTGGTTGCAGCAGCTTTGTAGTGTCACATATTCAACCCTAATTTAGGATTCCACTGAAGAAGCCAAAATTGGGTTGAACAAAGTACAAGCACATTGACCATAGCTATTACCATGAATACAGCAGTTTGTATTAATGCTGAAAGGTAGCAGTTGTACCAGCCACCAAGATGTAGACACACACACACAATTTTCAAATAAATAATGGGGAAGCTGCAGCCTAATCAGATAGCAGGGTCCTTGGAGATTCCTAGTCACTGGAGAAACTCCCCTCCTGGTTTCTTCCCAGCCATACAAAATGGGCTGGGGTGGAGAAATTGGGATGCCTTTCCCACAGGCCTCCTATGCTTGGTCCCACTGCCAGTGTCCACTATACATTTCTGCATACCCCCTCCCCCCTTGGGGAAGAAAATGGATTAGACAGGTGTGTACAACAACATTTATTGCATTATCTCATTATGCACCCGTCCTCAGAGTGCGCTACAGAAGCAAGCTTCCCCTGGGGGGGGGTAAGAGCCCCCTAGCCACCTCCTCCTGCTCCTCTTTGGTCCCCATCAACAGATCCAGGGGCTGCTGGGAACATCAATAAAGGAGATGAAGTCGTCCCCCCCACAGGGGAGGCTGTTGTCAGTATACAAGTGTCAATGGACAAACCACAGCAGGAGAAGCCCCTGCCCTCTGGCTTACAGTCCTCACTCTAGTCTGCATCTTGGCAGCTCCCCACATGGCCAAGTCGGCAACAGGTGGGTGCCACACACAGACGCCTGGCTCTTGGAGTGAGAGGGCTAGTGAGGCGCAGGGGCCCCTGTTCCTATCCCAGGAGAGGTGGGGGCTGCCTTTTCTCTGACCTGCTTGACAAAAACCTCCAACTGGATTCTTCTTAGCCAGCTATCGGTGCCCCCACCTTTAGCAGTTTCTCTCCTCTAGGGCTGCTAGTGGGGAGCAGCCATGAGCCCACAGCAACTCCAGAGCAGCCTTGCTCCTTTTTCTCAGGAGAGTCTCTGGCCAACCCAAGGAAGGGGCCGCAGGTGAAGGGCCCCCTCTGGAGTCCTCCAATGGAGATGCGAGGAAACACTTGGAGATCAAGTTGAAAGAGTTCCGTGGCTCTGCCCACCCCATGGACAGAGCCACCTTACACCGCAGAGCCCGCCCTGTGTTGGGCTGGGGCACATCGGCTCTTCTTCTTCTCGGGGCCAGTTGGAGCCTCCAGGGGCAGGTGGGAGCGGAACTTCTGCAGCTGCTCGGGGCTGGCCAGGTTCTTCAGCAAGCTGTTCTCACGCTCCAGGCGGGAGTTCTTCTCTGCCAGCTCCTTGATCTGCTCCTTCAGGACCTCCACCTCCTCCCGCACGGCGTACATCAGATGATTCTTGACCAGATCCTGGAAAGAGGAGGGACAAAGTCCCGGTGAGGAAACGCAACGGCAGCTTCTGCGCGAGTCCCGCCTACCGCAGCGGCGCTGCCCGACAAAAGTCCGAGCGGCTCAAGTCCTCCCCAAAGCGCCGAGCCTGCATTCTTGCATCAGAGCGCGCGCCCGCGAAGCCGCAGCTCAACGCGGTGGCGCGCCCGCCGCCCTCCAGGACAGAGGCCCCTCCGGGGAGAAGGGAGGCCCGTGGCCTCTCGCTGGCCCGCCCATTACTCCGAAGCCTGGGGGGCCCCGAAAACTGAACGGCTGGAGCTGGAAGGTCTCGCCTCTGCTCCGCTGAGCTCTCCCTGCGGGACTGCAGCCCCTGACCTGACCGCAGTTTCTTTCGGCTTCCCTCGCCTCCTCTCCGCCAGCAAGTGCCGCGGAAACGCAGCGCAGCCCGTCCTCGCCTCCCACCGAGACACTCACCATGGCCTGCTCGATCTTGTTGTCGATGGCGACCACGCTGGCCCCGGACGCGCTGCAAGAAACAAGAGAAGAGCGTCGCCGTCAGCCCCCGAGACAGAGCGGCGGGCCTGCCCGGCTCCCCCGCCCGACGGCTCCCCTACCTGTTGTCTAGCTTGACCGAGACCACGTCCCCCCCCAGCAAGGAGGAGAAGAAGGAGATGGAGAAGTTGTGCAGCTGGTAGACAGCCACCTCCATCGGGAACGGGTACACGCCGGTACTCATAGCTGAGCCGAGGAGACACAACGCCACGACCGGAAGAAGCTGCGGCTATTTCGGCGTTCGCCCGCCTTATATAGGGAAGCTCGCCAGACGTCACATGGTCTCAGCGTGCTATGCAAATAAGGCCACGCCTCTCCTGCGGGGCCGCGCGCAACTGCGCCCGAAGGCTTCATTGCAATCCAGCCGGGTGAGCCGCGCCCCGCATTCGCCCGCCCCAGGCGAGCCGCGCAGCTCTTTCCAGCCGCCTCAGCCGCGAGGGAGCTGCAGTCCCAGGGCCGAAGGCGCAGTGGGGGCGGCTGCAAATGGTGGCAATAGGGCCACGGCACCTGAGGGACACCAGGTTGGAGACGCTGCTGGTCCTGGGCTCCCCATTTCTGCGGCGCCAGACCGGGAGGCCGGTCCCCCCCTCCCGCTTGGGACTCAGAGGCAAGTCCCGGGGCTGCAGGAGCCATGCGGGACAAGGCCGCTTGCCCCCTCCTCACCCCCCGCATTCACACGTGCGGTCTCTGGAAAACCCTGGCAACCGCTGCCCCGCCGGAACCTGCCTTGGCTACTAGCGAAGGCGTGGCAAAAAGGGAGGCCGAGTCAGAAACGGCAGGTATTGCCCAAGCGCAGCTCGGAACTAGGTCGAGGTTGGAGTTATGTAAGAAGCCACCCAAACATCATGTTGTTGTTGTTGTTGCTGCTGCTGCGGCTGGGCTGGCCGGAGGTGCGCCAAGCAGCGGCTCTGTGAGCGCTTGAGGGGGACCTCTGGCGGCCGCTCCCTGTGCCTGCCAGGGCTCCCCCTTCTCCAAAATCACCTCCTCCCACTCATGGCCTCCCTCTGGCCCAGGAAGCAGTAGTGGGCAGCAGGGAAGGGGAAAGGACCCCCCTCCCTCGGCAGGCCACTCTTGCCTAGGATCTTGGGGGGAGGGAGCACAGCAGGCACAGCTGGCTCTGTTCCTTAGCACTGCGAGAGAAGCCCTGCCCTGCCAGTGCTCTGGACTCTCCTGCTGGCATCAGGGCAGGTGCGTCTTTCCCAGTTCTCTTTTCCATCAACGCTGCTCCCCAAAGCGGGGGGTCTTCCCTGCAGGCACATGAGGACTTGTGGTGGCAGGTGAACAGACCAAGGCCTGTGCTTGTTGATGTGCGCAAAGTCCTCTGCGAGGCAGAATCCCCATGGTGGGCATCTGCGATCGGGGCCCTCTGGCAGTAAAGGGGAGTGCTACTCGGGATCCAGCCAGTGGCTGGAGGAGACAGCAGCTCCAGAAAAGTGGAAGGATGGGGTGGCTTTCCTGGGGAAGCAGCGGCTGTGCCAACTTCTCTCAAACCAGGCTCTTCCTCCGCTGGTCTCAGAGCAAGGACTTGCTGGCTGGCTCTGTTTGCAGCTGCTTGGCGGCCACTCCCTTTGATGGAGGCCTTGGCAGAACTCCCAGTTCTGGGCTTATTGGCACGCCAGCACATGGCCTGGGCGGGGCCTGCAGCACATGGCTGCCTTGTGCTCGCTCACTGCACAGTCTGGGAACCAGAAGGAATTCCCTTCCCCCTCCACACTCTTCAGGCTATTAAGGGGGCAGCAGCCCCACTATCTTTGGCTGGCCTTGTCAAGGGCCCTGCAGCTAGGTTGCCTAAAGGAAGGCATTCCCTCAGGGGGAGGTGGGGCGGGGGAGTCTGTGTCAGGTAGGTACCTGTTCCTTCCCAGGACTGAAAGGAGACTTTTTGAAAGGGCAAAAAGAGCTACAGGGGCACAGAGGGAACCCGTATGCTGCCCAGGAAGCTTTTTAACATCCCTCATTGCTAAACCACTGAACAGGACCTGCTGAGCAAGCTCTGCTATGCTGTCAGCAAAGTTGTCATCTTAAAGGTTTGTTTTCAAATCAGGACACTGAAAACCGAGCCTTCCCAGGTGTTGTTGTCTACATGGGAACCTGCACACTATGCAGTCCTGGCAACACACCTATCCTGTTTCTATTGGTACCACTTGAATACACAAGGATGTGTCGGCACCAGCACGTTTTAGCTAGTGCGTTTCTGTAGCCCCCAGGCAACCTCCTTCCTGGTACCTGGAAGATCTGTGCAGCTTGGTGGGGTGGGGGCGTCCCCTTGTCATGCATACTAAGCCACATAGCTTAGTAGCTTGCCAATCAGAAAAGATGTTCTGGCTTGGTATATGGTGTGAATGCGAACCCACTCTCTGAACTGGATATCATTTGGGGCACATAACCGGCTTAGGCAGAACAGCACCCCACCTTTTGATAAACTTCTCATCCTGGATCATATCACAATGCAGGGCTGGTGGTGGGGCAAAGACTCCTTTAGCAGCTGCCCACTCTATCTGCTGGCCCACTAAACTGGCTGTAAAATCAGGAGAGCATGGGGAGGCTCCTGGGGAGCATGGAAAATGGCCCCCTGTCTAGGCAGCTGGCAGGCCTAGAGGTTGCCACTTCCCTGGAGGACAGAGCAGTAGCAACATTGCAAGTTGTGGGTCACTGTTGTTGGAAATGTGTGCCAAGCCCAGGAAAAGGGTCCGAGGAGAATGCCCCCCTTGCAACAAGCTGAGATTTGTGAAAACGCCTTTTCTGTGCTCTCTTTGGCTGACCTCACTCTCCACCCCAAATCCCAGGTCATCGCAGCTTCTTCCCTAGCATTCCCTCTGCTTTTGCCTGGCTTTTAAACTCAAATCCCCACTCCCTGCACTCAAGGCCTCTCGCATCCATAAATGGCTTCATGCTTCCATGCATGCATCCAAAGCAGGGGTGTCAAACTCAGGGATCCGTGGGGTGCTTAGATCCGGCCCGTGGGCCTGTCCTGGAAACAGTGGACCAGCCCGCAGTGCCTCTGCCAGTGAAAAGGGAGCTTGGGGAGGCCACATGCAGCCCACCCGGGGTCCCCTTTCACTGGCAAAGGGCTGCAGGAGGCCATCATGGCCAAAAAGAGCCACGGGGGGAGGGGGGGCGTCGTGGCCAAAAACAAAGCCTTGATGAGTGACATTGAGCTGGCCATGCCCCCCCCCGCCCCCCACGGTCAAACTCAACCCTGATGTGGCCCTGATCTAAAGGCATGAAGCTCTTGCTGTTTTTGTCAGCCCCTGAAATTCCTGTGTGGGTCCTTGAGCTCCATGTACAATCAGCACTCCCATTTCGATGAGTCCCCGTCTCGGAGCCTGCAGCGGTGAATGGGTGGAGAATGCAAGACCAGCTTTTCTGACACCAAGTAATGGTCCAGCTCCTGGGCGGAGACTCTAGTGCAGTGGTGGCTAACTTGGGGGCTCCTGTGCCAAAAATTGTGCACTCTTGCATGCTTGCGCTCAGGTGCCAGCACCCAGAAGGCAATGCACAGCCCCCCCACACCCCCCACACATGCATGTGCAATCCCCACCCACCTGCCCCCTTACCTGCACTGTGCCTCACAGATGATTTTCAGCTGGTTTGAGGCCTTTTTCGGCCTCCCAGAGGCTTGAGGAAGGCTTCTGCAAGCCGAAAACTAGCCCTGTTTCGTCACTTCCGGTATTTTCAGAAAAATAGGAAGTGACAAAATGGGGCTAGTTTTCAGCCCGCAAAACCAGCAGAAGCCTTCCTCAAGCCTTTGGGAGGCCGAAAAAGGCCTCAAACCAGCTGAAAATCAGCTGTGAGGTGCACAGCTTGTGTGCCAGCACAAATGGCTCTGTGTGCCACCTGTGGCATGCGTGCCATAGGTTCTTCATCACGGCCCTAGTGGCTGACTGGTTCCTTCTCTGGCACCGCTGATCCCATTCATTCCGTGTGGGAGCAGTTAAACCTGCCAACTGCTTTGTAGGTGCCATGGTGAAGTGCTGTTCACTCAGCTGAGGGGATTCTGCCGAGCCCTGTCCCTTTGGAATCATGGGGGGCTGGGAGGGGCTATGAGCACCACAACAAAGCAGGATGAGGGGGGACCTGGGAGATCTGCCTTCTAGTTGGGTGCCCAGCAGAAGAAGCAATGCGGATGGCTTGTCACCACCACCCATCTCCCCATGTAGAAGCCCAATTGCTTTGAGCCAGGTACCAATTGTGGCCACCGTTGCCTTCCCCAAAAGGTGCCGTGCCCATTGTGCTAATACCTGCACCCCTTCAGCCCATCTCACATCTGGACATCTGCCATCCCCAGAGTCTCTGACCAAGATAGAAAAACTCTGTGCTCCCACCACATCACTCCCTCTGAAGCAAACATTTGACTGTCCTTTGCTCCTCTATCGCAACCATCAGCCACGAAACCTCCATCCCGGAGTTCGGCTCTTCCTGCAACACTCCTGACTGCAAGGCCTTGACCATCTCCAACTGCATCTCCTTTGGTCAAATTCATCCCCAGGAACGTCTCTTGAAAGCTCGAAGCTGCTATGTGACCGGCCTAGTAGTTCTCAGCGGTACCTGAGGTACCAAAGGAGCCCACAGAGGACAAGTTCCAAGCCTCTGAAATGGAACCATCTGCCCCGGCCAAATTTCCTTAAGCACGACTTGGTGCAGGGCAAGACTCCGGGTGCTGCTTAAGAAAACTTGGCCCAGAAGGCCGAGCAGAAGAGACTTCGTGCAGCCAAGCTTGATGATAGTGAAACCAGGGGCCACTTCTGGCCAGAGGATCTGAGGAGAGCTGGGTCTTTTCAGAATTGGCAGCCCTTCCCCATTTGTGGCCTCGCAGCATGGACCTTGCATACCTAGAAGCACCAAAGAGGATGGGGGAGGCATGTTTTCCCACCCAGGTGCCAGTCTCTTTGATTGTGTATTTGGGAAGAATAGTTGCCAGGATCTTCTCAGGCGAAGCAGGTCTCAGAGGGACCAGGAGAGTCCCTGCTCACCTGAGCAGCTGAGATGATGGCTCCCACACAACCAAGCCCAACTGGGATCAACATGCTCATCCCAGGACTTTGATCATGCCAGGCTCTTGCACTCCCTGGCCAGCCCATGCAGGGGGGGACAATGCATCAACCCCTGATAAGTCTCAGCTGCCCTGGGGGACTGACTCCCAATTGGCGGGAGTGCTTGAGGCAGAGGGGCAGCCCAACTGGAGCCTATTCCCTGCCAGTTCCTTTGCCCCAGAGCAAGCCCTTCCCTGGCAGCACCCAGACTGCAGTCTCTTCCAAGACCAGAGGCAGGGAGCCTCACCCAGCCTGTCACGAGGAGACCTGCCTCCCCCGCAGCACCAACCAACCCAGGACCTACAGAGATGCCCTTTTTCCTGGGAAAGAGGCCCCGCCCTCTCCTCTGTAACGAGGCTAAAGGCGGGACTAGTCAGCCACAAGCAACCCACAGGCACTTCCTGGGGCAAAGTCCTCTCGGACACCTGCCAGGCTGCAGCAGCTTGTATAGTCGCTTAAGCCGCCGTGAGGGGGGGGAGGGGTCGTCAGGCAGCCTCTGGGATCATGCGGCCGTTTCTTGCCTTGTGCAAGCCGATAGCGATGGAGAGACCAGGCTCTTCTCGGCGCCTGTGGCTGCCCACGGATGGGAGGCCCAGAGCCCAGGCCCCTGTGCCCTCCTCCTCACCCAAGATAGCCAAGCGAGCAGGGAGACATCCTGAGCGGCGAAGGGTCCCGGCCCCAGCCAGGAAGCCAAGGACGCTGCTGTCTATGGCCGCAGAGATCTGCGTGGCTCTCCCCCCAACACATTTGCGATCGGTCCGCCTTCCCTTCATCCCCAGGCAAAGCGCCTTCCTCTCGCCGCTTCACCGGGAATTCCCTCCCCGGGAGCCGTCCCGCGACCCCCGCCCACCTGTGGAAGAAGAGCAGGATGGAGAGCAGCGTCTGGTCGATGTTCCGGTTGCAGATCCCGCGGCTGAGGAGGTAGCGGGGGTCGCGCACCACCGGCTCCAGGGAGTCCTGCCGCATGAGGCGCCTCAGCTCGGAGGCGGCGCCGAGGCTCTCGCACGCCAGTTGCTCGCGCAGGTGGAGGAGGGGGCTCAAATTGCTGTTGTAGCCGAGGGGGCCGTTGGCCAGATCCAGGCAGCAGCTGCAGCAGTCCAGCCCCACCAGCGAGCGGCGTTCCTTCAGGGGGGAACTCGACATTCCGGTCCCGGCCAGGAGGCGAAGCTGGCGGCGCGGAGAGGTGGCTGGAGAGCGGCTCCCTTCGCCGGGGTTCGGGGACAGGCACTTCGCCCCGACGCGGCTCGGCGCTGGCTCGGCCGCTGCCTTCCCTTCTGGCCAGGAGGTGTCGGCAAAGTCTCCGCCTTTGCTCCGCGGCCTCGGCTACTTGCTGGATCGGTCGAGACCTCGCCGCTCCCGCTGCGCTCGGCTTCGCTTTCCTCTCCGGACTGTTCGGCCAACAGTCCCTCTTTGCCTCCCTTCGCCTCCCGCTCCGCCTCCTTCCTTCGGCACTGGACAGGATTGGGGAACGCTGCTTGGTCACCGCCCCCGGGCGCGTTCAGCCAGCACAAGGCCGGTCTCGGGGCCGGAGCCTCCACAGCGGCTGGGGCGGAGCGCTGGAGGCGGAGGGGGGAAGGGGCGCGCGCTCCGTCTGCTCCTGCCGGGCCCGCCGGGCAGCTCTCCGGTGCGCCTGCTGGCGGGCGGTTACGAAGCCTTTGTTGGCCAGCCCCGGCTCTGGCCTCTCTCCTCTCAATTGGTCCCCGGTTGCTTTCAACCCTGGGACCCGCCCCGCGCCCGCCAGGTTTAGGAGAGGAGAGCTCGCTGTTGTGAGCTGGGAAGAGGGGATGGATGCCCACAAGCAGGCAGGGCGCCCTTGTGGAGGCTCACCTGTCCTTCTGGCATTCAGGGTCATGGAGGTGGGAGGCACCGCAGCCCACGTGCTTGGACATGCTTCAGAATACCCACCCAGCCTCCAATGCGAAATTAGACACCACCTTCTCCAGTGACCGGCCAAGCTCACTCGGGAGAGGAGGGCGACGTCAGACTTCACGGGGGAGATCCCCGCGGCCTTTTCTAAGGCGAAGGCTGTGACACCCGGGGCGCAAAACCCCTGCAACGGGTTCTGCTTTGGGGCCAGCATTTTGCACATGGCTCCGTGGGATGCTAGGATTCCTAGCCCTGCTTTCCCTGCAGAGCCAAAGGTCGGCTCCCAGCTGCTTCCTCCATGTCCAGCAGGGGGCCCTCGAGCCCGAGTCCCACCCTGGTTGCCCAAACAGCAGCTGGCAGGTCAGAGCCCGACAGTTGGGAGCCCGACAGTTGGGATGCCCCCCCCCCTTCCCCCCCACCCGGGTTCTAAAGCCATCAATGACTGCCTGCACTGCAGCAGAACTGGAGGAAAACCGAGGAGGAATATTTGTGAACAATGAACTCAGAAGTTAATTTTAAGAATGTTAGATAGATGGCATACAAAGGATATTGCAGAAGAGGCACATCGGCTGTACTGGATAAGACCTAGATCGAACAATGTGGATTTAAAAATGATGAGTTAACAATAATAAGGAAAACATGTTTATATTAGACATTCAAATGAAACTGATTGACATGTAATAATTAAAAGGACATGTTCTGCCTTGCACAGAGGTAGACTTATAGCTCTGCAAATGCAGATAGATAACTCAACAAAGCTTCCATAATAAAGTTCATTTATTGGTACATCAGGTATCCTCGTAACTCACATTTGTGACGAAGTTCCTCTTTCAATGACCAATCCTTTGTATATCTGCTTTGCACATGGAAAATAGTTATCTCCTAACCCATCTTGTATCAATAGAAGAAAACGATGTTATCAGTAATGAGTGCAGGTAAGAATGGAGGGCAACCTCCTTCAACCCCTTGAGGGTCAATTTAGTGGCCAATCAGGATTACAGATGTGGCCACGTGATATGAATTACGTTTCCCAGGATACCCTTACCTACATTTCCTATGATGCATTCCCTTAAGGGGACAGCTCACAAATCCTAAGTAACTAACCCATTCCATAGACTGGCTGGGACAGCACAGGACATATGAATAATAAACAAGAAGAGTGATTTGGATAACATATACTGGATTTATTAAAAAAATAGGTATGTAGTTATCTCTGCTAACCTTTAATGGACTTTTGCTGTACCAGGAATAATGTATTAGGGTTCTGTTTATGATTAAGAGATGAGAATGGGAAGAAAGGATTTGTTGTATTTTAAGAGAAGGTAATGTTATTAAAAAATATATATTTCTTGTGATAAGTGGAAGTTACTTCTTTATGTTACTTTTTTCCTCTCCTACCCTGTTTTCTGCACTTCTTTTTTCTTTTTATTCTCAGATTGTTGGAAGTACACTAGAAATTATAATTTAACAGATAAAAACTCTGTTAAATTGTAATTTCTAGTGGTACTTTAGCTTTCTCTGCCTTGCTGGGCTTCCTCTCCTGGCCACCAGGGGGCAGCAATGCAGAGCAGGCAGGACCAAGTGAGGTGGAATTCATTTTCCTCTAACTTAAATAAAATCACTCCGTTAACCTTTCTTCTGGACGCTTTGCATGCAGAAATTAACCCTCTTCTGGGAAGGCGAGCAGAAGGGAACAGCTTTTCCTCTAGCCCAGGTCAAAGGAGGGTTTTGAAGCCAAGACTGCACACCGAATGGAGGTGGAGGGGACGTCTGATATCTTTGCCCCAGACAAATGGCTGCCCAGCCCCCTTAGGAAAATCTCCAGCGATGGAGCATGCAGAAGCCCAGGAGACGAGCTGGTCTCCCTGTCCAAAAACTTCTCCTTCCTTCTAGGTTGCCGCTCTCTTTGACAAGCTTCCACCCATTCCTCCTCCTGCCCTTTGGTGCCCTGCAGGATAAATCCATCCCCTCTTTTGAGAGCCAGTGGGGGGCAGGTTTGGGGACAAGATGGGCAAAGGGAGGCTCTGGTCCAACTCATCGAGTGACTTTGTTTCAGCTCAACTTAGCTCACAGGAATGTTAAGGGGGAAAATGAAGCGTAAGCGCTATTCATGCTGTCTTGAGCTTTGGAGAAAAGGAGGGATGTAAATCAGGAAAGAAAATATTGAGATTTGGCAATATGCCTGCTTCTGCTTCTTAGAGCATGGGTGGTCCTGGGGGTGAGTTTTAAAGCATCTCTTGTGCTGGCACCCTTTTCTTTCTGAGGGGAAGTGTTGGAGATGGTCACTTTTGGAGTGAGACACAGAGGGAGGGGTCCAGTCCTTTGGACCCTGCTGGATCCCTCAACAGGTCAAGATATAATTGACTGAGGTATCTTCTGGGGGCTCCTGCAAGGTTGGAGCTGGAGGTATCGTTCCACAACAGTGGCAGTGGTGATAGCTGTGGTTATTTGCATAGCTTATATAGTTCTGGCTCTTCTTATGTAGAGTCAACAGGAGAGGAAGGAATGAAAGAGGCATTGGCCACCCGTTCTGGGGCACCCAGGACTCTCCCAGACTGCTTCACATGGCTATGCAGCTGCTGGGAGAGGTGATCCTTGAGCTGAGGGCCGGGTCTTCTGGGGATGGAGACAGATAGAGCTGCTGCTGGTGGGTGGAGCCGAAGGAGAGGTCCCAAAGATGGGAGAAGCCCAGTAGCAGGCAAAGCAGGGTGTGGCAAGAATCCAATCTATCAGCAGCTGATGGTCATCAGTCCACATTTATTTATTTGTATCTTGCCTTTTTTATTTCTATACATAGTTCAAGGTGGCAAACATACCTAGCACATCTTCTTCCTCTTCTTTTCCACACCACAACCCCCCTGTGAGTGGTAAAGACCCCTTTTGGCTTCTCTCAGTGCCAATTTCTCCCTTGATTATTGTTGTGGGAGTTGAGGCTTGCTTGCTACGTAGGCCTGGGAGCTGAAAAAAGCTTCTAGGAAGGGAGAGGGCAGGAAGGACCCTGGGCTCGCTGCCTCTGGCTCATCTTGCCCGGGCACTCCTATGGAGATCAGGCCCTCGTTGGGGGAAGCAAGAGTTGGGTGGAAGGGACATCTCCGGAGAACCCTGGCAGGGCAGGAGAAGAGCCAGGGCAGCTCACAGGAGGCTCCTCTCTGCTGCAGGAGGGAGGACTGAGGCTTGCTTCAGAGAAGCAGACTCAGCTGCGAAGGCCATCTTGCTGTAGTGCCAGTTGTCGCCAGGCGTGCCAGCCCTTTCTGGTACTGTGGGCTGCTTGTCCGAGGCAAAGTCTCCAAAACAATTGACCATTCTCTGAAGCTGGCATCTGACCAGCAGGAAGAGGAGGAGGAGATCTGACCCTTGTGCCCTCCTGGCCTGATGTCCAGAGGGTGTTAAAGAAAGGAGAACACAGAGCCATGTTGGTAGAAGAGGGTGTAGGAGGGGCTGTTTGCAGCATCATCTTCAAAGGAGACCCTTTTTCTCCTGCCAGGAAGAGTCCTGGGCAAGCAGTCCTACCACTTGGCCTTCTCTCCAGCAGCCCCTCTTTCCGTGTTTGGCCCTCGGTCAGCCAGGAACCAACGGGGTGGTTCAGAGCTCTCCATGCCTCCATTTTCCCAAGGTTTGGGGAGAGAGAATTCACTGTCGCTCCATCTCTGCTGTGGAAAGGAAATGTTGCCTTCAGGAGCTCAGAGCCACATCAGGCCCCTCCTTGGCATAACTCGCGCAGCCTGGAGCAAGTCTCACCAGCCTGTGGGCAGAAATCAACCAAGAAAGCTTCAAGGATGCAAGGAGTTTGCCCCTACACCAGCCAGTTTCAGAAGCAGCAACCCCAAATCTCATACTCCTGAGGCTGGGAGCAGTTTTCTGCCCATGAGGGGTTAGGCAGCTCAGATCTGGCTCCTGATCTAGGCACTCCTTGCCACTTCGTCAGTGGGAGGCTTTTCCCAATTGAAAAAAACAACAACTTGAAATAAAATCCCCGCAGCACTTTATTTTTTACAGGAAAAGCAGAGTGGTTTAGAAATGCATTGTTTTCATACTCTCACTTGGTGCCTGCAGGTGACGGGAATGGGAACCATGTCTACTTGGCAAACCATGCAGGCAGACAAGCTACAGCTTTCTCCAGGAAATGGACGGACATTGCTCTCGGCTGCCTGATCTTCCACTCCTGGGAAAACCACACAAGTGGGAAGATACATGTCTGGTCAGCAAACTGGAAAGTAGCAGGGAAGAAAAAAGTGGTGCGGCTCAGGTAGAGGCATTGCAGTGAGGTGGGGAGATGCGGAAGGAAGGGGCCACCAGGCAGAGTTCAGGCTGGCTGCCAGCCCAACCCCATTGGACTTCAGGGCCCCGAGGGTGTACTGCGAGGCCTGGGCTGCTCCTGTGGCATCTCTTTCAGCTCCAGTGCAACCATTGTCCCTTATCTTCTTTGGCCTTTCAAAGGGGCCCTTCCTTCCTCACTGCCAGATTTTGTTCAACTATCACACTTCAGGAGTTCTGGCATGTCTTTTCCAGGTATAAGGTTGGTTTCTTAGGCAAAATGCAATTTCTTCACCAGGAAGGTGAGGGCTGGAATGGTGAGATTTCCATGGCTCCTGACCTTAATCTCTGTCTTGGCAGCTTCGTTAAGATCTGCCAATAAGCTTCATCCTGCTTGGTGGAGGCTGCCTCAGGCCCAGGACTGGATCTTAAAGTCCAAGCATTGGGGGGGCTTCCACTCCTGCTCTTTCTTTGCAGCCCACCAAGCTGCTCCTGCTCTGTAGGGCCACTTGCAGCTGAACCTCAGCATGCCAGGGAAAGGGAGGAACTTGAGGGGCTCCCGGGCAGGAAGGAGTCCTTTGCTGAAGAGAGAGGACTTCTGAGTGAACCCATCAGGGCCACCAGGGAGGAAAAGGGCACTTCTAAAATAACTGCTCCACACAGCACATAACGCTGCTTTGATTGGCGTTTGGGCAGCTCCAGAGCCCCTAAGCAAAGACCGAGCTTCTGAGAGGGAGGCCAAACAAGCGTCTTCTATCGTACATTTGGTGACATGGCTCCCCGCTTGGCCTATAAGCCCCTGGTTCAGCCACTTCTCTCAGCCTGGTGGATCATTTCTCCCTTCATCTCGAGCAGCCCTGGATTTCCTGGCACTGCAATAGCCCAGCGACTGTATGTTCCCACCGCAATTAGCACCGCCATGCGGGGAGAAGCTGCTCCCAGTGCCTGCCCCGAATCCTTCTGGGAGGGCTCTGAGGGGGCCTAGACCAGGACCGGTTGCCCCTTCCCTGAGCCATTTCGGAAAAATGCTGAAAGCTGAACTGTGTCAGAGGATATTCTAGCTGGGCTCTGCTTTGATTCCTGTTTCCTTTCTGGGTTATATTTTGTTAATTACTGCCTTAAGGGTTGTTTGACTACTGTGATCATAAATAAGCATGCAAGGCTGCTGCCAGAGGCCTGAGAGGGTGAGAACACGGATGGCACAGCTCTGGAAGAGGGGAGCTAGGCGGCTCCACTGTGGCCTGCAGGGGCCCCTCTCTCTTAGCAGGCTTGGGGGCATTGATGGGTGAGGCGATGGGGCTGGGGCTGTGCACCTCCACCTGGCTAAAGGTGGAGGTGTAGGCTAGTCCGAGGGCTGGCAACAGATGGAGCAACCATGGTCAATGTATCAATGACTGCAAAGAGGAAAGGGGCCCTGGGGGCTCCCTCCTTTGCCCAGACCATCCATGGTCTCTTTAAGGGGCCCGGAGGATGGCCTGGAAGGGATGCTGGTCACAGCTGCAGATGATGTCAAGGGAAGGGTGTTGAACCACACCTTGGGGGGAGGGGAGGCTCACGGTGCAATTCAACAGGACTGTGACAGGCCTGGATGCTGGGCTGGTCCAAAATTGAAGACCTGCAAGTGGGCTGCCTGAAGTCCCATTCCTGACTCTGGCTGCAGGGCTGGACTGGCAGGTGAGAAGGACCTAGAGAGCGCAGGCTGAACAGGGGCAAAGCCCGTGTTGCAGCTGCTCAGAAGTTGACGACCACTTGGGCTGCATGAAGAGCAGCTGTGTCCAGACCACAGCAGGCAATTGTTCCATTGTGCCCTCTGCCACTTTGCAAAGGGGGGAAAGGGCGGCAGTGGGGGCTCCAGAGGGTCACTCCCTCCCAGGGCCATCGGCGGCACCAGGAGCCAAAGCCTTACCGGAAGCTCTCAGAGCAACTGGCCATCTTTGGCTTCAGCAGACAAGAGCTGCTCTTGGGAGGGATTTCCTCTTGGGAATTGCTGCAAAGTGATGTGAGAATCTTGCAGGGATGCGCTCCCCTTGTGGGGGGGGGGGGGGTTCCAATAGGAGCTGGACCCCCGTAAGGGAAAGCTGTGGGGGGTAGCCTGGGTGGCCCAAAGCTGCTTTTTTACCTGTCAGTTTCTTAATTCTTCTAAGGCTTCCGGGACCTCAAGCACAACTCTGGAGAAGAAAGGCGGCCCCACGGTGCTCCTCCTTATGAAATGCAGCCACCTCAAATCCTGTCATGCTCAGCAGTGGCGCGTGTCCCATGCCTTCCTTTTGCAAACCTGAGCTTCATGCAAAGTCTGCCAAATTTCTCAGCATGGCATTTGGGAAAGGAATCGAGGCATGTTTGTGCTCCAGCCCAGAAGCTCCCAAGGAAGCCACCAGCAAGGCAAGTCAGGCCTCAAGGGGCTGCTTGGTGCAGCACTCGGTAGAGCACCCAGTAGAAGATGTTGAAGAGCAGGAAAGCGAAGGGGAAGACGGCCCGGGAGACGGTGTCGATGCGCTTGGCCCGCTCCACGTAGCGTCTCCGGAGCATTTCTCCTTCCCGCAGGAGGGAGGCTGGTGCGGGCTGGCTGCAGGTGGGGCTTCCCATGGCTGCCCCACTTTTCATGCGCTGCAGGCAATGGCCCAGTCCATAGCCCTGGAAGTAGAAGCGGCTCTCGCGGACCACCTCTTCTTCCTAGGGGGGAGGGAAGAGTAGGAGGCTGTCGGCTGTTGGTCAGGCTAAGAGGCCAAGACCACACGGCTCAGGCAACATTGGTTGGCATGGCTGAAGCCGTGGGGTGCTGCCAGTTGGACCCACGTTTCCTGCCCTTGTCTCGCTCTTGTGGCTGGGGGAGGAAAGTGGGACACTTCCTGGAGTTCTGTTCCTGGCCTCCAGGGCTCCAGTCCTCCTGATCTCTCGGTTGCCCTTCTTCCCCTCCTTCAGGACCACCCCCCCACCACCCCCAGCTCTGTCTCTGCACTGCAGGGACACATTCAAGGCTGAAAGTCGCCAGGTCCATGTTCTAGGCTGAATTATTTCCTCTGTGAGTGGCTCACCATTCAGGATGCCCTGCCAGGCAACACTACTCTCACATGCTCCCCCCTTTTACCCTGGTCTTCTGGATGCACAAACCACCCCCTTCCACTGCATCCTTGCTGCCTGATGGGGAAGGGTTGGGGGGGGAATCGGCCCAGGTTTCCTGCACATCCCCCCTTTAGTGTGGAACTGAGAAGGGCAGCACCACATGGGGAACACAAGACACCGCTGGGTCTATCTGGTTTCCAGGCTGCCCCTGGAGTGCTGATGAAGCCAGAGCAGCAGAGCCTCCGCTGCCCATACCTTTGCTCTGCCGGCTTCCAAGGCCTTGGTCTTGAGCACTTCTACGTGCTGCTCCCCAGCCTCTGAATGCCAGCTCCCACCTCCTGTTCCATGGATTGAGGCTCCACCCTGGGGCTGCTCAGCTCAGAAGTCTCACTTGCCACCCTCTTTTGTGGAAGGGGGCAGCCTTCCTCAGGAAGAGGCTGGCCAAGGGCTCTGCTTGAAACCAG
Organism: Bungarus multicinctus; assembly: GCA_023653725.1. Classification (NCBI taxonomy): domain Eukaryota; kingdom Metazoa; phylum Chordata; class Lepidosauria; order Squamata; family Elapidae; genus Bungarus; species Bungarus multicinctus. Next base: position 24,565,245 of record CM042841.1, read on the forward strand.
TGCCTGCAGCTGGCTGATCGAGCACTAGAGGGCAGCTCCCTTCTCCTAGCAAAGGCTGGAAAGGCACAACAACTGCCACGGGGAAGAAGCGCAGGTGGCCTGGCGCAGACCCCAGGGGAAGACCCCTTGCCTTCCCAGATGGTGTCAGCAGAGGGCCTGCCCAGCATGCTGCCTTCCTAAACTGGTGCAGCTGAGCAGCCCTGAGGCTGGGCGAGGGGCAAAACGAAGGAGGAGCCAAAGCAAGGCCAGCACCAGAGAGGGCCTCCTTTAGGAACCACTTGTTTGAAGAGATGCTGTCCAAAGCGCCAGCTGTCTCTGACAAGGGGGGAGGGCTTGGTTTCACGGGGGCTTCCCCCTCTACTTCCAACCAGTCCCAGGGCATGCAGGGAGCACCGGGCCTATTATTTGCCCCCGGAAGCCCCCCTGCCCAACCCTTGCTCACCATCCTCTGCCGCCGTTGGCTCCGCCGTAGACGCAGGAGCTCCTTATGCTGGCGCGAGACAAAGTTGACTGCCGCATATTCCAGCAGGGCAGCAAAGACGAAGAGCAGACAGACGGCCATCCAGATATCGATGGCTTTGACATAGGAGACCTGCCGAGGAGAGGGACATGGGCAAGAGGCTCCCAGCCTCTAAGCAGCCCCTCCCTAAGTTCACACTTCTGGAATTGGATACGACTAGTTCAATGAAAAGAAGGACGAGGGGAGACACAAGAGCAGTGTTTCCATACTTCAGGGGTTGCCCCAAAGAAGAGGGAGTCAGGCTGTTCTCCAAAGCCCCTGAAGGCAGGCCAAGGAGCAGTGGGTGGAAACGAATCAATAAGAGAAGCAATCTGGAAGGAAGGAAGTTCCCAACAGAACAATTCCTCAGTGAAACAACTTGCCTCCAGAAGTTGTGAATGCTCCCACACTGGAAGTTTTTAAGGAGAGATTGGACAACCATTGGTCTGAAATAGTATAGCGTTTCCTGCCTGAGCAGGGGGTTGGACTAGAAGACCTCCAAGGTCCCTTCCAACTCTGTTATTCTGCTCTGTTCTAAATCTGCAACCTAGCTAGCAGGAATAGGCAATATCCCAGAAAACAGGCTCAAGATCTGGTGATAAGAAAAGGAGGGTCTTATATTTAGGCAAGAGGAGTCAACCTAGAATAGGTGATACCTGCCTCCACAGCAATAACTGGGCGGGGAGTGCGGTCTTGGAGTCCTAGTGGACAACCACTTCAATGTGAGCCAGGATGTGCTGCAGCTGCAAAAAAGCCAATGCAGTCCTAGGCAGTATTCACACAGGGATGGCATCAGGGTCACGGAAAGTACTAGGGCTGCTTTAAGCTGCACCAGTAAGACGGAACACTGTGTCCAATTTTGGTCACCACATGAGAAGGATATTGAGACTGTGGACAGAATGCCAAGAAGAGCCACAAAGAGGGTTAGGGGACTGGAGGCTAAAACTAGAAGAACAGCAGCAGAGAGTGAGTACATCTGGTGTTGCCAAGAGAAGGACGAGGGGCGACAGGATAGCATCTGTCACAGAGACGAGAGGTTCAGCTTCTCTTCCAAAGCGTCTAAGGGCAGATGGGAAGTTACCAACGGGAGATCCAACCAGAACTAAGGAGAAATTCTGAGCGGGAGAATGGTTGAAGACCGGAAAGGCCTGCCTCTGGAAACTGGGAGTGCTCCATCACTGGAGGACTTTAAGAAAGACTGATGACTTCACCTAGTTTGAGTAACAAAATGACGCACGAAAACCACCCAGCTCAGAGAGCACCAAGGAGCCCCCAGATTGGACAGACCTTAGTCCAGAAGGGTCTCGGGCCTCCTGCTTGAGCAGGGAGTTGGGCCAGAACAAGCCCCTCTGTTATTGGGTTCTTCTATCCCCAAAGGAAGCCAGAGATGGCTGCAGGGACTTAGGTGCTTCTGGACAAAGAGGAGGGCAAGCCAAGACGAAGCACTTCTGGCAGGTCTTGTTTGCCTCCTAGTGTCACTCGGGGGTTGAGGAGGGACCACTCCCATTCAGAGGCCGAGTTCCCTCCCCCTTCGCACCAGCTGGCACCTGATTTTCCCAATAAGACCCCTTGGCCACCTGCCAAAGGTGTAGTTTAAAAGTGGCTTTTGCCTTTGGAAACATAAACAGCCTGAACAGACAGGAGGCAAGTGCTAGAAGGGAGCTCCCCCAGCAAGAGAGAAGGGAGAAATGGGACTTCTCTTTGCAAGCTCAGCTTTGCAAATGCTCCGATCCAGGTGGGGCTGGAAATCTAGGAGGGACATTCTCCTCCTTTGGCTAAGCCAGAAATAGTCGTGGGAAAGATTCCTTGTTAAATCTGCAGTGCTGAGCATCTAAACCTTCCCTACCTCCATTTTCCCCAGTTCGAAAAAACCCCTTGATGCTGCGGGCCTTAAAAGGCAAACCGAGGTGTTGGGTTGCCTCACTTGCTGTATAAGAGGCATCGCAGGGCATGGTATCCTTGCCCGTAGCACAAAGAAAGGGCTTGATTTCAAGTGGCCACTCCTGGGCTTTATAACAGACTTCTGAAGATGCACAGAGGGTTCATCAGAGACCCCTTGCTCTCCATGGTAGCCATTGGGTACCATTGGGTACGTGGCATGTGCCTATCTCTCCTGGCTCCCACGTAGGTCACAGAGTGGGATAGGGAAGGTTGCCCCTGTTCTTACCAGGGCAACCTTCCTGGGGTATGAACTGCATGAACCCCAAAAGGAAGTGTATCAAGGAATCAGGAAAATAATGCTCCTTCCTTTATCTCAGGGATGGTGCATGGAGATATTTTCTCTTGGCGTATTTTCATGCTGTGGTTTGAGGGAACAACTAGAAGCAGCAGAAAGGGGCCAGCTGAGCATAGGAGGGCTCTGATATGACCTCCCCGGGAAGCCCTTGGAAAGCAAACATTCTTCCTGCCCGCCCAGAGACTCATGTGCTGGGAAGATGCTTCAGGATCCCTGCCCTGGGCCCTGACCTTAGGCAAGGATGCCCGAGACCCTGCACTCTGGGTGGTCATGGTCAGCACAGTAGTAATGCCGAGCCCCACCCGGGCTGGTGCAGCATCCATGTTGATCCAAAAGGAGACCCAAGAAAGGATGACAATCAGCAAGCTTGGGATGTACATCTGGATCAGATAGTAGCCCATCTGCCTCTCCAGGTGGAACTTCACTTCGATGCAGGTGAACTGCCCTGGAGGGAAGGAGAGAAAGGGGTGAGCCACAGCAGAGTCTCACCTGTGAACCCGTTTTCCAGCGGGGCACCTTGAAAAGCAGAGGAGAGACTCCAAAGGGGGGGTGATGACGGAGGGGTGCTAAGGGTGGGATGGCTGATGCATCAAAGCAACGAACTCTCTGGCAGAGCTGCTGGGGAAGTTATTGTGGCTTTTGAGGGGGAGAAGGTAATGGATATGATCTAGGATGGGGGGCGGGGGGGCATGGGAAGAGGATATCTAATTCTGTCCAAGCCATGATAGCAGATGGAGATGGTCAGAAGCGAAGGGTGGGAGTAGCAGGGTTGTTGGGTAAGACCTGCTTCATTCTCCAGCTCACTGGGCTCCTCCCTGAGGCCAGGGAATTGGGTCTGGGGAGCTCCAGTTGCTGTTATAGGATGCCAGGTGAGGATGCAACAGGCCACCTGTATCCACAATCTGGCTGGGGATAAACTGCCTCCCTGGGACTTGAGTTTGGCCCAGACCACCATCCCAGGATAGTGAGGTGGCAATGGTCCTCCATGAGGCCTATTGGCTTTCCCTGACTGTACTCGGGGCAGATAATGGAGTGAGACCTTCTGACCCCTGGTGGCCTGACTTTGTTTAAATGGGCCTGTAAAAGCTGGCTCTCTGCCCAAGCCTTGGACTTCATATGGGGTGTTTGGTTTGTCACAAGTTGTTTTCTACTTTTGTGTGTGTTTCCTTTTTGCCCTCTTTGTGTCATATTGTTTTATATTGTATGCTTGCTTAGAGTTGTGATAGAGTCAGACAGTGAGTGAGTGGATGGATGGATGGATGGATGGATAGATGAAGGACAGTGTCATAGTAGTTTTCGAAGCAGTCTGCCAACTCTTTAGCTCTAGGAGAAGCACTGAGCCTCCTCCCACCAGGCAGATCTGGTCACCTGTGTTGTAGGATTTGGTGCAATAGCCCAGATTTTTCTCATCCCGCAGAATAAACTGAGGGAGTGTTAAGCCTTCAGCCACCTGCACAGCCTCCTGCTCCTTCTCCCACTCGAAGATCAGGTCATTCATGGTGTAACCAACTGCAAGGCAAGCAGCAACAGGCAGCACAAGGAACCTGGAGGAGGGGCAGGGCAGAGCCAAAGCTGCCCTTCCCTTGCCCCCCTCTCCACCTTTCCTTGCCCCTCAGTGTACAGGGACAATGTCCAGCTGGTGGTCCATTGCTCAGCTGGCGTGACGTGCCCAGATAACGCGGCTTCCAACTCCCTCTTTCTATTGGGCCTTCCAGACCCTTCCTTACTGAACCATCTGGAACTTTCTGGCTACCCCCACGTAGCTATGGCTTCAGTCCAGGTTCTGAGTCTCTGCCATATCCTGAATTATACACTGACCACCCTACAGAATGATTAAGCCACAACCATCATCCAAGATTACTGTTAATGAAGCTCAGCATATTGTGCAAATCCAACCGCTATACTTAATCATACTGTGTAAACCAGCCTACTACTCACTGTACCTACAACTAATTCCCAATGCCCATCAAGTGAGCAGGAACTGTGGCTCTTAGGTACAGCACCAAGGACTCTGTTGAGGCCACAGTTAAATAAAAGTACCTACAGCTCTCCAGCTGCATGGTGCATATCTGAGTGTCCATAGGGAAGTTCTTGAGATCCATGGGGCAGGAGAGGATGAGAGTCAGCCTATGGGGAAGAGAAAGGACAGAGTCAAACAGAACCAGGCTGAGCCAGATTTTGTGGGTAGTTAAGCTGAGCAAGATGATGTTGAAGCCGATACCTAATGCTATACAGCACACCCCCGTTTCTGAAAATGCGCAGGAGCTTGTTGTCCGTAGTGACCTCGTGGAAGTTGGCCCCCTTCTCATTGGCAAAGAAGAGGTCCGGCTTCCAGATGGAGTCCAGCATGGAGGGGTCCAAATCGAGAGAGTCGTCAGGATATTCCCAATAAGTCAGGCGGGGGTCATTCCAGTGCTGCCGCAGAAAGACATTGACCCGATAATCCTGGAAGAGCCAAGAGAAGCGGACATGGGGGGAGCCAAGGGGAGAGAAGGCAGCCTCTTGGCAGCTGGGACAAGGACTGCAGCCAAAGAGAGGTGCCTGGCGGAGGGGGCTGATGGGGCTTAGAACGGGGGTGGGGGAATTGCAAGGAGCGGAAGTGGGCCCAGCACAGGGCTGTTCTTTGGCTCTCCAGTTGCTCTTGCTCCTCCGGCCCTCGCTTGCACCCCCGGACCACCAACTGCTAACCCGGAACAGTCCTCTGAGGCCAGAGTAATCAAGGAGAGTTGGCGCCTGTCAACTGGGCCCTTCCCAAAGTGGCAGCTTCCAGAGGCCCAAGAGGCTGCGGTGTTCGGCTGGGCCCAGAAGGGTCGGCAGGCTAAGCCTTACCATGGTCGTTTCTGTGACTGAACCAAAGCTGTTGATGAAGATGTTGCATGTTACATTGACGGGCGGGCCTATGAGGGAATGAAAAGAGGACTTGTGGCTGGCATGTGATAAAGCTATGGAAGTCTGAGGATGGGTGCCAATCAGACAAGAATGGAAAAGCCCTTTGGCTGGATCAGGCCAGGGACCATCAGGCCAGGGGAGAAGCTGATGGCTTTTCCAAGCAGAAGACATTCCCACCCCTGCAGTTGTAATCTCAGCTCCCTGGCCCAGACTGGACATGGAGTCTTCAAAAGCAAGAGCTTCCAGCAGAGCAGCCCTGTCCTGCGTGGGTTCTCCCAGTCTCTTCCAACAGCTATTCGTGAATTTATCCCCTGTATGAAGTCAGGTGCCATCACCCCATTTTGTGGGAATAAATTTCACAGCTCAGTGACGTATTGAAGGAAGGAAGGCTCTCTTTTGCTCTGCTCCCAGTCAGCTTTAAAAGGTGTGTGTGTGGGGGGGTTCCCCCTAATTTTCAGAGATTGAGAAAACCAACTTCTCTCTGTCCAATTTCACCATGTCATCCATGTTTCCTATGTTTAATTTAGTTTTAACTTTTAATTAATCCATGTTTAATTTAGTTTTAACTTTTATATATTTATTGTTTTAATTGTATGGCTGTGCATCGCTCCGAGTCCTTCGGGAGAGGAGCGGTATATAAATAAATATTTATTATTATTATTTCCTACACCCTGATTACCTTTCCCCTCGGTTGCCTTTTTTATGTGATTCTCTTGAGGTGGAGAATCTGTAAAACTGCCTGATGGTAAATCAGGCTGGTGGTCTTCTGAATGCAGAGACTCTTGCCCATCCTAAGCCCTTCACATAAACATCCTAAGGTCCATGTCTCCTCAAGATCTCAGGCACTCAGGCACGCAGAAACTCCTTGGCACCTTCCTTCCAGGGGAGTCAACAAGAACAAAGCAGATCCTTCTACCCACAAGCAGTTGACCCACAACCACACCATGAAGCCCAACTACCTTCTCAGCCACACCCAGCATCCTCTCCAGCTGATCCCCAGGGGGAGAGGGGTGCAGTGGCGAGATCTCTCTTCTAGTCCTGGGTCATCATCGTGCTTTCAGAGCACCTTGCTTAGCCCTGAAGGAAAACATGAAGGGGGCCCAAAGCACTTTGAAAGGGTGCTTCCCTCTGGGGGGCGGGGGGGGGGGGCATCCAGGGGTGCTTCCCTGGAAGGTGCCTTCTGCAGCAACCCGGCCTCTCCTTTCTCAGAGTGAAGCAAGGCAGCCTCATCTGAGGCGCCTCTGGCCCTGCCCGCTGTTGGGACGGTGTAGGCAGAAGCTCTAGGTGCCGCAAGCCCTTCGCAGGCTGAAAAGCAGGTGGGAAAGACCTCTTGGTCTCATTTCACTCCTGCCCAGAGGGAGGAATCCAGCTTGTCTTGCAGCGGCTCATACGTTACCTTTGAAGTTGGGCCTAATGCGAGCATCATAGCCAGAAGTCCGGCCCATCAGCTTGTCTAGGAAATCAGAGGGAGACATCGGCTGTGGGAGGCTCTGCAGGGCCGATTTGACTTCTTTCCCTGCCACGAATCTGGAGGTGGTGGGAGGAGAATAGAGCAGGTGTCAGTTGCTCCACATGCACATGCCTTCCTCATGGGACACACACTAAGCAGAAGGCCACGTGTGATCTGGTTAATGTATCTTAGAGTGTCATGCAACTCTAGAATTGTAAGTTTCTCCCAGCTGGGGTTGCCTTCTCCTTCTGCAGCACAAGGAGGGATTTTGGTTTTCACTAGAGACCACCTGCTAGGAACGACCCCATGCAGATCCAGATGGGGAGCAGGTACAGATACAACATCCCCCCTCCCCGAGCTGTGGGTTTGGGGTCATAAAGACTGCCACAGGCACCACCTGTGATGGTGGAGTCATTTGGCCTGAGCAGACCAAACAGAAAGCAGGTGAGGAGGGCTTGGACCTCAAGGCCCAGCATCGGTGTGGCATGGAAACACTCGGTTTGGCCTTCAGGGAGAAACAGCCACAAGATTCCCTCTCAAGAAGCTTGCCCAGAATCCAGAGGGCAGAGCTTGGCTAGTCAAAACGCTTCAACCAAACTGCCACTCAACAGACTGCTGAAACCAATCAAGACTGCCAGTGAAATTGCGTCTGCTTTCTTCTGTTGCCCCAGGAGCTGCAGTCCCGACACTCTTCGGCCTTTCCAAAAGGCCCTTGAAAAACTCGCCTCGGTGGAGCTCTTCACAGCCCACAGGGCCCCCTTTTCCTATGGGGTTGCAGGGACGTCTTCCTCCACTCCGTTGCCCAGGCAAAGGAGCACCTCAAGGCTCCCACAGGCCCAGTTGACACCCAGATCTATCCTTAGCCTCTGAGATGAAGAAAGTGCATGTGGCCATTTCCCCCCCCGCCCCCCCACATACCTCCATAAATTCTTATTTGGGTTTTTTCTAGCAATTTCAGGAGACCTACAACATGTCTTCTAAGACTAACCTGCTCCCACTTTGCAATCCTGGACAATTTACTTTAACTTCTGAAAAGAAAATGTTGCCTGTTAAAATACAAACAATTGGAACAGTTTCAAACAACAATTGGAACATTTTCCAATCACAAGAGCAGCCCTGGAAAGAGGAGCAAAGACTGTCTGGAAACTCGATGGGGAACCCGAAGCACAAAAGTCATAGATCTTTTATTTTTATTTATTTTATTTATTTTATTCCATTTATATACCGCCCTTCTCCCGAAGGACTCAGGGCGGTGAACAGCCCATCTAAAAACCCCACAAAGAATACAAAAGTTAAAAAATATTAAATTTCAATCGGCTGCCTGATAAAACTAACAACCCCCCCCCCCTTAAAACCCAATTTAGAATTAATAAAATGGAGACCAAATTAAAACCATCTCAGCCAAGGCCGGCCTGCTCAAAGAGCCAGGTCTTCAACGCACGCCTGAAGGCCCTGAGGTCCGTGCCGGTACGGAGCTCCGGTGGCAGAGTATTCCAGAGGGCGGGGGCACCCACAGAGAAGGCCCTACTCCTCGGCGCCGCCAGACGGCACATAGCGGCCGACGGCACCCGGAGCAGACCCTCTCTGTGGGAACGCACCGGCCTGTTGGAGAACGCTGGCAGAATGCGGTCCTGAAGGTAACCTGGTCCCATGCCATGGGTCGCCCTAAAGGTCAAAATTAGAACCTTAAAGCGAACCCGGAGAGCCACCGGCAACCAATGCAGCTCGCGCAGGAGAGGCGTCACATGGACGCTACGTGACGCCCCCATGATCACCCGCGCGGCTGCATTTTGCACCAGCTGGAGTCTCCGGATGCTCCCCACAGGGAGCCCCATGTAGAGGGCATTACAATAGTCCAGGCGAGAGGTGACAAGGGCCTGAGTGACCGTGCGCAAGGCGTCCCGATCCAGGAAGGGCCGCAACCGGTAGATCCGACGGATCTGATGAAACGCCCCCCTGGAGACGGCCGCGATGTGATGTTCAAGCGACAGCCGTACATCCAGGAGGACTCCCAGGTTGCGAGCCCTCTCTGTGGGGGGCAGAACTTCCCCCCCGATAGCCAGCGAAGGTGTCAGCTGGCTATATCGGGGCGCCGGAAACCACAGCCACTCGGTCTTGGATGGGTTGAGCCGAAGCCTGTTCCCGCCCATCCAGTCCCGCACAGCCTCCAGGCACCTAGACATAGCCCCCACGGCATCGTTAGGGTGGTCCGGAGTGGAGATGTACAACTGGGTGTCATCTGCATACAGATGACACCTCACTCCAAGACCACGGATGATCTCACCCAGCGGCTTCATGTAAATGTTGAACAAGAGGGGAAAGAGGACCGACCCCTGAGGCACCCCACAAACCAGGGGCCTAGAGGTGGACCTCTCCCCCCCCCGCCAACACGAATTGCGAACGGTCGGAGAGGAAGGAGGAGAACCATCGAAGGACGGTTCCACCAATCCCCAACCCCCCCAACCGTCGCAACAAGATACTATGGTCGATAGTATCGAAAGCCGCCGAGAGATCTAATAGGACCAGGACAGAGGAGAACCCTCTGTCACGAGCCCTCCAGAGATCATCAACCAACGCGACCAATGCCGTCTCAGTGCTATGTCCAGGCCTGAAGCCCAATTGGAACGGATCGAGGTAAGTAGCTTCCTCCAGGTACCGGGGGAGCTGATGTGCCACCACACTCTCAACAACCTTCGCCACGAAGGGAAGGTTGGAGACTGGACGATAGTTGTTTAAAATAGCTGGGTCCAGGGAAGGCTTCTTGAGGAGGGGGCGCACCACCGCCGCCTTCAGGGCGGTAGGGAGCACCCCCTCTCTCAAGGAAGCGTTGACAATCCCCTGGAGCCAGCCTCGTGTCGTCTCCCTGGCAGCCGAAACCAGCCAGGAAGGGCACGGGTCCAATAAACAGGTGGTGGCATTCAGACCCCCCAGCAACCTGTCCACACCCTCGGCGGTCACAGGGTCGAACTCCCCCCAGATAACACTCACAAGACCTGCCCCGGACACCTCCCCCGGGACCATCCAATTGGAGACGAGCCCCTCCTGAATCTGAGCGATTTTATCATGCAGAAATCGGGAAAACTCCTCCGCCCTACCCTGCAAGAGGTCATCCCGCGCTCTCGGTTCAAGTAGAGAGCGGGTCACTCTAAACAGGGCGGCAGGCCGATTTTCTGCTGATGCAATAAGGGCGGAGAAATACGAAGATTTCGCCGCCCCTATCGCCACAAGGTAAGTCTTAATATGAGATGTCACCTGTGTTCGGTCAGACTCAGAACGGCTCGCCCTCCAAATGCCCTCTAGACGTCTTTTCCGGCACTTCCTCTCCCGTAGCTCCTCCGTATACCATGGAGCCACATGGGATCTGTGCCGGGTCAGAGGTCGCAGGGGCACAACTTGATCTAGAGCCCCGGTGGCCAACCCATCCCAGGTCGCCACCAGGTCTCCAGACGAGCTGTGAGCCAGAGACTCAGGAAACGGCCCAAGCTCCCTCTGGAACCGCTCCGGGTCCATCAGGTGCCTGGGGCGGAACAATCTAAGTGGTTCCGCCTCCCTACGGTGGGGGGTGGCGGAACAGAAGTCCAACCTAAGGAGGGAATGATCTGTCCATGACAAGGGTGTAATAACTAACTCCCCAAAATTACAGTCATTCAACCACTGCCCAGAGACAAAAATCAGGTCCAGCATGTGTCCTCCAATGTGAGTGGGGGCAGAAACTAACTGGGTCAGGTCCATGGCCGTCATGGAAGCCAAGAACTCCCGAACCAACCCCGAGGTTTCACCGGACGATGGCAGGTTGAAATCCCCCATGACCAGAAGCCTGGGGGTCTCAACCGCCAGCCCGGCTATCACCTCGAGGAGTCCGGGCAGGGCCGATGAGACGTGGCAGGGAGCCAGGTACGCCATCAAAAGACCCATCTGAACCCCTTGCCCCCACTTCACAAATAGAGATTCACAGCCAGCCGTCTGAGGGACAGTGGCCTCCCTAGGATGAAGGGCTTCCTTTATAAGCACCGCCACCCCTCCACCCCTTCCCTGAGCCCTAGGCTGGTGAAATGCAAGGAAACCTGGTGGGCACATCTCAACCAGAGGGACACCGCCCTCTGGGCCCAACCAGGTTTCGGTAACACCTACCAGGTCCGCGGCCTCCTCCTGAACCAAATCATGGATCAGGGGAGCCTTGTTAACCACGGACCTGGCATTGCACAACAGCAGCCGGGTATTCAGGGCCTGAGAATCCAGACAACCAGGGCTGCAGGATGGGTATGGAGGGTCGGAGCGCGCTACCGCTTGCAAACATCGGGAGCGCGATCCCCTTACTGGATATGGCCCTCTACCCCCAGCATATCTGCCTCTCCCAGTCACCGTGCTGATAAAATTTGCCCCCGGCAGCCCACCCCCAGTCTGCCACCCCGACACGGAAACCCCCGAGGCCCCCCAGGCGCGCGGAGCCAAGCAAACTCAGCTGAACCCAGCTGGGTCAGAGTCCAGGTGGCCCTAAGAGCTCTTGCCCACAGAAGGCAGGCGCCGCTGGAGCTTGTGTGGGCAGCGCTTCATTCTTTGGGGGCCAAACTGTGGCGCCCATTCATCAATTCACCCTGGAAACAGGCTCCCGCGAACCGGGCACAGCCTGTTTCATCACCGGAGACTTTCTGAAGAAAAGCAAGAAAGAGATGAGCAAAGGCCACCAACATTCACGGCCAGTCGTGAAACCGGGCGGGGAGGGTGAAGGTGCCCCGGGAAAAACAGCCGCGGAGAGGAAGAGCCGCTTCCGACCGAGGTCGTGCAGGCCACCCTTTCGGAGCGGCTCCTTCGCCTCGGGAAACTCTGCTGCGCTGCTGCGGGGCAGCTGCAGAGTGAATGGGACCCCGTCGCGCGCAGGCTTTCCCTGCGGGTACATCGGAGCTTCTCGGTTGCTCGGGGAAAGAACGGCGAGGGCCTGGGCGAGGAGGAAATCTCACCGGTCCCAGCCTCAGGACGCGCCCCTCGTGCGGCATCCCTGCCGGCCCTCCAAGAAGCCAGGGCCGGGATCGACCCCCGTCTCCACTCACCCGAGGAGAGCGCCCTGCAGGAGCAGGAGTGGCACTCTCGTCCCGTGAGCCCTGGCCATCATCATGAGGCCGAAGGGGCGGAGGCCGAAGCGGATGGACTGCGAGATTCGCGGGGCTGCGAATCCGGGAGGTCGCGGGGCTCTCCAGTCCGGGGAGACTTGCGGGCATGTCCCGCTGCTTTTCTTCCAGGCAGGGTTGGGCGGCGGCGGCAGCAGCAACAGTGCCGAACCGAGGCGTCCGGACTTCGGCCAAGCTCGCCTCGCTGGAGCCCGAGACGCTTGGCTCACTTCTCCCCGCCTGCAGCGGGGAGGGCGCTGCCCACCCATGCGAAGGACAGCCCCGACGGTCGACGCTTGGCTGCACTTCTGGCAGCCTCCTTCCGGGAGCCAACTTCTGGCTTCTTTGCGGGCGCTCAGCCTCGAGGGCGCCTACGTTAAGCGAAGGAGCGGGGCATGTCCACAGCGCCCCTTCTTGCCTGGCTCGAAGGGTATTAAAGCCAAGGCTTCCTGAAGCCACCCGCAGTTGGGCGCCCGCCTCCTCTCCGTCCTCGGGTGCTGCGGGCTGGAAGACAAGGAAGGCGCCTTTGCCGCTGGCTGGCGGCATCCCAGCAAGGCTGCTGCAAATCTCTTGGTTCCCCACCAAGGACGAGCGCGGGACCTCTGGGCTCTCACCTGACGAAGGGACCCAAGCGTCCCTCGCAGAGCGGATGGAAGGACTCTCCACTAGACCGGGCTGGAAGGCTGTTCCTCCCTTTCCAGAAGCTTTCCACCCGTTTCTTTTGACGGACCGCCCGAGCAGTGAGTGGTCTTCCTTTTCACAGCCCAAAGTGAGTCCAGAACTTCCTTCACTAGATAGGCCATTTTCTGATGTAGTGCTGTGTTCATACATTACTCATTGGTTCCTTCAGATTGTATATTGTTCAGCTTAAAGTCAACTATCTGTAATTAAAACAAAGAGAATTAGTAACATATAAAGCTGGAAGACTCTGCCTTGTCATTCTAGGAGAATAAAATTTTCAGACCTTTCTGCTTCCAGACTCTTTCAAAATATAATAGCACGACCTATTCAGGAATATCTGAAGGAGCTGATTTTCAGCCTGTTTAGTTTGGGATGGCTTAGCCATTTGCATGGGTGGGCCAGTGCTTTGGCAGATTAAAATTATTGTGCCAAGAACATTGCCTAATTCTGCATGCTGTAAAGGTATTGTGATGCAGCCCATGTGTGAAGGTGTAACAGCCTTTCTAAACTGTGGAGGGAGAAGTGAACCAGATCCACCCCTGGAGAGGAAGATAAGTGCAAGGCCACTTTCGGAGAGAACTGGGAGTCTTGAGTTAACAGCCCTATCCCTGTGTAAGGTCTGCAGAAATACCTTTAGCTAAAGCACAGGAAGGACAAACTTCCCCATCCTGCTCAGTGGGCAGAAGGTGACTGGGCCGTTGGGAACGGTTAGGGCTGGAATGGTAAAAAGCAGAGCTATCTACTTGGAACTCAAAATCCCCCCCCTCCCCCAGCTTCTGGCCGCCCCCTACTAATTTTCCAGTTCTCCAGAGAGGGAAGAAGTCACAAGAGAAAATAACTCCCAAACCACAGAGGACTCTGAAGAGAGACAGGAGCATTTGCAGCAGTTCAGGTGAATTCCAAAAAAGATTGCAGTGCTGTTTGTTCCCACTGCAAGGCTAAAATTAGCAGGTGACAGCAGGACAATCATTTGTCACTTGGGAGGTGGACCAGCAACTCCAGCTCAAGGTGACAATACCAGTGGGCCACATGCAGCTCTGGCCCCTCTCTACCCTTCCAGCCTTGTAGTTTAATAGAAGAAATGCTTAAAGCCGGGCAAAGAGAAGCAAACAAGTGTCCATTGGCACCTGCCCTGCCCTGCCCTGCCCTTGCTCCTCGGCTTGCTCTGCCCTGCCCAGCCAGCCTGGGGAACAGCAACAGCAGCCGCTTTTCTTGGGCTGCACCTCGTGGTTGAAAAATGGGCCAAAGAAGGCATGAAAATGCCCCTCTCCTCCAGCCACACTGGCCTCCAGCCACGGGGATGTATGGGGTGCACCTGCCAGCCCTGCAAGCTCTCACGCCCTTTGAGGACTCCAGCATCCTTTAGCAAGTGGAAATTCCTGGAAGGGAGCTTCTGGTGAAAGTGCTACTTGCCTTGGGCTTCCAGCATCTTTGTTTCACTGAATAGGAAGTTAACACACTGAAGAAAGTTGGGTTAAAAATACTCAGAAATGGGATTTCTAAGAAAAACTTCATTATGCATTATGGCTATCTAGAGATGAAATCCCTATGAATGGTCTTGGGCTGATCAAAAAACTCTTAAGCAGCCATTTTGTCTGATAACATTCAGCTCTCGTGTCCCACTTGTCTTGGGGATTGGAATCCTTGGGTTCCTCAGGTTTCTCTGCCCGAAGGGGTTGCTCTAGGAAAGGAGAGGGGGTGCCCCGGTGCCCACCCAATAGCCCTAGCAGGAGGAAGAGGGTGGAGCCTTGGTATGGGGGAGACAGAGGTGCTCTGTCCATGTGTGAAGGCTCCCACGGATTCCTTCCGGCTGGCCAAGGGGGGGAGCCCTTTTATTCCAAGGGATGGGGCACAATCCCATAGAGGCCGCCATGGGCGCCACCTGAGCAGGACGAGGGCCATCCAGTTTGCCACAAGGCAGCCAAAGACACCAGCGGCCCTGGGTAACCAGCACAGGCCGGGCCTGCTCCTTGCTCAGCCCAGCCCCCAGACTGCGTGCCTGGACCCATGAGCAGAGTCTGGGCCGGCGCCATGAGCCACCACAGCTGGGAGAAGGAGCTGTTTGACCCGGGTAGGCAGCTGCGAAGGGCGTGACTCCAAAGCGTTTGCCTCCTCCTGGTGAGCAATCCTTCCACAGCAGAGACCTCTGCCTGCACCCCCTTTTCCATTTGAAAGGGTGGCTGATGCTCAGTCACCGGTGGGCCTGTGGCTGCCTTAACCCCGCCCTCCTCAGAAGAGGCAGAGGGGGATCGTGTTCCTTCTCAGAGCAAGCCCCCTTGGGGAGTCTGTTGGGTTGCAAAGGTAAGGCCAGACATTGTCCCAGCTGCTCCTTGCCTCTTTCCCCAGCTTGCTGGCACCACATTGGTCCTGGGTTTGCAAGCACAACCCGAGCAGCCTGCACGGGGCTCTGCTGATGAGGAAACACTTGGAGCATGAAAAGCCTGCTCTTTCCCAGTCTGAGGAGGGTCATTCGTGGTGGCAGTCACACACCTGGCGTTGCATTTCTGCAAGATTGCCTGAAGACCCGCACCATGCCCCGCCTGCTGCTTGGAGCTCAGCACCGTCCAAATAGTGCTCTGGCCCATGAGGAGGGGTCTTCAAAGCCCCACTGAGTGTTTGGAGAGTCTCAGCCATCCAGGTCATGGTTGCCACAAAGGGGCTTTTTCAAGAGGCAATTGGACTTGGATTTTCCTTGAAGATGTTCCTCTTCTCTTCTCAGAACTGAAGAAGCTTCTTGGAAGAGAAGTGAAATGTCTTCAAGGAAAAACAAAGAAAGTCCCGTTTCCTCTTGAAAAAGCCCCTTTGGGCTTTAAAATCCCAGCCGAGAGAGGCAATCTTGGCCAACATCCGGATTCTTTTGCTCTGCCTTCGGTTCAGAGCTAAAAATACTCTGGTGGCTTCAGTGGGAATTGCCTGCAGGCTCCAATGAGCCAGAAACAGTCAAATGGGGCCTGAGCCAAGTGGGAAGCGGCTGCACTCAAAAGACATGAAGCTGCAGATGCTTCTGCCTGTGTGGAACTTGGCTGGAGCTTCCCTGAATCTTCCACCCCACCCCATAACCCTCTCCTGGCTGCCCTAGAGAGATGGGGTGGACCCAGGGCGTTTTCACTGAAGTGAGGAAAGGAAGCTGGTGGAGAAGGAGGGCCTGATGCCTGCCTGTCTGCATGACCAGCAGTCTGGAGGCTCTCCTAAGCATCTCCGTTGGGCCTCAGCTGCGTCCTGCCCTCCTGTCCCAAAAGTGCTTTTTTCAAGAGGCAACTGGACTTTCTGGTTTTTCTTTGAAGATACTTTGCTTCTCATCCAAGAAGCTTCTTCGGCTTTGATTGGATGGAGGGGAATGGAAGAGCTGAAAAAGCTCCTTGGATGAGAAGCAAAACCTCTCAAAGAAAAACAGAAAGTCTAGTTGCCTCTTGAAAAAAGCACCTTTGGGACAACCCAACAGCTGGATGGCTGAGAATCCCCATAGGCATGCCTGCCTTCCTCTAACAGTGATTTGCCCCAATCAAGTGCAGCCCTGTTCTGTACAGGGAGCAGGTAAGCCCATTAGGGCTCATCTCCAGTCCAGGCAGATGTGACCCGGCTTGGTCTTCTTGCA
Organism: Bungarus multicinctus; assembly: GCA_023653725.1. Taxonomy (NCBI): domain Eukaryota; kingdom Metazoa; phylum Chordata; class Lepidosauria; order Squamata; family Elapidae; genus Bungarus; species Bungarus multicinctus. The sequence continues at coordinate 24,581,700 of CM042841.1, forward strand.
CCTTCTGCCTTGGGGCTTTCTCACTTGGACAGGAGTCCAGGTACTGCAGGGTAACAGCAAAGCCACGAGAGAAAAAGCTTGGGAACTGGAGGAGGCAGCCAACCCAATGGGAGAAGCCAAAGGGGTGTTTGGAAAGGCCTGCCTGCGCCACCGCCAGTCTTCCTGGGCCACAACCTCTGGCCAAGAGGTCGTTGTCCAGAGGAGAAAGGGGGTCTTTGACACAAAGAGCAGCCTTCTCCTGTTCTGCTGACTGCCAGAGGATTCTGCTGCATCTACTCTTTTCCAGGCTGAACTTTCCAAGCTTCAGAGCCCCAAAGGAGGCTGGCTGGCTGATTGCTAGAGGAATCTTCCTGATTTGCCACCCTTGGGATTCAAGGACCTCCATGTCCACCCTTCTGGCTGAGTCCTCTCATTGGCTACTGACCAGCTGGGGTCCCTCCAGGGCAGGCTTCTGCCCGAGGTTGCCACTGCCCTGATTGCAGAGGCACCAACCCTCCTGGCTTGAATTTATGCTTGCTCTTGGACCAAGGAGTGGGCAAGCTCCCTTCAGGTCTCAGGATGGAGGCCTGGGAATAGAGAGAGCTCTCCATTCCTCCCTGTGGGTGGGTGTTGGGGGGGTGGCCTGGCAGCAGAGAGGTTCTTTCAGCCTTCGGATGGGAGATCTTTTCACACTGGCCCAAGATCTGGCGGGAGAATTAGGATCTCCTTGATGCCAGAGTGTCTCACGGACCCCAGGGCTGCCCTGAAATGATCTTTCCATGCCAAGGTTTGGGTTCTGACTCCCGTGTTTGCTGAAAGCCGCCTGGGTCCTGGGGGAAGAGAAATGGAGCACATCCAGCTCTGCTGCCTGCCATTCAGTTGTTAACTGAATGGCAGCTTCCTTGCCTGGGTTCATACAAGAAACTGAGTTACAAATTATGTCACCTTATTTTAGTTTCTGATGTTGTGTGAATCCAGCCACTGTAACTGGGTCACCAAATTGATTGGTTACAATCAATTATAACTGATTATAAGCAAAGGATTGGAGGGAGTGGAGGAAGGTCCGCTGTCCAGGCAGCTGTGGAGCCCTCTCATCGGAGAGGGAGGGAGCCTGGTCTCTGCCCCCTCTCTTCTCTCCCTCTATTTTAAGCTTCACACCAGCAGTGAAGTTGCCTCTCAAGGCTGCTTGGCAGTGGGAGTCTGAAGGCCTCCTAGTTGCCATGGCAATTCGTAAGCCCCAAGGATGGAGGGACCCAAGGAGAGCCGAGAATTTCCATGGCCACTCTTGATACAAGTCCGTCTTTCCTGTTCCCCTTTCTCACTTTATTTTTGCCAAACGTGTCCAGTGGTGCGTCCAGGCTCCTGGAAGATGCAGTTGAAAAGGGGGCTGTGGGTGTGGGTGTGATTTTTGTGCCACCTGGAGTCAAGAGGAAAAGGAGAGCATCTTAACAACCCATCTCTTTCCCCCCGCCCGCCCTTTCACCATTCCACTGTTCACCAAGCTCAGCTTTGCTTATTAAATAGGTGACTGTGACAGATGCCTTCAATTAAAAGACAACCAGGTCCTCCTTCTCCATCCAGACAGGCATGGAAGAAGAGCATGGGGAGTGGAGTCCTGCTCAAGGTGCTAAATGTGCTGCTGCCTTAAGTGCTGGTAGCCGCTGCCTGGTCTTTAGACATGCATCTTCCTTAGCTAGAGTGGTAGAGGCAACCTGGCATTGTCTGCCAAGCAGCCTTCCTCTCCCTCCTCAAGCAATGGCCGCTCTGAGGTGCGCCTGGGTCCAGAGGCCTGCAGTGCAAATGAGCCTGGAGCCCCAAGAACACTTGCCAGAAACAGCCGTGGGGCTGACTGGGCCCTTAGGGGGCTCATAGAGGCTTTGCATAGAGGCTTGGGGGCGGGGAGGGCAACCGGTCTCTCTTTAACATTCTGGCCTCAGAAAAAGCACCTCCCATTATGGGGCAAGTAGTGAGCCTTGAAGCCCGCCCGCCCGCCCAAGCGAGAGCGGGAGCAGCTGCGCTGCTGCCTCTGCTTCCTGATGGGGTTTCACTGGGTGGCTTTGGGCCGAGGGCTTTGCTCCCAGCAGTCCTGCCTGCCATTCTTCCTGCACTCAAGGCCTCCGGTGCCTGTGACAGATGTCTTCTCAGCCGCTGTTTCTGCCATGTGTCTAGAATTCATTGGTGCCTCATTCGCAGCTGCCTCCCCCTCCCCCCTCATGCCAAGCTCTCCCACCACGGGTGGAGCAGGAGAGAGAGAGGACTTGGCACCCAGAGCGGTGGCCCTTTGCTCTGCCTCCTTGATCTCTTCCTCTCCACGGTGGCACCTGCATGCAGGGTGCGGTTCCTCCTACTCCAGGGAGGGAGGAGAGGGGGCGTTGCCTGCCTGCTGAGTGAGAGGGTCCTGGGAAGGTCAGCAGCAGGCTGACCTTCAGTTTGGGTGGCCCTTAGTTCAGACCCCAGCAACATGGGGGGGCACTGATGTGAGGGGGCAGGTACAGCCGGAGCTCTCTTGACTTGGCGCCATAGAAAAGGGCTTCCTGCCCAGCTAAGCATCAAGGGAGCCAAGGAAGGTTCTCAGACCGCCATCGTGGTGAGAGGACGATGGCGTTGTATATCATCCCTCCCCACTGTTGTGAGAGGACAGTGGGTTGAACCTTGTCTCCACTCTAAGGTCCGTGTGATCTGGTCCCTCACCATCGTGAGAGGATGGTGGGCCTATTACCATCAGGACTCCCCAGTGACCGTGAGAGGGTCATTGGGGTAGAGGATCTTTTCTTTTCTTCCACAGGACATTTTATTCTGGCCCTTGCTTTGTGAGGCCTTACTGCCCAGAGGTGATGAAAAACTGAAGTCTATCTATTCGGCAGCTGAACTGAGGGCCCTGAGGAATGCCCCCCTTTCTCAGGTGTGGCCCTCAGACCTTTCCCGGTCATACCTCGAGGATGGCTCTTGGGTGCCAGAGAGGAGATATGACGCAGTTGGGGATTTTAATTTTAGGGATTTTAAGGGGTCTTTTAAATTATTTAAATTTTTGACGAAATTTTTAATGGGGTTAGGGCAAGGGAATTTATTAATTGGGTTAGGGAGGGGGCCCGGGCTGGGTTTGGGGGACAACCCGCCTGGGGATAAGGCCAGACCGGGGGATACCTGCGACTGGGAGGCCTTGGGATCGGGGACGGTCGTTCCGAAGATGGGGGTTTCTCTGGGGCGGGGGATGAAAGGGTTATCCCTACGATCGGTGGGAGAGGCAGGTATGGTGTTGACAGGGGGTCTTATCAAGTGATGGGAGCTCGCCCCCGCTGTTTACAAGCGGTGGTGCGCTCCGGCCCCCAGGTCATGTCTCGCTCCCTGAGTTGTTTGAATGATCGGGCCCCGGGCCTCCGGCTGATGCTTTGCAATGCCAGGTCCGTAGTGAATAAAGCCCCCCTTGTTCACGATCTCGTCACGGAGGGGGGTGCGGACCTGGCGGGCATTACCGAGACCTGGCTGGGACAGGAGGGGGGTGTCCCTCTAGTGGAGATGTGCCCAGCCGGGTTTCGGGTCTTTCATCGGCCGAGGGCCGAGGGGAGGGGTGGGGGGGTTGCGGTAATTATTCGGGAGGATCTAGATCCTAGGGAATCCACTGTTCCTCAGACGACCGAATGTGAGTCCCTGTTTGTTAAGTGTGGTTCCGGGGTTCAGATGGGCCTATTGATCACATACCTGGCTCCCTGCTATGTGACATCGGCCCTGCCTGAGCTCCTCGAGGTCATAGCCGGTCTGGCGGTTGAGACCCCCAGGCTGATGGTCATGGGGGATCTCAACCTGCCTTCGGCCGGTGGGGCCTCGGGGACTGCTCAGGAGTTCTTGGCTTCCATGACAGCCTTGGGCTTAACCCAATTCATTAAGGAACCCACGCATACTGGGGGTCACATTCTGGATCTGGTTTTTGTCTCTGGACAGTGGCAGGATGATCTAGGTGTTGGGGATGTTTCTGTTGAACCCTTGTCATGGTCAGATCATTCGCTCCTTAGGCTAGACTTCCAGGCCGCTTCTCCCCATCGCAGGGAGGCGGACCAAATACGTTGGTACCGCCCCAGGCGCCTGATGGATCCAGATAGGTTCCTGATGGAGCTTGGGCCATATCCCGACATTCGGACTCACGACTCGGTGGGGGACCTAGTCGCAACCTGGGAAAGGGTGGTGGCTGGGGCCCTGGACCGGGTCGTGCCCTTGCGGCCTCTGACCCGGCGCCGCTCTCGCTCAGCCCCCTGGTTTTCCGGGGAGCTGAGGGAGATGAAGCGCCGGAAAAGACGCCTGGAGAGTATTTGGAGGACTACTCGCTCCGGACCTGACCGAACACTTTTACGGTCTTTTATTAAAACCTATTTAGTGGCGATAAGGGTGGCAAGGCGTCTTTACTTTTCCACCCTTATTGCGTCCGCAGGAAACCGCCCGGCTGCCCTGTTTAGAGTGACCCGCTCCCTCTTAGAAGGGGGAGCGCGGGAGGACCCCTTGCAGGGACAGGCTGAGGATTTTTCACAGTTCCTGGTGGATAAAATCACTCAGATCCGGGATGGCTTGGACTCCGAATGGGCAGCTCTGGGTGGGGAATCGGGGGCGGAATTTGGAACAGTCATTTGGGACGAGTTTGATCCTGTGACCCCCGAGGACGTGGACAGGTTACTGCGGGGACTGAATGCGACCACATGTTTATTGGACCCGTGTCCCTCCTGGCTGGTGTTGGCCACCCGGGAGGTGACACGAGGTTGGTTCCAGGGCATTATTAACGCTTCCTTGAGTGAGGGATATCTACCCGCCGCCTTGAAAGAGGCGGTGGTGAGACCCCTCCTCAAGAAACCGTCCCTGGACCCAACTTTGTTATCTAATTATCGTCCTGTCTCCAACCTTCGTTTTATGGTGAAGGTTGTTGAGAGTGTGGTGGCACAACAGTTTCCCCAGCACCTGGATGAAGCTGTCTATTTGGATCCACGCCAATCGGGCTTCAGGCCCGGGCACAGCACAGAGACGGCGCTGGTCGCATTGGTGGATGATCTTTGGAGGGCCCGTGACAGGGGTTATTCCTCTGTCCTGGTCCTCCTAGATCTTTCGGCGGCTTTTGATACTGTCGACCATAGTATCCTATTGCAGCGGCTGGGGGGGTTGGGGGTGGGAGGCACTGTTATGCGGTGGTTCTCCTCCTTCCTCTCTGACCGCTCGCAATTTGTGTTGGCAGGGGGGCAGAGGTCGGCCCCGAGGCCCCTGGTTTGCGGGGTGCCTCAGGGGTCGGTGCTCTCACCCCTCCTGTTCAACATATATATGAAGCCGCTAGGTGAGATCATCCGTGGCTTTGGGGTAGAGTTCCATCAGTACGCTGATGACACCCAGCTGTACATCTCTACCCCGGGCCACCCCGATGAAGCCGTCGAAGTGATGACCCGATGCCTGGAGGCCGTGCGGTGTTGGATGGGGCGGAACAGGCTTCAGCTCAACCCATCTAAGACTGAGTGGCTGTGCTTCCCGGCACCCCGATACAGCCGGCTGGTTCCATCGCTGGCTGTGAGGGGGGAAATTCTTGCCCCCACAGAGAGGGCCCGCAATCTGGGTGTCCTCCTGGATGTACGGCTGTCATTGGAAGATCATGTGGCGGCCGTCGCCAGGGGGGCTTTTGGACAGGTCCGTAGGATCTACCAGTTGCGACTCTTTCTGGATCGGGATGCGCTTCGCACGGTCACTTCCGCCCTGGTGATCTCCCGCCTAGACTATGCCAATGCTCTCTACATGGGGCTGCCTTTGAAGAGCATCCGGAGGCTCCAGTTGGTGCAGAATGCAGCCGCGAGGGTGGTAATGGGGGCACCTAGGGGCTCCCATGTTATGCCACTTCTACGCGTGCTGCATTGGCTCCCGGTGGCCCTCCGGGTGCGCTTCAAGGTCTTGGTCACTATCTTTAAAGCGCTCCATGGCTCGGGACCAGGTTACTTGCGAGACCGCCTCCTGCCACCATCGGCTTCCCACCGACCGGTACGCTCCCATAGAGTGGGCCTCCTCGGGGTGCCGCCGGCTGGACGACTGGCGACCCCGAGGGCGCGGGCCTTCTCATTGGGAGCACCCCCTCTCTGGAATGAATTACCCCCGGAGGTAAGGGCCGCCCCCAATCTCATGGCCTTCCGTTGGTTGCTCAAAACGCATTTATTTCGGCAGGCCGGACTGGCCTAGGGGTTTTTTAAATTTTAATTGGGTTTTAATCTTTTTAATACTTGCTTATATTTTATTAGAGCCATATTGTATTTCAGTTTTTAAATTTTAATATTTTATGTTGTCTCATATTTTGTACCTTGTATATGTGTTTTTATTGGCTGTTCACCGCCCCGAGTCCCTTCGGGGAGAGGGGGCGGTATATAAATCAAATAAATAAAATAAAATAAAAAATAAAATAAAGGACGCCAGCCTGTGCATCCCAGGCCTTGGGGCAGAGTGGGGTGGGGGCTGTTGCATCTCCCTCCCCCACCACAACCCACATGGATGGAGGAGGCAGCTTCTCCTCAAAGACCCTTCGGACTTCTACCCACCAGACTGAAGGCCCTGAAGCAACAGCACCAGCTGTGCCCTAGAAACAGTAGCTGGTTCTGTGCCACGGCTGCTGCTGCCCCCTGCCGGTCACAGATTGGAAAATACGACCTCTATGAAGTGCTCGCTCCGAGAGGGAGAGCGGTCCCAGAGAGGGTCGCCAGGAGAAGACGGGGATAGCTGGGGGCAGGTTTTCCGATAGAGGCAACCAGAAGCCCCTGAAGAGCAAAAGGGATGTGCTGGGCTCGAGAACTTTGGGGAGCAAGGCCGGAAGGCAGGGAGGGAGGGGGAGGAAAGCAGGGTGGCAGCATCATGCCCTCCCTCCCCCCCCCCTTCCCCTTGGAGCAAGCATTGCAACCAGAGACGGTGTTAATCCGGGAGAAGAAGGGATGAGGACAGAAGGCAGCTAAAGTCCAGATAAGCAGAGCCCAGATCTTTACATCTCCCATCCCCAGGAGAGTCCACTTTGGCCTGGATAGCTGTTGTGACCCCTGATCATGCCTCTGTTCTCAGCCAAGGCGGGGAGGGGGGGGGGGGCTTCCCATAGAGCCACCCCTTCCCCCCCAGAAAGACCAGGGTTAGTCGTGGGAAGGGCACCACAGGGAGATCCTGGCAGTCTGGAAGGATCGATGGCACCCGTCTTTGGAGGAAACTTTTGGACCGATGAGGACCAGGCAGATCTCTGCTGTGCCGGCTGCTTCGGAGGTGAGGAAGGCAGCTGCTCCGGACTGAGGGCTTCCTGCGTTGCCCTGGCCTGAGAGGTGTGCAGGGCCTTGCCCAGACCAGGAAGGCCCCCTGTGGCAGGAAGAGCCCTTCTGAGCCCTCACTTCCCAGCCTTCTCCAGCCAGGACTGCTGCTGTCTAAGTTAAAAGTACTGGCTTATACTGTCGTCACCGTTGTCCGTCCGTCGTGTCTAAAAGAGGGTTAAGAGAGAGGGGAGAGTCCAAGGGGTGGAGCAGATGAAGCAGGGTTGGTTCTTTAAGGGGGTTGGCTGCCAACCCAAGAGCCTTTTCTTTGCTGGTGAACTGGAGACTCACCAGAGGGAAGGAAGGAGAGAAGGCAACGGGGCACCACGAAGGATTCTAGCTGAGCAAAGGCGGGAAAAGACCAAAGGTATCTTGACTTGCATCCTGAAACCATGGGTAAGTTGGCAAATCCAAGGAAGCCTCTAATCCTTCTCCATTAGGGAGAACCTAGAATTAAGAAGCTGAGCTATTATCACCATCCTGCTATTCAAAAACAGTGCTGGACTGAAGGGATTTTTATGCCCTTTCTTCTGAACACTTGGGATTTTTAAGTTACTTAAAATTTAAAACTGCCATTTTAGTGCTTAAAACATCCCAAAGAAAGACTGGCAAACTATTTAGGAAGTTTCTCCTGAATCTCCATCCAGGTTCAGCATTCACTCCTCTGTGGTCCTCTGAGTTTGAACAGGTCCCTTTTCAGGAAGTGGGTCTTTGGTGCCAAAATCTCTTTGGAGGTCTGAGTGTACCGCAGGAGAGCCCTGCGCAGTTGAGGAAAGCCTGGGCTCAAAGTGAGTTGCTCTGGGGTGGCCGAGTTCCAAGCAGAAGCTGCCAAATGGGGGGCAGGCAAGAGGCAGGCAGCAGCGTTCTGGGTGAGGGAAGGGAAGCCGGGCTGGTTAAGTTTGTGGGCCTTTTCATGCAGAGCTCATAGAAGGAGGTTGCCCTGCTCTGCCAGGCAGGAGTTCTTTCTGGAGGTACACCCAGGCATCTTCCTCACCATCTCCTTCTCCTGCCGGAATGGACATCCCGATTAACCCCCGTTGGGCCTTCCTTCTCAGTTGATATCCTCATTGCTCCCGCATGCTCTCTGGATTCCTCCTTGGCAAAAGCACCGCCACATGAAGCCCCCCACTGGTGAGGCAGCTGGCAGGTCAAGCATATCCAGACCCTCTCAGGACACACTCAGGAGAATGAGCTCACAGCAGCTCCTGGCTTCTGCTTTTCCCGTGTTCAGAGGGTGCAACTTCTTAGTCTCCCCCCTCCCCCCCAGCAGTTCCCAAGTTGCACAGGGATGCTTAGCTCCCTCCCGCCCCTGCCAGGCTGCCTCATGTGCAGCAAGGTGTAAAGAAAACAGCCAAGATCAGTACAACATTAAATCATGAATATATGGCTGTAAAAATAAAATGGACACATAAAATGACATTTTTCTGATTTGGAACAAGAGCAGCTCCTGAGGAATTCCAAGTGGAGGAGAGGGGCCCCCATGCACCCCCCACCCCCAAGGTGAGGAGGATCCTTATACTTGCCCGGCTCCTGCAGGTGGTTTACCTGCTCAGAAAGCCTGTTCACCTTCCCCAAGTGGCTTCCTGGGCTACCCGTGCGGGGAGCTTCCACCTGAGGGCCACACGCTCCTCTGGGGGGCTGGCTAGGGACAGCAGCAGGAAGCACACAGTGCTCCTGGCCAGGGAGCTTTCCATCCAATTGGCCAAAGGAGAGGCAGGCCGGGCGGGGGAGCCCTGGGCAGAGAGACTCTGTCCCATGTGGAGTGGCTCCAGCCGCCTGCCTTTCCCTTGCCTGGCCCAAGATCTGCAGGAGGTCTCAGAAATTCCTCTTGCTCCCCAGGTAAAGCCTGGCCCCGCAGACCACTCCAGGCGGAGGCTGCACCTGCAGGCATCTCCCCATCCTAAGAAGGCCCGTAAAGCTGGGCTGAAGTGGCTCCTCCGGCCCTGCGCTCTTTTCTGCCACTGTTTCTCCGGACAGTGAGAGGACAGGAGAGGGCATTATGCCACTCCGCTCCCCAGCTGAAGCCAGGCTCAGGGTGGGCTCAGCCCTAGTTCTCTGCAGGCTGAAAGATGCTCCTTTCCTTCCCACAACAATTAGAAGAGAGCTCTGGATTGGCATCAGCCCAGCCTCATTCCTCCTCCTCCCCCCTTTGAGGGTGTCTTTTTTGGCCTCTGTCAAAACAGCCTTGGAAAAGCAGCTCCAAGCCCCCCCCCCCCATCTCTGTCCCTATGGCACCCATGCCTCTTCTTCCTCCTGCTGGTACCAGCCAGAGCTCCTCCGGACTTAACACAGCCCTATTGGGTGGGAGGGGGCAGTGTTGAGCTCAAGCCTTGGGAAGGCTCATCCTGCTTGTCTTCTTGTGTCCATTGTTCTGCTCTCGACACAAGGCTGGGGATTGTGTTCACACAAGGGCCTCTTTCTGTCATCTCCTCCACCAACACCCCCTCCCAAAACCATTATGTAAGCTTAGTGGGCTACTCTTGAGGCTGGTGGAAGACAAGAGACGGGCCAAGAGAGAAAGCCCGGGGACAGAGAAGGGCCACCAACCTATCCAAAGTCTGGCACGAAGCACAGAGATGCTTGGGCCACAAGTTCTCCCAGTTTGGGTCCCAACTAAAAACAGGAAATGTATTTAATTGTATTTATTATTTATGTATTTAAAACATTTGTACTTTACAATATATATAAAATGTGAGGAATACAGGAATGGTGAGAATAGAAAGCCAGTGCTGGCCAAAAGTAAATGGGTGGTTTTGGGCCAGTCCCTGTCACTCAGCCCAACCCACCTCACAGGTGGAGTGGAATAGGAGGAGGAGGAAGGTATGCTAGGTAGACTCGCTGTCTTGAGTTATTTGTAAAAATTATGAAGCAGGATATCAACCCACCCACCCACCCATCCATCCATCCCATGCTGGAAGCAGATTCAGCAGAGTTGAACAGTCCTTCGCCTTGACTTACATACGTTATTAGTCTCGTTTTTTTGCTTGGATATTGAGCTTTGCCAGCAAGAGCCAAATAGCCGAACCCCCAAAGTGTCTGTAGCCCAGTATTCTCCCCCCCACAGCGTGGACAAACAGAGCCCCCCCCCCCCCCCCCCCCCCCGAAGGCCAGGTGATCCGGAAGATGGTTGAACCAGGCCAGCCTCTGCTGCGCCCACAGGGGGCTCCCTCCACCCTCCCAGGGGCACAGTCCCTCTTGTGGGTGCAGGACACCATCTTTGCGTAGGGCTCAAAGCCTTGAGGCGGGCTCCCCAGGCAACCCCTCCAGGCTGATTCCCCTCAACGCCAGAAAACAAGCAGCCCCTTCGGGGGTTCCTCATGGAGGAAGAGTTGCCTGAAGGCAGCTTCCTCCCTTGCATGAAGGTCATCTCCACTGCAGGGCTGCGGTGGTGGGACAGGCGGGGGCCCCCACCTGGAACTTTCTCATGGGTGTTCAGGCTTCCAACACCCCCTTCCCAAAGGACAGCGGGAGCAAGCTCAGCTGGACAATCTCGAACGAAGCAGCCACCTAGGTCTCCGGCCAGAGGCTCCTTCCTCACCGGGGCCCTACTCTCAGGGCATTTGTGGGGCAGGTGGGGAGAAGAGGTGGCAGGATGGGGGCACTTGGGGTTCTCAGGTGGCAGGATGGTGATCATGAGCCTTTTTGGCTGCATGGCACCCATCAGATGCTGGTCCCAAGTAGGGAACCTGCTGGCTTGAGGCCTTAGGCACTTGTTCCACACCCCACTTGAGGAGAACGGGGGAAGGCTGATCCCAAGAAAGGCAAAGAAAAGAGGGTCCCATTGTTCTCTGCTGTTCCCCTTTCCCTCCCCAGCCCAGGCAGAGAAAAGAGTGCGGAGAACAAATCCCCCTTGTCCTCCTCCGTGCCACCCAGAGATCAGCACAGCTTGCAAGGCTGACCCTTGGCCCCAGCGGCTTCTGATGGGCTCATTCTTCAGGGCTGAGAAAAACACCCGGGAACAAAGAGGGAGGAGGAGGAGGAATGGGGAAAGTGCCCAGAGGGGGGCGGGGGCAGATGCTGAGAGATGGCCAAGCAAGTGAGGGAGGACTCTTCTTGGTCTCGTGGGGGAAACCCAGCCGCCACAGAATTGCCACTGGGGGCCATTTGGAGTGGGGTGGGCTTCTGCATTGTGTGGAGGGTTCTCAGGTTTACTGTTGTATTTTTTGTAATATAGATAATATTAGTGAAGTGCCTGAGCCAAAACCCCAGAGCCAAACACACCCACCACTTTGTGGTCCTCAGAATCCCAATCTGGATCCAGCTGCACAGGCGAGGTCTCCAGGTAGCTGCCCTTCTCTCAATCTGCCCTTCTGAACCTCACCCCCCTCCAATCCAAAGCAGCATGCTTCTCCTTGGCTCTTTGGCCCAGATCTGGGTCACCAAAGCCCACAAACAGTAGCTGGGCAAGGAACCCTGTCCTGCTTCTCTAGACAGGGTTTTCTTCTTCCAAATGGAGCTTGGAGTTCTGAGTGAGCTCTCAGCAGGCAGACGAGACAGGCGGCTCTTCTGGATGGAGGCCAGTTTCTGGCCCAAGGCAGAGGGAAACACTCTGTCTTGGCCTTTGCCTGTGTCCACCACCAATGATCAGACGTTTCTCCTCCCTGCCAGTGGAAATGCCGGAGGGAGGACAGCATGCAATCCAGTTCAGAGGAAATGCAGAGTCCCGCGTCCTCAGGTAGATCCCAGGAGCCCTTCCAAGGCAGGGGCCCAATCAGTCGAGCACCCCGAGGGTCAAGCCACATCTTGGTTTCAGCTTAAAAGGCAGCCTTGTCTGTGCGACATCTCGCTAGAAAGACCAAGTGGCCACCCTTTGAGTAATGGACCCACAGGGCTGCCTGGAGCCATTAGAAGAGGCAGCCATCAAACAGATGGAAAGTTAAAGTGAAACAGACAGGTCAAGGTGTCCAGATTCTGACCAGTCCAAAATTCAACTTCTTTGCCAGACAGGGAAAAAGTCGGTACTTGATTTCAATCTTGCTAAATGTCAGGCAACCTGCTAACTGTTCTTCACAGCCCTCTCTCCCCCAAGAACAATAACAGTGGTGACATTGTTCACAGAGCAAATTCTGCTTGAAGGACTCCTTCTTTTTCAGCAGGTATCACTTTTAAGACCAGCAGAAGAAGGAAGAAAATTAAAACACATACCTGAAACCAGAAGAAAATTATCTGAAGGTGCAGAAAGCCCCCAAATAATCAGCAGCCCCATGCTCCCAAATGTGTGTCCCAGAAGAGGTGGGGACCCCCTGCCCAAAAGGTGTCAGAAGAGGTGCCCCCCCCAGGCCCCTGATCCTAAAGCCTGGAGCTCTTTTCCAAGGGAGGTTGCCTGCCTCTTTCTTGACCTCCCACCTGCAGGAAAAGATGGGGAGGCCAGTCCCTGGCCAGGAAGCCAATATGTGAAGGGGACAATGTGGCTTTTAGTGGATGTGGCTCTGGCTAAGTTTTTGAAGTTGGGATCCCTGGATTGATGTCCCAGCTGGCTTTTCTGAAAAAAGCACAATTGGCCTCTTTGAATGGCCCTTGGGAGAAAAACAGGATGCAGAACTGAAAACGGTCCCTTGGACCCTTTTTGCAAAATTGGGCAATTTCTCTGGAAGCACGTTCTGCTCCGTCTGCCCCACCCTCACCCCCCAGCCCCAGGGCTTGCTGTTCAGATTGATCCAGGATCGGTTGCCCCACAGATTTGGATCCAGTCTCAGCTTCTTGACTTGATGCAGCCTCTAAAAGTTCTCTTCTCTGCACAGGGCAGGACAGTTTGACAGCTGCTCCTGCTGCTGCTCCTGTGGCCACTGGAACTGATGGGCAATCTCTCTCCCCCCCCTTCTCTGCCCAGGTTTATTAGAGTGCTGTGCCAGGTGCCTGGTGGGAGCCCCCTTTGCCTCCCTGGTAGCCACAGGCCTGTGTTTCTTGGGAGTAGCCCTGTTTTGTGGCTGTGGCCACGAAGCGCTCACGGGCACTGAGCACCTGATCGAGACCTACTTTTCCAAAAACTACCAGGATTACGAGTACCTGGTAGATGTGTAAGTATTCCCCACCAGGGCTGCGTCCTCCAGGTAGGGCAGGGCAATTGTGGTCGACCAGAGGAGGAAGAAGCCTTTGCTCACAGATCCTGGACTGGTCAGGGTGGAGTGGGCATCAAAGCCCTCCTGGAGGTCTCTAGGGCAGCTAGGGTCCACCTGGCAAGGCAGAGCTCTGTAGGGCAGCAGTCAGCTTTGCCTTGGGGGCGGGGTGGTGAGGCAGGCAGAATCCCAGGACCCAAAGCCAAGCTCTGCCAGGCTCGCCTGTCTGCAAAACGAGGGGCTCCCCTGTGGCAGGCTAAGCCTTTGGGCAAAACCCAGGCTGCTGTTGGGACCAAGCGCTTGGCAAAGCCTGTCTCCCGGGGGCAGGGGCTCTCGATGGGGGCCTTCCCCTTCTCCCTACTCCTGAACGTGGCCTTCCTTCGTAGAATCCACGATTTCCAGTACGCCATTTATGGGATCGCCGGCTTCTTCTTCCTCTTCGGAGCCCTCCTCCTGGCCGAAGGCTTTTACACCACCGGCGCTGTCAGGCAGATCTTTGGCGACTACAAGACCACCATCTGTGGCAAGGGCCTCAGCGCTACGGTAACAGGGGGCCACAAGGGGAGGGGTTCCAGAGGACACCGTCAAGCTCACTCTTGGGAGCTGGTGTGTCACTGTTTGGGCAAATGGCTAGGACATCCTGACAAGGTGATCTATCTGCAGTTTGCGTCTTCTGGGGCAGGTTGGCCGGGCATGGGCATGGGCAGACAGGCATGAGACTGCAGCCCTGGTCAGCCTGGTGGCTGGTCCTGAGAAGGCTCCAGGCACAGGCAGAGCAGCTGCCCTGGAACAGAAAGTGGCATCTTAGAGAGAAAACCGCACAGGGCCTCAGTTCCCCCACCCCACCCCTCCTTGCAGCCAGGTGAATGCCGCCCCTCCTAACACCTCCCCAGTTGCCTCATTGGCTTTGCCCGCACTAACTGGTCCACTCAACTTACCGGCATCCCCTGCAGGGTTCCCTTCCCTCCCCCCCTCGTGCTCCCCTTTTTGCAAGGAAGACCCAGAGGATTGAGCCTCAGCTGCCTGCGATGCGGCCCTGTCCCTTTGCAACCCAAGGCTGACTGCCGGGCAGGGGGCCCTCGCCATGAAGCTCTCCAGCTGGTGTGTCCAGTCACGCCAGATGTGTTGCAGGAAATGGGAGGGCGGGGGTACCAAGCATTGATTGAGGGATGGGCACTTCCGGGCAATGTTTGACCTACCAGCTGAAGTGCCTGTGGTGCTGGGCCACTCTCCTGCTGGAAGCCCTGGCCTTCCTTCCTTCCTCAGGGGGCCCCAAGCAAACTCCTTTCGGGGGGGGGGACGACAAAGAACAGCCACACAGGTACAGGGACCTAGAGGGACTGGGGGGTGGGGGACTGCTATGGACCAGTAGAGGGGCATTTGCCAAAGCAATGTGGGAGCTAGCCGGGGTGGATCTCGCACAGCCACAGGTATTGCCTGGAAATGCTCAATTGCACTGAAAGAGTCCAGCAGCCTCCCCGGCAGGGAAACAGAGCAAGCCAAGTGCTGTTTTCTTTCAAGATCACTTACTTCTGCACCTCTAGGGCAAATGCTCACCCTCAGGCACACACAGTGCGCCTTCTTGCACTCAGCTAAATGTCACACATTTCACATCCCCTCACAGACCCTCTCACCACCCCTGCCTGGAAGCACACATAGCGGAGCACGGGAAGGCTGGTTCCCTTGGATGTTATAAGCAGGCTCCTGATACACGTGTGCATACTGAGTGTGCCTTTCTTTGAGCATCTGTCCCAGCCGGAAGGTAGGGTTGGCACCTGGGGAGGAGGGTCTCTGCACAATCAAGCATGAGCTCAGATACTGGCGGCTGTGATCTCTAGCCAACCAGTAGCATGTTCAAACAGTTAGGTCAGTTTGGTGGGGGTCGCACTTTGCAAGACAGGGAGCTGTCTTCCTTTCAAGAAGGCTGCAGAGATGCACCCAGGGACTGAAGTTCCAATGTGAAGGGTGAAAGTTGTTGAACTGCAGCCAGGTTCAGTGCAAAGCAGCTGCTGGAGAGGAAGGGCAGGTGTCAGGGATGAGGGACTTGCTAGCATTCCCTGTTTTTAAAAGTGCACAACTAAGGGAGCGTCTCTGCACATAAAATGCATAGCTTTCTAAATTGCATGAGGTTAGCTCATAAATCAGATGATATGTGACACCCAGTCACAACTCTGCTCCATGTTGCCAACTGCTATGGGCACAGCAGATCGTCAGCCTTTTGGGAGAAGATGACTGAGTATCATCATAGCCAGCAATTGTGCTGAGAGGACCTGGGTGGGAGAGGAGGAGAACAAGAGCTGTGAGCAGGGGGGCTGCAATCCCTGGCAATCCCACTGGGGCTGGAGGGGTGTCTCCTTCCCTTTCCGGCTGAAAGAGGTGGGGAAGTGGTCTCACTGCAGACCTCCAGTCTCATGCTCCTCTGGCCAAAGGTTCCAAGATGATCCGCGATGACCCGGCTCTGTTCTGTTTCAGTTTGTGGGTATCACTTACATCTTGGCTGTCCTTTGGCTCCTGGTCCTGGCCTGCTCTGCCGTCCCTGTCTATGTCTACTTCAGCACCTGGACCACCTGCAACTCCATTGCCAACCCCACCAAGACCTCAGCAAGCATTGGCAACCTGTGTGCTGATGCCAGAATGTATGGTGAGTAGCAAAAGCAACTTTCCTCTTGAAAACAGGAGGCATCCAACCATCCAGAGGCTGTACAGGCCTGGGTGCTTCTCTTGCTCTGGTGAGCAGATGGCCCTCATCTGTCCCGGGAGCCCGGAAGGCCCTCCCTGCCTGAGGAACGAGGAGAACGTTGCCTTCGGGAGGCCGGGATGGTTATCATTTCCACATCCTGTGAAGTCTTGGTTTGCTTAACTATGGCTTGCAGAAAAGGCTGCAACTGGCAAGGTTCATAGGCCTCACTAAGCCAAAATCAAAGCAATGAATGGTTTAGTGGGTTGTTAAGCCTGGACATGGTTAGGCCTTCTGACTGCCCCCAGCCCTCTGCCCTGGCTTCTCCAGGCAGACGAAGGAGGGAGAAGCGGTCCAGCGGGCTCTTGCCTGGGTTTCAGGCCAGGGGCTTTCCGTATCCACGTAGTCCTGCTGGCCTGCTGGAGGTGGGCTGCTCTGTGCTCAGGGCCTTTTGTACTCCGACCAGGTGTGCTGCCCTGGAATGCATCTCCGGGAAGAGTCTGCGGCCAAAGTCTCCTCTCCATCTGCAAGACTGCTGAGGTGAGTCTTCGGCTTCACAGAGGAGTGGAAGATGGACTAGATTGTCCCAGAAAACAAAAAGAACCAGGGAGGTAGTTTCTTAAGGGGAAAATGGGGTTTTTATTCTCTCTATGCACACACACACACACATACCCCTACCTACCTAATTTAGACACCACCTATCTCATTGTCTAAGTGACTCTGGGTGGCGTAGAAGTAAAAAAACACAACCCAATAAAGTCTACATAAAAATCTGTACAAAAATAAGCCCTGTTTAAAAGACCCTCAGCCCCGCCTCCCCCCAATCACCCAGGGCTGAGTCTCACTCTTGGATCCCCTGCCAGTTGACTGAGCCAGGTCTTCACCCTTTTCCGGAAAGCCAGCAGAGAGGGGGGGAAACTTCACCTCCCGGGTCAGAGAAGGAAGAAGAGAAATATAGGTGTAGCAGCTGACGGTTGAAAGGAAGTAGAAGCCAACAGTGCCTACAGGCGGATGTGATTCTGACAGAAAACCACAATATGGTGACTCCCACCATCTTTGTATCAGAGAGTTCATCACTGGCCATTCTCGGGTTACAGATCCACTGGGTCCCCCATGTTGTTCATTTCCCCTCTTCAACCCCTTCTTTGATAACTCAATAATCAAAACCGAATTAGTACTAACTTGTAATTCAGTAATTGGCAATCTGCTGTTTGCAGATAATCCATTGTGTTCAAGACAATCAGCAGGTTGCTAAAAAACTGAGCTGAGTCACCAAACACATCTTCAGTTGTTCAGGCAGGTGCTGCCTTTTAGTAAAAACCATCCTTGTGAAGACAATCCACACTCCTTGAGGATGGGCTCCTGCACGAATTCAAAAGTTCTGGTCCCACTGACTGACCCAGATTGGTTCTTGCAACAATCCATATTATTTATCTGGATGGGCAAAATGGATGTAAGGTGCCACCTGGGCATTATTTAGGTGATCCTCACTTTTACATGTGGACGAGAAATGAAGATCCCACCTGCAACTTTGAATATTCAGCCTGACAGGTAAGATAATCCACCTGTCATCTCTAAGAGTGGCCTTTCTAGATCAGTGAAGGCCCCTTTT
This sequence comes from Bungarus multicinctus, assembly GCA_023653725.1. NCBI lineage: Eukaryota > Metazoa > Chordata > Lepidosauria > Squamata > Elapidae > Bungarus > Bungarus multicinctus. The sequence goes on from CM042841.1 coordinate 24,599,313, forward strand.
GTCCAGCAGTTGGTTGACCACCTAGAGAAAGGCGCTGCCTCCTTTGGTCACAAGCCAATGCAAACCCACCCGTGCTTCCATGGATGATCCTGGCCAGACCTTTGACCTCTGGGTTCAGTCCTCCTTGGTCCCCCATCCTCCAGGGATCGGGGCTGAGATCTCTCTGTGTTGTTTGCAGTTCCAGATGACCTTTCATCTCTTCATTGCTGCATTCGTGGGGGCTGCCGTTACTCTTGTGGCCCTGGTAAGTCTAACCAAGGGTCCCCTCAGCCTTTTCCCTTTGATTCAAGGGTGAGGGTTCAGGAGGAGGCAAGAGTGTTGCAATTGCTTTCAGCCCAAACATTGAAAACAGCAACCTGGACAGCAAGGCAGCAACACTGAAAGGAGCTGCCAGTTAATGCACAGTCACACCTGGGACTGTTGCGGCATCTTCTGCCAGGGAAGGGTGCGGACGGGGCTGGAGACCTCTAGGCTGGTGCAGAAGCAGCCTGAAATGCTCGGGGCCACGAGGGGAGCTTGGGAAGGGAGACGTCTTTCCCAGGGCCTTTTGATCTCACCTCCTTCTTCCCACTTTCTGCCCTCCAGCTCACCTTCATCATTGCAGCCACCTACAACTTTGCAGTCCTCAAACTGATGGGAAGAGGCACAAAGTTCTAAGCATGAGCGAACGAGAGCGCCATTACCTTCACCAGATGCTCTTCCTCCTCTTAACTACCAGGCTTTAACCCAACCAGGCAGTCACGCTGCACCTGGCTTCCTCTTTTTCCTCTTCCTTTAATACCACCTGACTGCCCTTCCCCCTTGGGCCAATGAAGCAGGCCGTGTCCCAAGGATGGAGGAGTCTCTTCAGCATTGCAGCTACAGCGCTTCATGCTCTCATCTCCCTGTAGCGCTCTGGGCTCCTCCGGGACCACTCGACCGGGACTCTTGGCCTCATACCGGGAGGGGAGAGAGCTGCCTGCTCCAACGGAAGCCCAGGGGGTCTGGTCAGCCAGCTGAGCCGCCCTGAGAAAGAGAAGAGCCGGCTATGCTAGTTCACCAGCTTTCTCCCATGGTGGCACCAGAGGCAGTGGAGAACAAAAGGTGCCCCTAGGCCAACCTCCCCGTTTCCTGGGCAAGAGGGCTTAGAGCCAGGATCTTCCCAGGAGGGAAAGAGAGCACTGAGCCGCTGCCTTGTTTAGAGGTGACCTTGCCCAGAGCCCCAGCCACCCTCCCAAGAGCCCCGAGGAACCTGGGGGAGGGGCCCTCCTACCCATCCTTTGAGGAGCAGGTAAAGCCAGGCTCATGGGCTCCTTGGGCCACATCAGCCTTATCTTAGGAGCACCCATAACCAAAGCTTCCATGTCTAATGCTAGGAGCTCCTTCGTTAAGAGGAGGGGATCGTAACCCTGGGCCATGTGCTTTCCCTCTTGCCACTAGCTGTGGCACCCAGCCTGCGACCGTCCTCTTGGTGCTCTGCCTCCCAGTGACTGCTGCTTCTATCATGTGCGCGCTTCATTAAGGATCATTTGCAGAATATAACTTGTATGCCTTTCCTTATAATTACTCTTTCCAATTTCTGGCAAACTGTACACCACCCCAGTTATATGGCGTCTCCTGTCTTGGTTACTCGGTCTAAAGAGAGGGGTAAAAGGAGAGAAACGCACTGAACATTCTGGACATGACTTCCATAAAACAAACCAAATGGCTTTGGACTCTCTGGGAAAGGAGCGTTCCTGAACTTTACACAATTATATCAAGCGGAAAGAAGGGATGGACGGAAAGTGTCACCGAAGTGCTCCCCGAAGAGGGCCTTTTTGTCCACGGAAGCAAAGCCCCAGCCGGGAAAGCTCCCTGGCCGACCAGGCTCAGCCAGCGCTGGGCTCCAGCCTTGTGGGGTCTGTGTCAGGAAGCGGGGGGGGGGGGGGGAGAGATGGCCAGGCAGGGGCCAGTTCCCTGGATGGCTAACAATCAGGGCAGCCCTGCTGAGCAGGCTTGGCCCAGGCAGCTGAAACCCACTCTGGATGCACATGTGAACAGAGCCCACCTGGAAAGCAGAAGCAAATACTGGGGGCAAATGAAGTTGTCTATACCTGATATTTCACGTTGATAGAAATGCATATAACTGGGACTTGAGTCCTCCAAAATCCCTCAGTATAAACACTGGGGAACCAGCTAATAAGCTAAGTGTGTTTCTTTCTCCTTTTGAAATCATTTTTTTAACAAAGCATGACAAATTTGTTTTTTTGAGACTTACCTTGCAAGGTGTATTTTGTAATATTCAAGGAATAAAAGTTACGACTGTTCTGAAGAACTCTCTGCTCTCTTCCTGTCTGGCTGCTTTCCCACCTTGCCCCAAGAGAGCCTCCTTGGCTGCTCTTCTCCCTCTTCCTGCCAGGGAGGCTGGGGCAGAGCTCAGGCCACTCAGCGGGGCTTGGATGCCTGGCCCTCCTTGGCATGGCTTTCAGAAGGCCATCAAGGCAGTACAGGCGTTTATGATTCCCCCATAGCTTTGAGAGCAAAGATCAGGTTTTACTGCCTGGATTCCTCTTCCTAGATTGATAAAAACGCACCATGAGGAGACTTTGTGCTGCAGAAACTGAAGCCAGCCTTGCAAGTTTCAGGAGTCCCAAAATGGTGGGATATTGGATTTTGCTGGCTATTGAGCCAATGCTGGCATGGAAACCCTTGGCAACATGCTCGGCCTCTGTGTTGGAGGGTATGGGGCAACCTCTGTCTGTCTGTCTACCCATCTAATCTATCCAGCCACCTGCCCACCCGATGAAATCTCCTCCGATAAAACATATGTGGGGGTGGGAGGGTTTTCTCTTCCAGCACGGAGGGGTGATTACTTTCAGGCTCCACTGGATGCTGCCTCACTCAACCTCTTGGCTCTGCAGGCTTTCTGGGAAAAAGAAGGGTGGCTTACCTCTCCCAGTATGGCCAGATGGCTGTTCCATACTCCCACCCACTCTTTCAAGAATGCAGAACGCCTTGTGCCAGCCCTTCCCTCCTTCCAGAACTGGTGGGTGTCCAGATTGGCTCAGGACTAGGAATGACCCACAAACAAAGCTCCTTCTTCTGCAATTAACAAAGACAGTACGTTAAAAACATTGTATTTGTGGAGACATTCTGAAATGGCCTGAAATCTTTGAAGGTTGGTGAATTCACCCACTTGTGCTGGTAAAGTTGCTTTTAACAGGCATTCTCTGGGAATTGATTTATTTCTTGATCTGGTTGGATGGATCATTCAGTCTCTTAAGGGCTTGTTTAACATAATTGGTTGAGCCACTCTGTAAAGTGGGTCAGAATTTCCTTCCCTCCTTTAGTTGGCTTTCATGTTCCCGAGTCTCCATAAGGAGAAAGGAGATGTGTAACTGCTGACAAATTCTGAGGGACTTGCTACATGCTTTGAACATAACTTCTCCACTAATAGGCAAAACAGCACGAAAACTGGAGTCATGTGGATATAATCACCTTTTGCTGCCGAAAATACATTTCTGTGTTGCTTTCTTACACTGCTGACTCATGACTCCTGGACACAGAGCAACCCCAGATGATCAGGGAGAAAAGTGGAAGAACTGCTGTTAAGCCAACAAGGACAAAATGTGAACAATAGCAGCTTTTTTGCAGGCTTTCAAAGAGGGTGCCTGGCAAGGAGAAGAGGGACCAGGGTGTCTTGTGATGCCACGCAGGCAGCCAATTTAGCACCATAAGTTTTAGGAATCAGAGCCCACTTTTTCAGATCAAGTATCTTCATCAGCGGGTAGGGTGAGATGCGCAGGAAGGCAAGATGTGAGATGGTTTGGGCAAAGCAGGCTCTTTTGTGCTAATGAACTTGCTGTCTTAAGATCGTTTTGAAACCGATCTTTATTAGTGCTACTGGCTTGGTTTGGCTGCAACAGACTGATACGACTCTCTGGAGACAGCTTTGAAAAAAATAATCATGCTTGTAACACTAAGAGTAAATTTTCCTTTGAAATGAATGAAAAAGTTACTGCATTTGGACTCTACCTTAAGAGTCTTATTCTTGTTGCAAAAGATGCAAAGAACACACTTGGGAGGCGTGGCTACAAATCACTCTTTTCATGCACTTGGCAGTTTTCCCTCCTTCACTCAGTCTATTACCTCTGTTAGGCTAATAGAGCTACTACCTCTATTACCCTCCTCTTGGAACACCCAACCGATGCAGTTGGGCTGGGGTTTCTCTTATCATGGGTCTATGCACAAAATTAATTCAAGGCTTCTGCCCCACCTATAACTGCCCCACTCTGAAGCCACCTCTGCTGAACCCCAAAGACAGTGGGTCAGAATGTGGCATGCAGGATGCCTGGATCGTGAACATGAATGACCCGCCAGGTTAGGCATCACAAGGTGCTCTCATGGGCTCAGTTCTTTGGCCAAAAGGAGCAGCTAGTATTTTTCCTATACTGCTGTTTTTCTAGGCGGTGGGAGGTGCTCATTTCCAAAACAGCCTGAGGGGAGAAAGAGTTCTTTTGGCATTTGTTCAGCACAGAAAGCATACTTCTGAGGCACCCAGCGTCGCTTGCCAGAAGCCAGGCATCAGCAACCTTGGAGAGCTAAGAACTTCCCCAAGAATGGCGCAGAATTTGGCCAGTTTTCTGCCCCAAAGTAGAATGGTGGGAATAGCATTGACCTTTGCTCTAATCAGAGATACAACATGGCCACAATCATGGGCCACCCTTTGGATTCATTGAATTTAAGCCCACCACACCAAGATATACAGTAGTCAAGTTAACAGTCTGTGTCCCCAGATTCAGCTCCCAGCCACCTGCTTCCTCCAAAGTGAGGCTTACCCCCCACTTCCTGGTGAGGCCCCAGGGAAAGCAACAGGAGCAAAGCCAGAAAGGGGGGAAGAACTAACCCAGAGGTCTCTCGTTGCTTGGCACTAACAGTAGCCATAGATGGGCTGATTCTGCTCAGCTCTCCCACCCATTTGAAACCCCTCCCCCCACCATCAGCACAATGCACCTTGGCCAGAAAGTCCCACATGACTCAGTCTGCCTGCCACCAATTGTCTGTGCGACAGCTCCAGCAATTCTTGCTCCCCCCGGCCCTGCTCAAGAGCTGAGGAATATGGGATAGATAAAGGCCCCTGGCCCCATCTCTACAACTCACAGGACAGAGGGAGAAGAGGAATTGCCCTCCGCAAGAGCCCAATCCCACGCTTGCATGAGCAGGAGGCTGAGGTGCTACTCTCAGGCAGTTCAATCAGTGAAGGGCTCAGTGGGCTAAAGAGAAAAGCCGAGCACCCTCTGTCTCCTTTGGGTTGCTCTCTAGTTCCGGAATCTCCCCTCCCTCCCTCTGTAAACAGCAGCCAGTTCTCGTCTGGCACCTGTCAGCAACACAAAGAGCCTGGCTTGGCATTGCGGTGCAGATCGACCGTGCGGCCCAGGATGCAGTGCTCCAGCTGCTCTTCTGAGGCCAGCACCTGCCTTACTGCTTCCTCAAAAGCCACCGCCACATTCGTATCATCCTTGGCACTGGTCTCCAGGTAAGGGTAGTCGCCATGTGCCAGGCACCATGCCTGGGCCTCTTCTGCTGCCACCTGCCTCTCCGCCTTGTCCACCTTGTTGCCCAGCACCACAAAAAGAAAGTGCTCTGGATCCTTGACATTGGCGTAGCAGGCAAACTCTTTCTGCCAATGGCCCAGGTTCTCAAAGCTCTGCCGGTCATCAACGCTGAAGGTCAAGAGGCAACAATCCGCACCACGGTAGAAGGGGGTCCGCAAGCTCTTGAAGTGCTCCTGTCCCGCCGTGTCCCAGACCTGGAGAGTCACGAGGTGTCCGTCCACTTCCAGGTCCTGGTTGAGGAACTCCACCCCGATGGTGTGGAAGGCCTGGGAGTCAAACTTGTGGGTGACATAGCGGTTCATGAGGGAGCTCTTGCCGACACCCCCGTCGCCCAGGAGGACTTTCAGCAGGAGAGACTTCCCACACATGGTGGCTCTGGCAGCAGCAAGCTTGGAAATGAGCAGAGCACAGGGTTAGCAGGCAGGTGCCAGGCCGGCTCCCTGGCAGGAGGCACGCAGGAGGTCTCCTGATTCAGAAGCCCACCTTTCTGGGGACAGGAGCTGGGTGGAAGAAGAAGAGCCAGTACTTCTGGCTGGCATGGGGGGTGCCAGGGGCAACACCCAGGAGCCAAACCCATAGCTGCCTTTAGTCCTTCCCGGGCGCAGCAGTTGGGTTGGCAGGTCGGAGGCGCCTTGGCCTGTTAGCTGCAGCTCTGCCCGGCTTCAACCACCCGGCTGGCTGTGGAAGGGCTCCCGCCGGATCTCGGGATTTGATCTGGAAGCCGGAAGTGCCGCACGCGGAGGCCAGTCGCTGAGGAGCCGATGTCAGCTCAAAGCCGGGAGACCGGCGCCCCAGAGCCGCTTTGCCCTGCCCTTTCCGTCTTGCCCGCAAATCCTTCTGCGGGGCCTAACCGCCTCGACGCCCCTCGCGCTTCCGCTAAGTTGTTGCCGCGGGCCGGGTGGCGTCCGGGGCTGGTGGGGGAGCAGCGCAGGGGACGGGAGCCCGAGCGGGGGATGCCTAATCCCAGCCGCCGCACCTTGGCACCCTCTGCTCTCCCCCAGGCATCTCTGCCCGGCAGCCGCGGGTAGGCAACGAAGCCTGAGCCGCTGGCAGAAAGCTGCCGGGAGCTGCGGGGCTGTAAGACGCTTCCCGTCCGGCAGGCGTTTCTCCGCCCCCACCCGTCGTCTTCCTCACCCGTAGGCTGTGGCTCGTCCCGGAGCACTTGCCCCGCAGCCGGGTTGGGCTCCAACCCGCGACTCCGTAGCTTCCGCCCGCCTAGCCGGCCAGCAACTCCGCTGCAGACCCCGGAGCCTGGCATCTCCCGGGCGCATGCGCTCGCGGCAGCTTTCGCCGGCGGCTGCAGCTCCAGTGAAAGGGCGGCCCCTCGGTCCCGTCCGTCTCTGCTTGGCGCTAAGGGATCCAGGCAACGTTACGACGCTCCGACCCGGCCCGGCGGACTTCCGGAAAGGCCGGCCGCGGCTCTGCCCGGCCCGCGGAATGGGGGGGAGTGCGGGGGCGGCGCGAGGCCAGGTGTGAAAGAAGCACGTGCCACGCATCTCTCTCCCTCGCGGCGGCCCGCCTAGTTGTGCGGACCCGTCGCCTCCTTTCAGGCAGCTCTCTGCCTCGAGCGGGGCCCGGAACTTGGAGCGACGTGTTGCGCGAAGACTGAGCCGAAGCCAGCCCTTCGGAAGGCAGCGCCTTTCTTCCTCTGCAGCCCCGCGGCTTCCAGCCGGGCTCAGCTGTGCCAGGAAGGAAATCCAGGCCGGCGGCTGCGAGTGGCCCGGCACATGAATGCAATGGGGGTATGCAGCTTTCCACCTCACAGTAGCGATTCAGAGCACACAACGAAACCCGGGGCTGCCAGCGAATTCCCTCCCAGTCGGAAGAGGCGGGGTTCGGCCTAGAGAGGGGCAGCGAGGCTGGCTCTGCTGTGGGGCCGCCTCCTGTGGCGTTCAGAAGAACGCTTGGCTGGCAACAGAGGAGAAGGCGCGTATCCCAGCTGGTGACGTCGCCTCCGCTTATCGAGCTAGCCCGGACCTGTCGGATCGGTTTGTTCTGCATTCAGGGAGCCGCCTGCCTCCCACTCCTGACCTTCCACTGGGGAGCCAAGCAGGAAGGAGGCAGGCCTTGCCCTAGTTTGGCGCACATTTTGTTAGCTGAAGCACACACCTGGAAGGCAAACAGCTACTGGCAGGGCTGGGCCTGTTGTTGCTGTCGTGCAAAGGGGCACTTTGGAGCATTCAGATGGTGTAGCCTGATGGATGGGGTCAGCAGGCTGCTGCAGCCAGGGGTTTCCAAGGCTGCCATACAGCTGCATTACATGAATGGCCACAGCAAACAAACCCTGATGGCCTTGTGGAGCTCAGCATGGTTCCTGAAGGCACATGCTTTTTGAATTGATGCAGATCATGGACCTAAATTAACTAGATGGGCTGGGTTCCCCCCAGGTGCCCCAGTCAGAGTAAGCGCCGGTCAAGCTGGAATCAATGCAGACCAGCCCCATGCTGCTCCATGCTATGTGGAAACAGCTGATCTCAAACCCCTTTCAGCTGGATGAGCTTCCAAAACAACTGCAGTATGGTCTTTCCGAGGGAACTGGGATGCTGCTGAGAATGATTCTGATCTCCCAGCATAAGTGAATCAGTGCAGTGGTGCAGGAGGAAATGAGCGGTTTGTACGCAGGATGTGGAAGTGGGGCTTCCTGCTGAAGAGGCAGCCAAAGTGTCTGGAGTTCCTGGGATGCACCAATGAATTGTTAAAGACCAGAAAATCCAGTAGCTTTTCTCTCTAAGGTTCTACCACCACTCTGGCCCCAGCAGTTGCAAGATTGTGTTTATGTGGAGGTGGAGGCTCCTCTGTGGCGGGTCAGGTTGAAGGCTGCTGGAAGAACAGAGGTGGGGGCCAGCTCTGCCCTCTTCAAGAAGGGAAGCGGCTCCATTTCCCTCATTGCCTGTTCCAGGCTGGGAAGGGGCCACAGAGGAGCCTATTAGGCAAGTTTGCCTCTTCCTGAGAACTGCCCACCCCTTTTTCCTGTGCACTAAATCAGGACACACATCTGATCAGAACATAAGATTTTGGTTTAGGCATGCCCGTCTGTCCCCACCCTGTGGGAGGCTAGTCCCAGGCAGCCGTCCAGCTGCTGTGCCGAGTGCTGGTTAATGCCTGCTCGCCTTGAACAAACAAGCACCAATGCACAATAGGCCTGACCAGAGACATTCTTCCACCCCAGGATTTCTGACCCATCTGCAGGGTGACCTTAGGGAAATGGCTGGATCTCTTCTGCTTTGCTTATCTCAAGCTGGGCACCCTTCTTGAGAGGCTACAGGGCTTTCCAGCAAATGCTCTTGCCTTGGGTGAAGCTTTCAGTGCATGTAGCCTTTCCTCAAGCTGCCGCCGCCATCTGAGGAAGGCACACCCAAAACATTCTTGCCTAAAGTGCAGAGGGGAAGTTGCAGGTTTTGCTCCCTTCCTCTTTCTTCAGGCTTTTGGCCTCTCCGCAAATCCTTCCACTATTAGCAAGTGTGTCTGCCCGAAATGGGTGGTTAGCTCAGAAGTGGTGCCTCCAAACTTCATTGCTGTGTTGGCACTCAATCATTACTATTTCCTTCTGGTTGCTAGTTTTCTTTCATCACTGTAAATTGCCACCTGAATACCTAAGGAACAATCAAGGCCTCTTTAGAAGACCACAGCTTTTAAGCCAAGTGTTTCTATATCTCGACCTCCTGGCTACAAAGATGCCCTCTTGCATTGCTCTGCAACATACCAGGACCCCTGCTCTAGGCACATCTTCTGCCAGCCACAACAAGAAAGGCCACCTCTGGAAGCCCTCACGTCAGGCTGCAGGCTAGTAGCTCTATTTCTAAAACCTCTCTCTAGTCTCCGGCTCTCTTTAACCTTACATTCTCTATTCAGGATTGGCTTAGACTTAGTTTTACCTTCTCAAAGCCCTAAGCCTGGAGCAGTGGCTACTTGTCTCGGCCTGATCTCTCAGGTGGACCTTTGACTTCCCCAAAGATGATGCCTCTGCCAGGAAGAGGCAGAGATGCTGGTCCCAGACTCTTCCACCCTTCTGCCACCCCCCCCCCCCTTCAAAAGTGCCATTCTTTCTCAACTCACAGCACAGGCCTGGGCCAAATGGATATTAAAAAAAACCCACAGCTGATGCCTTCAAAACTTGGGGGCTCTGGGGAGGAATCACAAGAGACAGTCATGAGGTAATTCATTTAAAAAATTTTAATAGATTTTTCTTTCCATTTTTCAGAAATCAAAGTAAAGCTGCAAAAACAATTGCAAACAATTTTACTAATAAGGATTTAACTGATGAAATTGCTCCATCTGACAAGGCAAACAATGATAATCACACTGGGTAAGCCCCAGAAATTTCCTGTGAATCATTTTTTCTTCTGTGATGGAAGCAGAGGGCGTGGCCAAGCCCAGAAAAGTGGGGGGTGGGGAGGCCCAAAGAGACAGCAGCCACAGATGGGGTGCTGCAGCATTTTGTGAGATGCAAGTTTATATATAAGTTGTTTTAGAGAAACAACCAAAAAAGAACATCAGAGCTTCATGCTGCTGGTCTATGATGATTTGGCACACTCTTTTTCTTGTTCAATAGCTGAGGAGAGAAAAAGCACCTTGAGCATTCATAGTCACTGAGCCTGCCTTCCAGACCCCCCACCCTTGGTCTCTAGCCGGGGTCGAGGGGGAAAGAGAAGGCATTTTCTGGGGAGTCTAAACATATCAGCAAGGTCTGCTGGACAACCAACTGCACTCTAGTTCTGCTGCCTCCCAACAGGGCTCCCCCCACTGGCCCAGGTTCTGGTAGTAGGGCTCTCCAGCCCCTCCCTGGGTAGAGTGCGCAAGCCCCGATCTTGCTGCTCAAGGAGGGAACCCATTCTTGCTTAGGAGGCAGCTCACCCTCCCAGGATTACAAACTCTGTGAAGGACCTCCGAGACGGGCTAGCCAACTCCCAGGTCCCACGTAGCAGGGCAGGGCTCAACTAGGCTGAGGGGAAAGCACTGCCTGAAGGTCCCCAAAAGTTGGCCTCCCCAAGCCTGGCTCTTCCCCCCCCCTCGGAGTTTGGACTCAGGTTGCAGCGGCTGGAGGCCCCTCCCCACGCACGTACTCTCCTTGGAAGGCAGCGTGTTCTTCTCCTCCGTATTCGTTTTCTTCAGCTTCTTCTTATCGAACTTCTCGACCTCTGAAAGATCCGGTTTGTCGCACATCTTGGCCAGGCAGGAAGCGAAGCCGATACTTTCAGAACTGCAAAAAGCCACAGGGTGCCTCGCGAGGCTTCCTGGAACAAGGGAGCCGCAGGACAGGCCGGGGAGATCGGCAGGCAGGGCAGAGGGGCAGGGGCCCGGGGAGGGGAGGGGAGCAAGCCCGGGGTGCTCCGCTGCTCCGTTCACCCCCAAGCCAGGCTCCGACACGCCCCGCTGCCGAGCCACGCTAGTGCGGGAAGCGCTGCTCGGTTTAACGCAGCCCACCCGACAGTCCCTCAGAGCCCGCCACACCCAGCGAGGGCCCGGGAGAAAGCGCCTCTCCGCAGGGCCAGGACCTTCGGGGACGGAGCCCGCCCGCCCCACCAGTCACCTGCAAAGCTGCCTCCGACTTCCGCGCTCTCTGAGCCAGCGTGTCGGGGCGGCCCTTTATATCTGGGGGCCGGACCGCGGGGTACCTCGGGAAGTGTAGTTTCTTCCTCCTGAGCTGGGAGGGCGCCGCGGCGTGGCAGTCGACTCGCCCCGAGTTGAGCGATGCCCGGCCGGCCTTGCCGCTTCCTCCGCCTGAGGGTCAGTGGCGCCCTGCGTTACCCCCGGGGTGCGCCCCCTCCCCCCCCGCCTTTTCTCCAGGCCTTCCCGGGTTACTAGCAGGGCGCGGCGAGAGTCTACCGCGCCGTTGTCCCCGAGCCCCACGGCTGCCCAGGTCGTCGCCCTCGCCAGAACCCAGCGGTCTCCGTTCTCGCAGGCGGCTCGCTGCGGATGATGGGAGCTGTAATTCAGGGACCATTCGCGGCCGCCGACTCCGAGCGAGCACGGGATGGGGGGAGTCTCCCCGAGGCCTCGGCGAGAGACCGGCTGATTGCGCAGATCTAAGCGTATGGCGGAGCGCGAGGCGGGGCCTTCCCTGAGGCTGTAGGAAGAAGGGACGATTGTGGAAGGTTGCAAGCAACGTTGGGTTCATGCGAGAACGCTGCTGTTTGGATGAGCTTCTCTATAACGGGCCTCCCTCCCTTCGGCCGAGCCAGAGCCCTGCATTCGTTGAGCCCTGCATTGGGCTTCTAAGGGTGCCCAAGTGCCCCTCCTCCTCCTGGGCTCAGAGGCTCCCTCGGCCTGCTAGAAACGGGAAGGGACGGTAGCCGCCGCCCTGCTAAGCGCCGCCTCCTCGCAGGTGGGCGGGCCGCCGAGGTCCGTTGCTCGCGTCGGAGATGCGGGTTTGCGCACCGCCCAGCGGCGGAACCGAGCTTGAGGATTCGGCAAGTGGTCGGCTGCCTTTTTGAGTGATGGGTATTTGAACTTATATTTACATATAAAAAGCTAATTAAAGTAATAAGATGTTGCGGTAAGACAGCGCATGTCTACTCTATATTCTTCCTCGCAGGTTGCAAACAATTTCCTAGTGAATTGTGGGAAGACGGGTAGTTGTGCTCATTTTCTATCCCAATAAAAGTTAAAAGTGTGCGTTTGTTTGTGTGTGTGTGTATGTGGGTTTCCAATCGAGATAGTAGTTACTGGAAAACATGGGTGTAACAAACAGGCCAGCTTATTAACAGCTACACTTATCAAAGTATCCAAATTAATGTAAGCCACGAAAGTTCAGCTCAGTTGAAGAGTTTATAAAAATTGTATCAGCCAACTTGTCTGGGAGCCTTTGGAGAAAAAGCATGTGCTTTTTCTCCAAAGGCTCCCAGACAAGTTGGCTGATATAATTGATTACATGGTTCCAATAATTAAGCCCGAGATTCATTCACAAATTGACTTTAGGGTTACAAGTAATGCACCTCAGTATATTTATTTGGGTTTAATTCTGCTGTGATGTCTGGCTTGCAACATGCATGTAAGGGCAGAAATCATGATTTCTTCCCCTCCCCCTCCGCCCCCAGGCCCTGCAGGAAATAAAAGATGTTTTCTGCGGGCCCGTATAAGATCCAGTTGCCAGCAAAGCAGAGTTTTCTGGAGCTCCAGTGAAATGAACTTCGTTCAGATGTGCTTGCAACCTTCAGATTTCTACAATGTCTCCAACTGAACCAAATCCCCCAAGTCTGAGTTTGCTCTGTGCTTCAATACCGTTCAATTCCCATGCCCGCATGTGGGGCAGTTCTCCTTCTGGTTGTCACTTTCTCCACTTACACCATATTTATCTGCTGCTCCCTCCTGTCCCCCCTTCACAACCAGTCCTTAGCTTGTAACCTTGGACAGGAACTGGTAGATGGCAGTTGTGAGTCCCCAGGTGAGGCTTGAGCGGAGAATGAGGAGAGATCCGCCCCTGTACAGCAGCCAGGCTTTCCTTCCCCGGGCCTGCCAGACCTGGGTCATGGTGGCCAAGAGGCCGAGGGTTTCCTGCCTTCCCACTTGGGACTGCACATTGGCAATGAGGATGCCAAGGGGGTAGAGCAGCAGGGACACCAATGTGCCACTAATGCTACCCGACAGAAAGGCTGGGATTCCAACAGGCAAGCTCTGTGTGGAGAAGCTGCTCCGGAGGGGCTCCTCCAAGGCAAAATAGAGGGAGGTCCCCAGGCCGTTGCGGATCAGAATGAGCCCGAGGCCTTGGTAGAAGCCCAGGCTGAAGCTCTCCCCGAGAGGGTAGGAATGGAAGGTGGTCAGGATGTGACGTGTGGTGGGGAACCTCTGGACCTTCCTCCCATCCTGGAGCACATTCTGCACCCTCTCAAAGGGACAGAAAACCAAGGCTTCCAAGAAGCCAGAAAACAACCCAGCTATGGCTCTCCGGGAGCCGGACCCCAACGGCCGAGTTGAGAGGAAGCCGTAGAAGCTGTGGTAGGTGCCAAACATCAACGTTCCTTGCAGCGTCTTGACCACGAGGGGTGGAAAGACGCCACGATAGATTTGGTAGAAGCCCTCGTGGTACAGCTGGCGCACTGCTTCAGTGATGGAGAAGGCGTGCAGTTGCTGGCGGAAGATGGTCTTGTAAATGGGGAAGGTTGCCAGGGTGGAGAGACTACCGGAGGCAGCGCCCACAAAGTAACTGCTGCAAGCCCTTTGCCTTTGCCCCCTCTTGGTCTCCTTCTCTTCCATCGATGCAGAGCGCCCAACTTCTCTGTGGGAACAGAGGCAGTGCAGGGGTCAGAGCCCTGGGTCTGAAGGTGTGAATGGGAGCAAGTTCAAAGGGCAAGTGGGGGAAAGATTTCACCCCCTCCCAATTTTAATTAAAATTTAACCTTTAAATAAAAGGGAATCTGTGCCCTTAGGCCTGAAGTTGGGGACACGGGTTTTGCCAGGGAAGCTTGACTTCTGAGATGTTCTCTACACACACACACACTCACTTTTTGCAACCTTTGCTGAGTAAACCTACTGTTCACAAAAGGCTGCTTCTACTTAAGTCTCCTTATGCTCTGATAATTAGATATTTCTCTTGGAGCTGTATTTCTGAAGCTGTTTCAAAATTGTCTAGTAGACCCTTTACAATATAAATCCAATTGGTTTTATATTCCTGCTCACCAACTTCCTGTTCAAGCAGGAGTGGTTTTGACCCTTTGTTAAGCAAAAAGTATATAGTGTCCATTTCAGAAGCAGGAATGAGAAGCAGGCAGGCCTTTTTGGTTCAAAAGATAATCAGAAAACCAAAGTTTTCGTATTGGCTCAACAGTCATAAAACTGTCAAATTAACAGGACTCCCAGGGAGCAGGTGCTCAGACCTTGGGGCACCATTCCAAAGTTCCTGAACTTTGCTGCCAGGCTAATATTGCCCAGCATGAGATATTTTTCATTAAAAGTTGCTGATTCTGTTCCTGCAGCCTGTGGGATTTTCTTAACCACGATACTCAAATCTACTCTTACCAACTCTGTTTTTGAAATTCCTCAAGCTAAGTATTAGAGCAGTTCTTGCAGTCCCAAAATATATTAAGAATGTTCCATTACATTTGGAAATGAGTTTGGATTTTGTGGATGCTAGAACTTGGTCCCTTCTCATCCATTTTTGGCTAAAATTTAGTTTTTTTCTCCATAGGTGGCACCACTTCAAACCAAAAAGGCTTAATAAAGCAATTGAGGAAATCAACTCTTTGGAGAACGGCTGCTTCCCAGAAGGGCTCTCAGGCAACAGATGGAAGTCAATATAAGCCCAACCTCTTGTCTTATCCTTTGAGGGAGTCTTCAAAAGGATTGGCATCAGACTCCCCTCCATCATCAGTCACAGTACTGCAATTCCAGAGCGCGGAGCACAGGGAAACCTTAAGATTAACTACATCTTTGTTGCTGTAATAAATTATTCAAATTGAGCTGCTTTCCAAACTCTTCCCAGCAGTCACTTCCCGGTCGAGGAGGGCTGAAGCGGAGTTACTGCCCAATGGCCTCTCTGTCCTCCATTGAGATGTGGTGGGGAGGGGAGAGATCCTCTGCAGTTCCTAGTCTGATCTGGCCCATTTCTCAACCCCACCCTTCCTTGAATGGCTTCTCCCGCAATCCTGGCCCGGGGCTCCTGCACCACCAGTCCCATGGTCCCCAGAGCTCCTTAGCCTTGAGTGCCTGGATCCAAGGCAAATTGCAGCCCCCTTCCAAATCTGAAATGCCCCAGGGGATGCTGCACCCACCCCCCTCCCTGCAGCAGCCCATGGCACCTTACCTTCTTCTGCACGTGCCTCTGCTCCTTTGCAGAGATGCAGACCTGCTGGCTGGTACAGCATCCTCCTCCCTCTGCCGAGAGCTCCACCCCCAGGGCTTCCGGTGGGGCTTCCGCAGCTGCTTCCCACTCGCTTCAAAGTGCATTCAGGCTGCTTTCCTTTTGACCGCTTCAGCTTGCCAAGATTGGTGGAGGGGAGGAGGGAGATTGGGATACCTGGACATCTAATTGCACAATGTGATCTGCACTAATGGGGGGAGGGAAGATTCTATATTTTAATTATACTATATTGCCTGGGAATTACCCAGAGTTACTTTTGCATTCATTTTGTGCCGAAATGATGTACTCAGTAAAGTTTTGCATAGAGATTGGATCGTCTTAACAGTGCTTGCTTGCTTGGGCTCCTGCTAGAACCTTGACAGGCACTTAGTGTCATGGAAGACTCAGTAGTGAACACAGAAGCCGAGAGACGAAAGGAGCATCTCTGGCTTCCCTAGGGGATGCCAGAGAACAGTGGAAAAGGCAATACTCTGAACTGCCAAAGAGGAAACTCCTGGGCCTGGAGGGCTACCAGAACCAGAGGGCTAACTGGTTTTTTTTAGAGGGGGTAGCAGTTACTGTGTGGGCCATTTCCTCACAGTTCTGCCTTGGTCAATTGCACGATTGATCTCCACCATTCTGGTCAATGTGTTCTGCCTTGACAGCAACACTCCCTTCTCAGCCAGAGGAAGGGGAAAAAATAGTTCCTTTGCAACTGACTGTGGCTGACAACTGAACTTAGTTCCAGTCATATTTGCAAGCTCGGGGGAGCCTTCTTGAAATCAACTCTTTTGGCCAAACCCCTGGAGCAAAGGAGGCTGCCAGTGGAGCAGCGAGAGGCATCTACTGTTCAAAGAGCTGGTTCATCCCTTGCTAATAAAATTGGGCCTGATGCAGCAATAGCCCACCCGTTTCTGCCAGATATGCTCTGCGATCCATTTGGGGACCCCTGATCACACCCAGAGAACCTTCTTTCAGGATACTGCAAGACAGCAAGGCCCCTAACTGTAGGTGGGCCCAAATTCTTCAGCACAAGAAGGGCTGAACTGCCTTGGGGCGAAGACAGGCATCAAATTATAGAGCACCCCCCCAACCAAGTGCCCCACCCCTCAGCCTGGCAAAATCAGCATCCTAAATAGCAAGATGCTAGCCTCCCAAAGGAACACGTCTTAACTGGCACGGGGGAGCAGAGTACATCCATGGGATGTTAGTTTGGCTTCCTGGCTTATGTGTTTTCCAGGGTGTGTGAAGAGTGGGGGGACCCACCCACCCCAAACTCTGCATACACAAGAGACCTGCGTCCAGCACTGTCCTTTGTCTAGCATGCTTCTCCAGCCGTGTCAGCCATTGTCCCCATGGCTACTTGCACCTCCTGGGAGAAGAGAAGCCCACAAGATGAGAGAGAAGCAGCATGTCCTTTCCCCCAGGAGACATGTCCTTCCACAAGCAGCCTTCCTCGTGCATTAGCAGCCAGCCAATCAGAATAGAGGCGGAAGGGATCTTCTAGTCCAACCCCTAGCTAAGCAGTAGGTCCTATGTACCGTATATAGGTACTTGGTGTGGCCCAGCTGCTGACTTGAAGGCACACATGGCTAGTTGCCTCATAGGTGCCTCAGTTGCCAGCCCCCTGGCACCCTGAAAAAATATCGCCATGGATTGAATTTGGAGGACATTTTCAGTTAATAATGGTTGCTAATTTGAAAAACAGCTTGCATTGCATCAAAGGAGGCAGCACAACATGTTCGGCTCCAACAGTTACAGGTACCCAAATAGTCCCAAGAATGACCTACGAGTACGCTCACCCATATTGAGACCTAATCCTCCCCACTCTCCTTTATTGTTTTCATTGGGGGAAAGTGCTGCACCCCAAAGAATCTTGTCAGAATATGGTGCGTGTGGGAACAGCATCCAGAAAGCTCTTGATTTTTAAGGAAGAGTTTAATTCCTCCTGCTCTGAAGTTTTGAGTAACACAAACATCACAATGGCATCCTAGGGATTCAGCCGAAGCGAAGCAGAGGCAGCAGGAAGGGCCCAAAGCAGCTAAATAAAGATATATATGTAGGTAGATACACGCACACACGCCACAGCAACGGGCATACAATCAAGAGAGCTGCTGCTCAGAATCCAGCTGAAGTGCTGTGGCAGCAGAGGCAGCATGCCCAGGCTGTAAAGACCCCTGCTTTTCTGGGAGCCGCATTTCTCCTCTCCTCAAATGCTCTGAAAACCTTTGGGGCGGGGATAATGGTCTGTTGCTTTTGCCTTTCAAAGGGAGGCAGGCCCCATTGCTCTGAAATGATCTCTGCTGCTGCCAGGTGGAAACGTAGGTGCCAAGAGACACACCTGAAAGCAACTGGGCACAGAATGCCCCAGGATCACAAGCTGCCTGGGTAGACTTTAAAAGGAGGGTGGGGGCACTCCAACCCGCTCTTTTGGAAATGAACTGGACATAAGGGGGGGGGGGGAGGATAGGCACGCAAGTTCCAGTCAAGGCAAACCCCAAACGCGGCCATTTTTTGGCACAGAAAGGCCTTTCTCTGTGTACTTGCACCCAGCGACCACTCTAGGTCTAACCAAAATGTAATTCTGACCTTCCACACTACTAGCCACTACACCCTCCCAAGGACCCAGGGTGGCTGAAACAGTGGTTCTCTTCTCCTCCAAGTTAAAAGAGGCCAATACCTTCACAAGAAGCCTAACTTGCATAAAAGCTCCCAGTCAATTGAGAGGCTGAGAATGTGAATCAAGAGCTCCCCCCTCCCCCTCCAAACACTGAGAAGTAGAAAGGAAGCAATCAACAAGCAACACCTACTGAACTTAAAACAAATTTTGGTTTTTCAAAAAGCCACCCAAGCAGCAGCAGCATCTACAGTTATAAAGGGACATGACTGAAGAGATAAGAGACCGATTCCCCATTGTGAGTCCGCCTGATGGCTTCAGCCAGGATCATGGAGATGTCGATCACCTGCAGAGGAAGAGGAAGTAACAAGTCAAGTTATCTGGAGCCTGTAAGCTGCCCAGACTCTCCTTTTCTTCTGTAGCCACACCTGGATTTTAGGGCAGTGTTTCATCTTGTCCTCCTGGGGGATTGTGTTTGTGACTACAACTGCCTCAAAGCAGGCGTGGTTGATTCGGGAAATGGCTGGCCCAGAAAAGATCCCATGAGTCAGGATGGCATAAACTTTGGTAGCCCCAGCTGAAAGCAGCCTATGTGGAAGAAAGACAGAAGGCATCCTTTACTGGGTGAGCTGGCTGCTCCTTGTTGAATAAAGCAAACATTCCAATCTGCCATTAGTAAAACAATGGGCCTTTGCTGCAGCCTTACCATCCATAAGCACCTTATTGCTTTCAGCACACAAAACTGCATTCAAGGAAGCAGGATGAGGCCAAGCGGGAGGATGAATCAGCCAGGACAGAACCAGCCTTGACCCCAGATGGCTGCCTACACTCTGGTAGGATACTCACTTGTCTGCTGCATGGCAGATGGTGCCACAGGTGTCTGCCATGTCATCCACAAGGATGGCCACACGGTCCTTCACATCCCCCACCAGCACCATGCGGTCCACCTCACTGGCCTTCTTCCTCTCTTTATGAATAAGGGCGAAGTCCACATTCAGCCGATCGGCAATGGAGGTCACTCTGTGGAGAGATAGGTCCATACTGTCAATTTCCAGAAAGGGTGGTAATCCTGCCTCTTATGCCAACTCCCTGAATTCTTATTAGCACTGCCACCTCACATCCATCCAAAAGCACCAGGCTGGACAAGGCTGCTATGAACTCTGCCAGCAGCACATACCCATGTAACCAACATACAACACAATGGCTATCCTGCAATTCTCACAACAGAGCCCTCTTTCACTATTTAGGAATGCCTACACAAGCTTTCTTCAGGGCCAGACTCATCATTACATGATCAGAAGAGCCCCTTGCTCCAATGCCGAGTTCCAAGGAGTAGCAGAGCCAACAGCTGGCCAAAAGAAAATTGGTTTCTCAAAAGGGTTTCCCAGTCAAAGCATTTTAGGAATGCAAGCAGCCTCTTGCAACTGCCTTTTCAAAGGCCAATGGTCAGGTGGGGACCTGGGTGTCACACATAGACAACCTCTGACTGAGGTTCTCTACAAAAAGTCAAGAGCCAGGAAAAACATCACCCTGGAAGTCAATAACAATACAGGGGTGTTCTGAATTTGGAAAAGCTCTCTCTCCAAGGAAATCACTAATCAAGACCTGGCCACAGCCATGATTTGAGACTGAAATGGTTCCACAAAACAGGCCTCTGCCCCTCTTGCTCCGGGCGCCTCACCTTTTGGCTCCCCCAGCATCAGGAGAGACGATGGTGCAGTTCTTCCACTCCACAATGTTCTCCTTGATCCACTTCAGGACGGCTGGCTCAGCGTACAGGTTATCCACTGGGATGTCGAAGAAGCCCTTGGGAAAGGAAGCAGCTCCTCAGCCCAGAGCCCCCCTTCGGCTAGGGCCTTGGGCCATTTCCCGGAAGGCGGCAGGAGCCCAGCAGGGCACCCCCTTCCTTCCTTCTCCATCCGGCGGGAGGCTTTGAAGCCCCAACCTGCCAGAGCAGCCCCCGCCCCGCCCCAAACCTGGATCTGGGAGGCGTGCAGGTCCATGGTGATGATGTGGTCCGCGCCGGCCACGGAGAGCATGTTAGCCACCAGCTTGGCGGAGATGGGGGCCCGGCTCTGCAAGAGAGGCAGCAGCGGGTCAGGGCGGGCCGGGCACGGGCCGGCGGGAGGAGGGCGCGGCGGGCGCGGGGCACCTTGTCCTTTTTGTCCTGGCGCGCGTAGGGGAAGCAGGGGATGACGGCCGTGACGCGACTGGCCGAAGCGATCTTGCAGGCGTTGATCATGATGAGCAGCTCCATCAGGTTGTCGTTGATCTCCCCGCAGCCGCTCTGCACGATGTAGACGTCCTCGCCGCGGACGCTCTCGCCGATCTCCACGCTGCGAGGGCGGGACGTGAGGGCAGGGCGTAAAGCTCCGCCTCTTTCCCCCCCCCTCCCCGCCCGCCCCCGCGCATGCGCCGCTCCTCACGCGCACCAGGTCTCCTGGTTGGAGAACTTCTTGGTGACGACCTTGCCCAGCTCGAGGCCCAGCCGGTCGGCGATCTTCTGCGAGAGGTCCTGGTGCGAGCTGCCGCTGAAGATCTTGATGTTGGGCATCCTGGCCAGCAGCGGCGGCAGGCAGCGCGACGCGGCGGAGGACGAGGCGCGCTCCGCGGGCCCGCCGCCTCCCTGCGGCACCGGCAGCAGCTCCGCCGCCTCCCTGCGGCGCTCCCGCCCGCCGCTCTTGGGATCCAGCAGCCGCAGCAGCAGCGCCGCGCGGCCTCCGCCTTCCGGCCGCCGGCTCCGCTTAGAGGGACGGTGCGACGCACGGGTGGCCCTCGAACGCGCAGGCGCCGACGGAAGGTCCGCGCGCGCTAGCTCGCCATCTTGCTGCCACGCCCCCTTTGTCACCTCACCGCTTCTCGCCTGGCAACACGCACGTGCGGGGAGGGGCGGGGCGGGGCTGCTGAAAGGAAAATTCCCACGCGGCGGATGAGGAAGGAATCGATTTACTCTTCCGGGTTTGCGAAAGAAAACCGGCGGGTTCCGTACACAGGAGGCGGGTGGGGGAGGCCGGGGCAACGAGCCCCTTTGGCCCGGCGGCGGTGAGGTCGCGCGGGGGAGTAGAGTCCGCGCGAGGCGGCGATGTGCTCGGCTACCTTTCGGGCGGGTCGCGCTCGGCCAAGCGCCGAGAGGCTCCTGGGCCTCCGAGTCCTTTCCGGGGTCGCGGGCATCGCGCGGCGGCAGCGACAGTTCCCACCGGGAAGACGTGGCCGTTCCTGGCCGTGGCAGACGGAGGGAGAAGCCGTCTCAAATGCCGAGGCGGTTGAGACGAGCCCCGGGGCTCCTCTGGGGAGGATGGGCGAGCAGGGGCGCCAGGCTGGGCTTCCATGACCGGAGTCGGAGCCTTTCGTGGTTTCGGCCCTTGAGACGGAGCAGGTCTGTGTCCCCGGGCGGGCCGGGGCTCACGGGACAAGGGACGCCTCTCGGTCCGCGGCGGCGTTGCAGGCCGGAGACAACCGGCCGCGCCCTCCTCGCTCTCCCAGCAGCGGCTCGCACGCACCCAGGCGCTTGGCCTCGGCTGGGCAGGCTCCGGCGCAGACACTGATCTACTTGCTCATCAGTGTCTTCAGGGAGCGCGTGAGCGTGTTCACCACGGCGGCCGCCGAGCTCAGCTGCTCGGCTTCCGGGTCCCCTCGGTGGGCGGTTCGGGCGGTGGACTCCTCGGCAGCTCTCAGCAAGAACGTGTAATTCCTCACGATCTCTTCCACTTTGGCCAAGAGCGCCCGGCGCTGAGAGCCCGAGCGCAACACGTTCACCAGCCGCACGAAGGTTTCGATCAAGCCTCCCAGCACTTGGAAGCTGCTGCTCACGGCCGACAGCATGTGGGTTGGGCTCTTGTTGACAGCGGCCACTCGGCGACAGGAGGCCCGGAAGTCCTTGAACTTCAGGGCCAACTCTTGCTTGTACCCGGTCAACTGAGGGAGATCCGCTTTGCCTTCCTGGGCCTCGGGGTTCACGATGCATTGCCGGAGGATTGTCAAGAGTTCACTGGTGTCTAGCTGCACAGCCAGGAACCCGTTGGGCCAGGTGTAGGTGCGGCCCTTCAGGGCATGGATCTTGGCCAGGCTGCCCTCAAAGGAGGAGCTCCGCAGGTCTATCTCCTGGGTCTGGTTGTCTGGAGTGCTGCAGACGCTGGCATCCAGGACTTGGAGGGTTCTGCTGACCACTGGGATTGCCTGGTGGCCGACCTTCCCTTCTGGGAGGATCTGCATTGGAATGGCATAAGAAAGCTCATCCTTTTCACTCCCATCATCATCGGCCATGTCGCACTTCCGGTAGTAGAAGCAGTACCGGAAAGAGCAGCACCTCTGCCTGTCTCCATCCTCCTCTGGCAGTCCGTGGGGGCTCAGATAGATGTCCTCCTGAAAAGGAAGCCCAGCACTGCCTTTCTGGCTCTTCTCAGTCACCTCGACATAAGAGGGGTCTGGCGCTGTGGGGCGGGGGTCCTGTATTTCGCTTTTTGAGGCAGGGGCTTGGGCAGGGACCTCGCTCTGCTTGTGTAGGTAATGGCTCAGGTAGCCTGGAGAACTTGGGGACGTTTGCTCCGTCTTTTCAACTTCGCTGACACTGTAGCGCCGCATCAACTTCTTGTAGTGGGGAGCTCCTACGCACTCCCCAGGAGAGGCACATGTGGTCAGGCACGACAGGCTGTGTTCAGGGCCAGACCGGCAACTTCTCGATTCCAGGCTGGTGGACCTGATACGGCTGCCCTTGGGAGGGGAGGCCTTTCTTGGCCCTTCTGCCTGTGGCAAGTCTCTGCTTCTGCTCTGCCTCTCCAGGCCTGGCGCTGTTGGCTGGCCAGGCAGGGGCCTGGTGCCTCGGCTGAGCCGCTTGCAGTCACAACTCCGCCTTTGTTCCCTGGACATCCCTGGCACAGTCTGCACAGGGCTGGTCCGGACCTGGCAGGCGCAGCGGCCTGTGGCCGAGGGGTCCAGATGGTCCGGAGACATGGGGTCTCTCCTGGCCTTTGGCTTCAGCAGTTCTTCCAGGAATTCAAGCTCGTACTGCCTCACTTTCTGCAGCTGAGCCTGCCGCTCATCGGTCTCTCTCTTGAGTCGGGTTGGGAAGGTGGCAGAAATGAGGCTCTTGAATCGGAATGATGCTTTGGGCACTTTAGGTTTAGCCGGGAGATCCGAGTCTGGTGCTGTAATGGCCAGCGCCTTTTCAGGCCTTTTTGAAAGCATGGAAGTGGAGGGCAGGCTTCCAGTTTGAGCACCTGGGGTGACCTTCCCCTTCAGAGTTTCCCCGCTGGGACTGCCTACGGCCTGTGGGGGTGGGGGCCTCAGAGTGCTGCGGCTGTTGGCACCAGTTTCGTGCTGTCCCTTTTCCTCCTGGCTGATGAGCATCCCTCTTTGGCCAGGTGGCCTGGGACCCTCTCCCTGGCCTAGGAGTTCCTCTGTCCCCAGCTGCCCTGCCCACTCTGGCCTCTGGCAGCTCTGGGGCGCCTGCTTCTCTTCTGCTGCTGGCAGGGGAGGGGAAACCACTTTTCCGGGACTGCCTGGGGGTCCTGGGTTCCACTGACAGGTCTCACTGCTTGGCTGCTTTGGAGAGCAGGGAAGGCTGGGAGGCAGCCGGCCCACAGAGCAGGGCTGGGGACCCCAGGGGGAAGCGCTGCCTTCAGTGGGCGAGGCGGCAGCTGCTGCTGAAAGGGAGGCTTTCTGGCCAACTGGATGCAGACTTGATGCAACCAGGACAGGAGCTGCTCTCTGCCCATTCTCCGGGTGGCTATTTCCCAGAGCAGGGACAGCCAAGGTTTGTGGGGCTGCAGCTGCTCCACAGGGGAAGGAACCTTTGGGCTCGGGCACTGTCCTTTTGGCTTTGGGCAGCTCAATCTGCTGCAAGGGCTGGGCACAGCCTTTCTCCATTTCTTGCTTGTTTGTAGTGCAGGTGGCATTGGAGGTTGGGTCTGGCTCTCGATGCCGAGGCAGCCCATGGGCACTACCAGCCTGGATGCGGACAGGAAGGTCCTTCCGGGCCAGGAGGCCTTCCTTGCTGAGCTGCTGAGTCAGGAAGAAGGCAGCGTTCTGGCGTTGCTGCACAGCGGCGAGAATCTCAGGGATGTCGGGGATCTCGGACGAGTTGGTTTCGTGGCCGGAGTCCATCGATGACTCTGGGGTGATGGCAGCCAGAACGATGAGGCCTGGAGGAGGAGAAGGCATGCTCTTTAGTCGGGCGGGGAAAGCCCTCCTCCTCCTGGAGGAAGCTCAAGCCCACCCTTAGCCACTGCATGAATTTGGCTGCTTGGCCTAGCCAACCAGGGAGGGGAAAAGGAAGGGGAGAGTGCTGCTAATTTAAATGAAAGGAATATGTTACTGTGTGGGTCTCTATCTGTGTGTCACTGCTGCTCCTGGTGCCCAGAGGGGAAGGGGGAGGGCATGTATGCTGGCTGTTGCTGGACCTCTCGTCTTTTTGGAGCCCAAGTTTTGGCATGGGCTCAGGAGGAACTTTGCAGGATTATCTGGGCTGCCAGCCCAGCTGCCCCTGGATGATGAAGCTGAGTTGGCGGGGGTGGCATGGTGGTCTTAGTGTCACTTTAAGAGCCCTTTTCTGTGCCACATTCTGGCCTCTTCCCTCTGGATGGACTGCTGCAGCCTCTCTCTAAAATGCGTTGGAGAGGCATTTGATCAGTCCAGTCTTTCCAGTGCGCAGCCGATGCTGCCTTCAGAGCTCTTGGGAAGGCTCCAGCCACAGACTGCACTTCCGCCCTGGGAATGAGGGTCCTTCCGATACCCCACCTCCCCTTTTCCGTATGCAGCTATGCCAGTGTCCCTCCCTTTGGTCTAAGCTTGCAGGTTTTGGGAGGTACTGCTGTGTTGCTGGGTGCAATCTGATGGGAACCACCTTAAAAAGAGGGGGGTACCTGCCGTCTGCTGCGGCTGAGGGGCCGTACCATCTTCTGAGGCCGCCAGAGCTTCCAGGGCCTGCAGCGTGGAGACCAGAGCATCGTCCAGGTCCTGGGCGTGATCTCGCACTGTCCGTGTTTGCATGCTGTCTATGAGTGTCACAGGAAGGCTGCAGAGCTGGCGTCCTGGCTCCTGCCCTTTCGCCATGGCGGCTACTGCCGCCCCCCGGCGTTTACAGTCGTCCTCGTCAGAGCTGTTGTCTTGGAAGCCGGGAGGCGGTGCAGCGATGGGGAGAAGGGAGGTGGTTTCCTCCTCCTCTTCATCGCTCCCTGGAGGGGGGAGGGAGGTCAGGTCCACCATGTTGTCCTGCGTGGGGCCACGATGGCCGCCTCGGTGAGGGGCCGGTTGCGGGCGCTTGACTTGGGCCTTGCAGGAGTCGCAGTACAGGGGCTGGGGCTGGCTGCCCTGCTGGCTGTCCAGAGTGTATGCCCTGGCTCGGTTGGCCCAGCACGCCTGCTCTGGGCCGTGGGGCTCACTGTCCTGGGCGGCCCCATGGCAGTCTTGCCCGGAGCTCTCAGAGGTGGGATCCGATTTGGTCCGGGGCCGGGACTCCTCAGAGGGGATCAGGTTTTCATTGACGTCAGTCCTGCTCTTGGGCTCCTCCTTGTGCTCCCGCAGGTGCAGGTAGCAAAAACTGAGGAGCTCCGAGCCCAGGGGATCTGCGGGGCTGGGCAGAGCGCCTCCCAGGAGCCTGCTCTCCTTCCTAGCCAGGTGCCCTGCTGGTGCCAGAGGCTGATGGCCGAGGAACGGGCTGCTGTCTGGAGCAAAACACACATTGGCCGTTAAAACATGCCCCCCCAGCCGGAGTGACTAATGGCCAGGCAGCCAAAGAATCCGGCGTCTGCCCACTTGGCAGCAGGACCAGCCAAGATCCCGTGAGCAGAATAAGGAGATGCTCTTGCCCCAAGCGTCTGCAGCATCCCTTCTGCTGCTTATCCTCCTCCCCACTTCCTGCCCTTCCAGCTTAATCGCAGTGGCCAGTTTTGCAGCTCTGCTGGCAAACTGCTTCCCATCGAAAGATTTCCCGAGCTGTGGTGGGGTGTCCAGGGATGGACTGCCCCTCCAACACCTGTACGAAGATCAAATGCCCGGAAGGAAGAAGGCGGGCCGATGCCGGCTACCGTTCTCCCAAACTGACGGGGGGGTTATGTGGCCAGAGGGAGGTTTTCTACCCCCTGCGTTGCTCAGGTGCTCTGGCCTGGCTACCAAGAGGCACAAAGAAGGATCCCTTCCTTGAGCAACAGCTGAGGGGGCCTTGAGGGGGGGCTGTCCTGGCAAGCCTGCTGCTTCCCTTTGAGGGGCCTGGGCAAAGGGGAAAGCCCATCATTGGATCCCCCTTGTTGAGGGATAACACGGGAACCTGACCAAGGGACACAAATCTCAGAGGATGAAACGCACCTGCCTTGGTCAGTGGAAGCGCTGGTGGCTGACTGGGGGGCCGGGAAAGGATCATCTGCTTGGAGTCCACCAGAAGGCGGCAGTAGCCAGCAATGAGACAGGTGAAGTTGGTGGCCTCTGGCCATTCCATTAGCAGCACCAGAGGCTGGGAAGGAAGGGAGGAGAAGCAAAGGGTCAGGAGCCTGTCTGGCCACAGGACAACCTTCTCGAGAGGGAAGCTGATGTGCCTGGCCACGAAAGGCTCCACAACTGCCCTGCTCAGCAGTCCTTCCAATTGCACCAGAATGGCATCCAGTAGCAGCAGCTGGACCTACCTTGGCGTCCAGGATGCTTGTTTCCACCCGGGCCACCCCTTGGTTCTCCCTGAAGAGCTGGATCTTGCTGACTTTGCTGAACTCGGACAGCACGGTGGTGAGGTTTGTCTTCAGATCAATGACGTGGCTGATGCCATGGCGAGGCCCCACCAGCAGGGTTGTGGCTGGCTGTTTCTCACCCTGTGCAGGACGAGGTGCCAGTCAGAGACCGAAGGGCAGAGGCCAGCCTTGGGGTCTCCCCTCCCTTGCACGCCAGTGTTACCGTACCAGTCCCACAGTGCTGAAGAGGACGCCTGCAAAGGTGGGCAGCTCATTCAGGAGGCGCAGGTAGTGGAGCTTCGCTTGGGGGGGTGTGATCTGGGGGGGGAGAGATGGCATCTTTCTCCGTCAGAATGCCAAGGGGCCAAATTACTCTGCCCTGGCAACAATGCAGGACGAGGATGGCTTTTCTGGAAGTTGAAGCAGTTCAGCTCTAGCAAATTTCCTTGGCTTGACTACTGCACTGGGTTCTGCTTGGGTTTTGCTGTGGCAGCCAAGCTACAAACTAGTCCTGTAGTGGGAGACCTGCCCTGGCTGCCAGCTGTTTCCTGAGCACAAGATCAAAAGCTGGCATTGACCTTGAAAAGTCTAGCTGGCTTGTGGCCCAACCGCCCGGAGGACCATTTGCAAGGTTCAGCAGGAGGCACCCTTCCCAAGGCCAGTCTGCTTTGGAGTGCAGAGGGGGTGGCTTCTTTTGCAGCACTGCTGGCCCATGCTGGATTGAGGCCTCCCCTGTGCTGGGCTTGTGGAGGGAGGCTTGGTCAGCCATCTCCTCAGGCTCAGGCCAGGTGTGCGAAGCCAGGAGAGATTTTCCTAGAAGAGCTGGATTTGGACTTGCTGCTTGCATCCTCATAGCCCCTTCACTGGACAGCTAGGAGCCAGAACGTGGGGCCTTCTAATCCCCCTTTAGGCATAAAAGCTGGCTGGCTGGGCCAGTTCTTCCCTCTCAGCCCAACTCTCCTCCCAGGGCTATTGTGGGGGAAATTGGAGGAGGAAACAGTATTAAGTGCGTTTGCCGGCCTTGAGTTGTCTATAAAAATAATAAAGAGCTGGGCAGGGGATGTTTTTCTGCATCGGCTTATTTTACACTAGGTAGAATTGCCTATCAACCTTCCTGTGCCATTTACTGCTATTTACAGAGGGATGTCCAAGGGAAAGATTGTAGAAAAAAGAAAGCCATTGTATACTTTCTTTAGGTAGATTAAGCACATCTCATGGCATGTCTAATATTCATGACCTGTCTAATATTCAGGAATAAAAGCTCCCAAATTCTAGCAACAGAGGCTAATTTTGTTTCCAGAACCAGTTTACCTTTCAGCAAGAAACTTGGATTTGGTAACCAAGAAATTGAGTTGACTGAGATATGTTTAAGTTGCCCCACTATCAGCCTGCACAGAGCAACACAACGGCAGAGATCCATCTAGATGCCCTCTAGCCCTGTGCTCCTATGAATCTTGTGCAAAAAGATGCCAACTTGGCCAGAGAGACGGCTTGCGGGGGGGGGAGGGAGGGAGAGAGAGAGGAGGCAGCACCGCTATGGAAGGGCTCTGGGGATCCTGGTATAGGCTGTGGTGGAGCACCTTCTGGGCCAGAGGGGTCACTCTGCTCCGCCCCCTCGGGGCCCTCCCTACACCCCCGCCTTGCCTTGGTGCCCCAGGGGGGCTGGTTCTGATGGGCCTTCAGCTGCTGAGACAGGGCCTTCCGGAGGCTCTTGTCTTTGGTGCCTTGCAACAGCGAGGGGGGCAGAAAAGGCTCCAGGCCCCATTCCTTCCTGGCAGGAGGAGGGAGAGAGGGCTGGTGAGGCAGGCCAGGCGGATTTCCCTCCTTCCCCACCCTGCTGCCCTCTGGGGATCCCTGGGCTGGTGAGGACAGGCATGGGACCCTTTGGCTCACGCGTGGCATCTACTGCCAGGGAGGTCAAGGGTTCCGCAAAGGGCCAGGTCCTTGACCAGAGGAGGCTGAAGGCCGGAACATTGCCAGGAAGGCCAGCTTAGGGTGGGCATGGGGAGTTTCTGAATACTCGGGAGGGGCTTGTGCGCGACTGGGAGGCGGGGAGGGGAAGCTGCTGCAGCTCTCGCTGCTGAACTTACTCTACACTTTTGAGAGAGACTCTCTGGCTTGGCCGCGTGGCCGACACCGTGATGTAGATGTGCAGGGCAGTCAGGCCGAGCAGCATTTCCGGCTTGGGCTCCATCCCAAATCGCTCCCTGATCACATCATTGCGGCTCTGGGGAAAGAAAGCGAGGCTGCTCAGAAGAGCTGCTTCCCCACCCCCCAAGGAGGCCCTGCCCAGGTCTTTGCCCAGCACTGCTGGGTTCCCGGGGCCACTGGCTGGCAGTGGCAGACCACCCTGGGCCAAGGCAAGAGGGCCAGCCCCTCTGCTGTGAAGCAAGGGGGAACTGTGCGGCCGGGAAGCCCTGCACCTGGGGCTCTCCTCCCCCCCCCCCCCCCAACGCTCACCTGGATATACAGGTATTCAAAGGCTGCCGGGTCCTTTCGCAGCAGCTCCACGGGGTCTTTGGGAAAGAAGCTGACCCGGAAGAGGCATCGCATTCCTTGGTAGTGCGTCCTCTGTACCACCTGTGGAGAAGCAGAGGGGAGCCTCCCTGCAACCCTCCCTGCATTGGGAGGCCTGGCAGATGTGGTCCCTACAGGGCAGACCCGGATGGGAATTGGCTTGGCTTTTCTAAGCAGAGCGGAGGGCCTCCTCTGCCTCCCTCAACGCTGCAAGCCCCCTTCAGTGCTCTCCTCCCTTCCCAGCCCAGATGCTTCCCCAGGGCTGGAAGGCTTCCAGAGCAGCTTTGCAATTGCAATCTCTGCTTGAAAGTCTCCCTGGTGGAGTTTCCATGACTCCAGAAGGCAGGCTGTCCTTAATAGCTCTCATAGCCAGGAAATTGCTCCATATTTCAAGCTTGGATCTCTCTGGGAAGCTCCTGCCCGATGGTTGGTCCTTCTTTTACCCTGCAGAGAATAAAGCCCCTCCCCTTTTTTTCTTCTCCTGGAATAGCTTTTTAAAGTTTTGGCAGCTGCGGTCACGAGTGCTTTTGGCCTTCTCTTCTTTGTAGCATCTAGTCTTACTAGTTCTTTTGCTGTTTGCTCTCCAGTTCCTCAGCATTTGTTTTGTATTTTGTGGAACAGAACTGGACACCATATTCCAGGTGTGGATGACCAGTGGTGGCATCATCTCGGCATCCTATCTCTGCTGATGCAGGCCAGCCCAGCACTGCACTGTTGGCTTGCACAATAATAGGGAGCCATGAGCCGGTCTTCTGAGGTGTAAGCATTCTGCCCGCCCCCCTTTGTGTTGTCTGCAGTCCCCCTCTAGCCCCCTCCTCCAAGCCATGCCAGGAGCAGAGCAGGTCAGCAGTCCTTCCAATGGGAGCCGTGAGGAGGCCAAATTCCCACGAGGAGCAGAGAGAATAAAACCCCCACTGGACTGGGGCTGGGGCCAGGCGCTTACGTGGGCCAGAGGCTGTTTGTCCTGCAGAAGAAGGAACTTGTGACTCTGTTCGGGGCTGGCGTATTCCAGGACCAGGGAGAAATGCTCGATCTGCCTCAGGGACAGCCGATCCTGCAGGGTTATCATCACATCCTGGCCAGAGAGGAAGAGAGGAGCTAATGGACGAGGGTCTCCCCACTCCCCCAGGGAGGCCCAGTGTGAAGGGGGGGTTCCCCAGGGACAGGGGTCCAGCAGTTTAGCAGCCCTTAGAATTAAAGGAATGAGGCCAGGCACACGCCCCCATTTCACTTTGGCTGGGCCATTTGTAGGGAGAGGCTGTATCTGTGCTGTACCCCAGGGCGCCTCTCCCCACCGAGGGAAGCTTCCTCCAGACTACCCTGGTGGGTCGCCTGTGGCAACCCCCTACCTTGACAGTAGTTCGGCCATCAAAGGTGAAGGACTTGATCTGTCCATTCTCAAGGAAAACCTTCAGCACATTTGGAATGAGGAGAAGAGCTTCCTTCCTCAGCATGTCCTTGGGAGGGGGGGGGCAGGGAAAGGAGAGTGCATCAGCCACTGTGGGGGAATGAACTCTGGTAGACCCTGGAGGACTGGCCCAACATGCACCCCTTGCCACCCCGATCGCCAGAGGTGCTCTCAGCTGGGCCAGAAGACCAGGTAGAGGCCCAAAGGGTAGAGGCTCGAAGCAGGGAGGTGGCTGCAAACATGCATGAGCCCGGTCTCTGTGTGGGGAGGGGTCAGCTGCCTCCTGACTGGCCCAAAAGAGTTATAACCATGACTTTCCACATGGACTGGAACATAAACTGAAACAGTTGCCTCCAGATCCTGGGGAAGTTTGGCAGATGTTCCCAGAAACAACTTGGCTCCCTTTACTGCCATACCAAATTGAGATACATGGACCTTCTCAATGGTCTCAAAGGGCCCTTCCCATCCCACACCACAGTTTCTGGGCATGGGGATCGATGCATAATGTATGTTCTATCCGCTGGCCTCAGTGGTGCTTCCTAGATCGGCTGAAAAGGGGAGCCTTGGAGAGCTTTTCCCCCGACCACGCTGCGAGGGAGGGAGAGGTGAGCAGAGGGATCCCCTAGGGAGGCACTCACTGGATCAGTGTCGCCAATGGTGACGTGCTCCGAAAAGCGAACTTTCACCGGATTGGATCGCAGTTTTGCCTTTTTGGCTGCACTGATAAAGGCTGATTTGGGAGACTGCAAAAAGAACACGCGTCAGGTGAGCTCTGGCCAACCAACCAAGCCTGCAAGCCAAGACCGTTTCCTTGGGCTGGACGCTCTTCCCGCCCCCTGGGGTTCTGATAGGCCCTGGGAGAGGCCAGCGAGGGTCTGGCCGTGGTACTCTCCAAAGGGTGACGGCTAGGTGCCTTCATGGCTCTCCACCTGAGCTGCAGCCAATGGCCACACAGCCTCTGAAGGAGAAAGGCACTGAGCCGGCTTTCGTCACTACAGACACCATTGACTGTTCAGCCATCCTGCCCCTTGGGTTCAGGGGCAAGGTTGCTTCCCCACTGCTCTGCTGGTGGTCTGGGAAGCAAAGGCCAGCAGTTGGATCTCCCCCCCCCCCCCCCCCCCCCCCCAAGAGTGAAGGAGCCCCAAGAAGGCCGGAGAAAACCCAGGCCCAGAATGTCCTAGGGATGCTGCAGTGAGTGGCTGGGTGGCTCCCCATCGCCTCCAGTTTATCAACAGGAGAAAACCAGTGTTGTCTCTGGGCCACAGAGCAGCAGCAGTATCCCCTTCCGCCTGGCATTTGCGGCATGAACCTTCCAGGGCACAATTGTCGGAATAGCCAAGATTGGCTGCGGAGGGGGCGGTTGCTGCTGCTGCTGCTGATCATTGAAAAGAGGGTGAGTTTCCCTTTCATGCCCTGGCTGTTTTTTGGCTTGGGGGTGGTACATTCAGGCAGCCGGAGCCATCCAGCCTTCCTTCCACCCCATGTCACGTTTGCACAACAAGGAAGCGGGGGCTGAGTGGGATCAGGAAGCCTGTGATCCAGCCTATTGGGATGGACCAGCCATTTCTCTGCATGTGAGATGAACAAGAGTTGCTGGCATAAAGGTGGTGCCCTCCCCACCCCAAAGTTTGGCTCCCACCTGATGAGTCTGTAGCACCGTAAGGACCAGGGCCTCCTTGGCGCCTCTGCAATGAGAAGGGGAGAAGCAGCTGCGTTCAGGAGAATTCTGCGGAGCTTTGCAGCAAGAGAGGGCGTCATTCCCTGGGTCCACGGGTGGGGCTTTCCTCTTTGCAAGCCCAAGTCTTTATTTTACTCCCACCCCCAATCATGGATTTGCTTAGGATGCCTCAGCCCTCGATGTCAGAGGTGGGTGGGATCAGGTTGCACTTTTCCCTACCCCAAAGATTATGCAGAACGTGCCAGTAGTCAATTCTGGGAAGAGCGCTGGGTGGGCTTAAGCAGCCCCTTCCGGAGCAGTCCAGCCTCCAAAGCAGCCCTGGAGGTCCTCCAAGGCTTCCTCCCCTTTCATTCTGGCATCCCACTCTTACCTGACAAGTTCTATAACTCTCTCTCTGGGGGCGTCACTTACATCTTCGTGATTTATGGCCAAAATTTGGTCACCTGCCAAGAGCTTATCCTCCGATGGCCCTCCTGCCAAAGAAAGGGGAGACGCTGGGAGCTTGGCTGGGGGCCATGGCAGCCCCCGGGTGGCCTTTGAGGTTTCCATCATGTGCTGGTGGCCCCACTGCACCTCAGCCCCCACCTGGCTGTGTTGTCTCTCTGCCTGCGCCCCCCTTTGCAGCTGGAATCCCTGGGGCCAGGAATAGGCTGTCCTTACCATCGGGAGGGGAGCGGGGGTTGAGCCAAGCTCTCGAGTTAAAAGGAGCTGTTTTGACCTTGAAACGATCAGAAGTGAAATGTTGCACAGTCCCACTTTGTCCTGTTCCCTCTTATGGCTTTGGGGAAGGGGGGATCCTGATGTAGCTGTCCCCCATGAACAGCCCACCCTCCCTACCCAACTCCTCATACTTGTGACTTTCACTGGCCCCACTCCTTGGGGCATTTCCTGCCGCACCTGAGGTCACTGAGCGAACTACCACCGGCCTCTCGCTTCCGGCCACAAAGCCAAATCCATAGACAGGGTGACGCTGGACTTTCACCTGTCGAACGGCCTCTGCAGGCAACTGGTCACATTCCATATCATCCCAGCAGTGCTCCACCTGCGTCACATGCCTGGGCATGCGGAGACACAAAACAAGAGAGACAAGGGTGGGAGCTACTTGTATCCCCTTCCTTGGATACACCTGGGCTCATCTTCTGAGCCCGTGGGGGGGGGACCATCCAGGTGCCAGTGGAGGGGCCAGCCCCACAGTTAATGTTGCCTCTCTCCCAGACTCAACCATCTCCTGGCACTTGGCATGCCAGAGGACCAAGATCTGCAAAGGAGTCCCGAGGGAGGAGGGAGGAAAGCAGCTCCAACAGGAAATGCAAGAAGGGAGGAAGAATCCAAGCAGGATCCACCCTTCCAGATGCTCAGGTGGTGGAACAAGTCCTGTCGTCCTCTCACATCTGTTTTCCTGGAGTGCCAATGCTCCGTAAACCCGGTGCTCTAGAGCATCTTCTACCAAGAAGAGATTTCTCTTGCCCAACATGGCTGCCCTGGGAGAGAGAGAGGCCGTCCCTGCCCCCTGGTCTTTAGAGAGGTCAGATGGAGGCATTTCTCTTCTGCAGCACTTGCTACCACCAGGGAAAGCCTGGGTTTGGGGCTGACTGGCAGCTTCCTGCCTCTCAGTACAAATTAAAATTCTGTTGCAGATCTCGTGTTTGCTGATGATATTCCAGAGCGCTCTCTCTTTCCTTCCTTCACCTGCTTCTCCCCACCCCACCTCGACACCTGCTTCAAGGCCCACCTGTCTGGGCTGGGGGTCTGCGGGATTCATGGTAGCATAGCCGATATAGCTATTGATGCATGAAGGCCCAAGGTGGCTGAGCCACAAGGGTACCCAGCCTGCCTGAGGTTGGAGTTGCTGCAGCTTGTCCTTCAGCTCTTCCGGAGGTCATCTGCTCTGGATGGAAAGTCTTCCATCTAAGGAAGGGCAACAGTCCCTGTCCCTTGGCTTCTCCTCTTGTGTGGACTCTAAGCTGAATCTAGCACTCCTAAGGCTGGTTTGCTTCTGCCTTTGAATCCAAGGAGAACGGCTGGGAAACCAGGGATCCCTAAGGGTTACTAAGAAGGAGCAGGGGGTCGCTTGCCTCTCCTTGCTAGGAGACGTTGCTTCTGGCCCAGCCAGGTTCCCCCATTTCTGGCCCTGTTTCCCCAGCCTCCCTGGGGGAATGGGGGAGTCATGGGACCCTTGCAAACTTAGGGCTTTTAGATGCTTGTGGCCACTGGCTAGAAAGCTGTTCTGAGCAGGCAGGCAAGTTGCCTTCCTGCTGGCTGGCTGGCCCGGCTAGCCTCTCTCAGACGGGTCCTTGCCTCTGGCAGGGAAGGATTCCTTGCTTTTCTCCCTGATATGCATTTTAGGGAAAACCTCATTCACTCTGCTCTCCTTCTCTTCCTTTAAACAAAAATGCCAGCAGCACTTGGGCAAAGGAGCTGCCGCTGCCTGCTGCTTCCCTGAGATCTTTGGGCAAGTGCCAAAGATCCACCACCACAATCTGCAAGCACACAGGAGCAAAACAAGTGGCCTTCCTTTACTCTTTCCTATGCTGACTTGGGTATTGTGAACAGCTTGCATAATTAGTATACATCGTTAGAGTTCTATGCAAATAAAATGTCCCCATAGCCAGAAGCGAAGCTGGATGGAGATCCTACTAGCAAGTGGTGATTTTCCTGGATCTCTCAGATCTCTGCTACAGAAAAATCAAGGAAAAACATTGCTGAGAAATGATCCTTGCGGGGACACATCCAGGCGGTGCTACCCCTGTGGATGAGTGCTGTCAGTTTGGTGACAAATCACAAGGAATCTTCCTGGGATATTACACTTCAGCACATCCCTAAGAATCAGCAGGTGCCTTGGCCAAAGAGAATGAGGTGGTCTGTAGTCTGGGACCAGGAGCACCACTCAGCTGACCCCCACAGACACAAGTGCTTCAATGAGCCTCTAAAAGGATGCAAATGTCCAGCTGTCTGCAAGGAATTTAAATCTTCCCATTCCCCACTATCCTGTCAGAGCTGAAGAAGCTTCTTGGATGAGAAGAGAAATGTCTTCAAAAAGGGAAACAAGAAAGTCCAGTTGCCTCCTGAAAAAGCACCTTTGGGACAACCATGATCTGGATGACTGAGAATCTCTATGGACTGGTAGCTCAGTCCCTTGGGTGGGGCTCTAGATGAGAAGGCTTCAGGGGCTGTTTTTTGTCCCAGCTGGGGGAAGGCTGCAGCGGAGCTTCCCGGGACCAGCATAGGCAGCCCCTGCAGGAAGCAGAGCAAAATGGGCCAAATCCCACTCCAGGTAAATAGGGTTACAATGCTACCACTGCTGGCACAGCTCAAGGTGTGCATGCCTGTGGGGAATAGGTTTGTGGCCCTGCTCAGAGATTGGCTGTTTCCCTCAGTAGTGCTTGAGATGTGCTGAAGAGGAATTATTTTCACGCAAAGACTTCTAGCTTCTCTTGTGATAGCCCAGGTGAAATTCTCGTCCTGAGATGCTGCCCTTATTCAGATCAAGTGGACCTTCCTGACCATATTCCCTGTTGCCAGCAGGAGATGCAGAAGGGAGATCCATAAGAGTGAGAGAGAGACTTATGGGGGCTGTGCACCAGAACTCCACTGAAACCCTTTTCTGATTTGATGGACAACCCAGGCTGGTCCAGTCAGTTGCTTGGGCTAAATGTAACTGGCCCAGAAGGTGGGGAGCCTAACTTTAATTCCCTTCAGCAGTTTGTCTCTGGACCAACCAATTTCATGGAATTGGTCTTAGGAGGAAAATCCCATGGAAAAAAAACATTGCTCCAGGACAGCCAAAAATAGACCAGAAGTCGTTTTCTGGAAAGGAAAGGGAAAATCTATGGGGCTGGCTGGAGCTGCCTGTTTGAGACACTCTGAGTTTTCCACTCCTTGCTTGGACTAAGCAGATCTACAAGATGTTGTGGGCCCTCTTTATTCAGTGACAGAACAAGGCACCAGAGCAGAAGATAAAAGCCAGGAATTAATAGCAGGAAGCTTCTAGTTAGCTCAAGAAAAGGCCTACTGGGTGCCAGTCCCAGCTGTTCCAGGCAAAGAAATTTCCTTCCTGCCTCTCCTGTAAGACTCACACATAAAAAATCCCTTAATATCTGAATGCCAAGTATCTGGCTTGATTTTCTTTCTCATGTCTAGATTTTGCTGCCTAGCTTATGCTTGGATACAGCCAAGGAATTCTGTCTCAGCAGTTCTGGCTCCTCCTAATAAATCTGGGAGGGTGAGGCTGCTTCAGAGGGTCCACCTTGATGCGGGCACAACCAAACCCTCCATTCATAGCGGAGACCCCCAAGTGAGTGCTGCCCCGCTTCTCCTCCCACTAGCCTGGAGCCCCTCAGCAGCCTCCTCTGCTTGCGAGGTACTCACTGTCGGCAACCAGCACCCAAGAGCAGGGACAGCTTGCTCCAGCCTGCTCGCTGCTGCTTCTGCTGCTGCTGCTTCCTTCGCTTGTCATTGGTGATGGCGGCGCCTGTGGAAAGAGCGAGGGAGGCTCTGAGCTCTCAAGCCTTTGAAATCCAGCCCCATCTGTGATCGGAATCTTAAAAAGCTGCCTGGCTCAGCCCCAGAACTTGGCGGGGGCCAAAGAGCCTGCGAAGAAGAAACTCTGGCAAGCGCCAAGCAGCCGCTTGCTGCCTAGTTCACAGGTCCTTTCACAGCAGAGCTGCATCAGGGAAGTGGCTTTCCCTCCCTCCCCCCTCCAGAGAACCCCAGGAGCTCCTGTGGAAGGACTGAGGCTTGAAGAGCTTAGGGGAGAAGCAGACTTGGAGGAAATTCAACTGCCAAGGAGAGATCAAATAGCCAAGCAAAAGAGGGCAAGAAAACTGCTACATGCTCTGGCTGTGGCTTAGAGCATTTGTCAATTAGAGGGGGAGAGGCAGTTTGTTTAAACAGGCCCTGCTCTTTTCAAGATAAGGATGTTATACATAAAAGGCAGGTGAGTAGGAGTGCCGGTTTCTCAGCAACCCCTTGTGCAGGACACCCAACACGTTGAATAATGTAGACTTTCTTCATCTTGGATTTATGGTTGTTATTTCTCTGATTAATGTAGCAAAGTTGCTTTAGGGCTGATTTTTTCCTATTGGATATAACAGAAAGGACAGCCAATAATCTCAGGGAGTCCCTTCCCCATGGAAGACTCAGAAATAGCCTTGGACAGGGGCTGGCGAGAGACTGGGGTTTGGATCGTACATTATGAAGACAGGAGATATAACTCATCACTGAAACACGGTAGGATGATTTTGAAAACCGTTAAAGGGTGGAAGATTCCTGTCCGGGTTCCCTTGGCAGAGGGTGCTGGCCAGGGTGCTGAAAGCCTGTGCTGTTTGGCTTGCTTGGGGAAAATGTTGAGAGCAAAGTACTGCATGTGGGACAGCTAAAATACTTTTTTCCCCTGTACTTTCCAGGTTACCTGATTTGAACTGACACCAGCAGAAGGTGCTGCAAGGTTCAGTCTGGGGTGGCAAGGAGCACTTTGAGGCAAGGGGAGCATCGCTTGACAGGAGCTGGGCAGCAAATTAACCCTGTTCCAGTGCCATCCCAGGGGGCTTCATACGTGTTTGCTTGCAGCTTCCAGAGTCCCTGGTCCCCATATAGAATCACCTTATATGGGAGATGGGTGGCGTTAGAATGTATTAATTTTTAAAATTAAAATGGTTAAAAAATACTTTCTATTAAATAATAACTTGGGGAAAGGGTAGTGCTGGTTAAGTGGGCCAAGATGGACCTGGCAGATGAACCTTCCTAAATTTAGTCAAATGGGACTTAGCTAAGACTGTGGGGGCATGGGTTGGGATGGGTTTATCCAAAACAGATGGTGTCCTATCCAGTCCCTCTCCAGAAAACAGCCAACATTTGCAACATAGGCTCTTCCCCATGTGATCTGTTTTGGGGTCTGTTTTGCTCTGCTCTTTGGGGGAGAGCATCTTGTTGGGTTGAGGGGTGTTGCCTTAACTTTTGAAGTCTACAGTTCCATACACAGAGCAGAGGCAAATCCCCAAGTCCTGTTTTTAATTAACCCAAGAGACACATTGCCCATAAACATTAGAAGCCAGCAGACATTTTTCCCACTGGGCCAAAGAACAGCTGACTGGGCTGGCACCACTATGATTTTTTCCTCTCCCCATTTTGAGGGCTTCAAATAGATGTCTTTCCTCCTGAGATGCACAGAGAAATGACACAGGCAATGGTTCCATGGTTTTCACGGTTTCCAGCTATTTTCACTGAAACTTTAAGAGGCTTTGATTACCTCCTCTATGTATGGAAAATATTACAGAATTCCTTGTGATGCCTCTAGACTCATTTAATAGTCACATTAAAGGATGTGTTTCCATAGTTAGCAGAATCCCTCAAATTATTATCCACCACATGCATTAAGCCTCTGTCTGTGCTGTGGGCCCTTCATGTTGCTGCTCCTCCTCCTGTCTCTAAGCAGCCTTGCCCTGCTACTTCATAGCCCCTTCTCAGCAGCAGCACCAGGAAAAGAAGGCTGGAAATCACCCAGGAATATCAGCCCCCAGGCAGGCACCCAAAGCCCATGGTAGCATCAACCCTGGCTGGTCAGAGGAAAGGCCACCACAAAAGCAGATCTTCCTCTGGCAAAGGCGGCCCAGGAGGACAAAGTGGAGAGGGCCACATTTCCCTTTCCTCAGCGCTTGCTCACCCGCCTTCCTCAGTCATGATCTCAAGCTGATCCAGCACAGCTGCTCTCAAGGCAGGCTTCCTCCATCCCTTTCAGGTTGTGGGGCAGGTTAGGATTTATTTATTTATTTTCAAGATTTATATACCGCCCCCTCTCCCTGCGGGACTCAGGGCGGTGTACAGTCATTAAAAATATAATAATAATACAATAATTAAAAATAATTAAAAGATTAAATTTGGTGGTTGAATAGTAGAGACGAGACAAGGGTTTAAAAGTAAGGACTAAAACAAATTAAAACCGAATTTAAAATCATAAAACCCTAGGCCAGACCGGCTTGATGAAATAAATAAGTTTTCAATGTGCGCTGGAAAGTCAGAAGGTCAGGAATGATCCTCATCTCCAGGGGCAATTCGTTCCAGAGGGAGGGTGCCCCCAAAGAGAAGGCCCGCACCCTCGGGGTCACCAGGCACCCAGCCGGTGGCACCCTGAGGAGACCCACTCTATGGGAGCGCACTGGCCGACGGGAGATTGATGGTGGCAGTAGGCGGTCCCATAAATACCCAGGTCCCAAGCCATGGAGCGCTTTAAAGATGGTAACTAACACTTTGAAACGCACCCGAAAGACCACCAGGAGCCAATGCAGCTCACGTAAGAGTGGTGTAACATGACAGCTTCGAGAAGCCCCCAAAACCACCCGTGCGGAATGTGAAAGAATGTGGAAGAATACATTCTCAGGGTTTCTGGGACAGGCTAGGATGGATGGCAATGACTGAAGTTACACAGGGCTAAGAGGAATTGGCGGGCAGATAATCCGTTTCCACTAGGGAGTGGAAGGAGGAAAGGCATGGCAGGGAGGGCCCTTCAGCCGCAATTTTTCCTTTAAGATTCTATTCTGGCTTAAGGCAACATGGGAATCCAAGCAAGCGTGGCTTAATTCAGCAAAGCCTAACTTAGCATGCAGCCAGATTCTGTGAAGATGTTACAATTCTCATAGTATAAAAGTAAATGCAGATTCAGAGAAATGGTGAGTGAACATATTTTTAAAAAATCACTATTTGCTATATTTTACATTAGATAGGGTTTTTTTTAAGTATAAGCATAGACAATACAAATTATTCCTTTTATAAGTATATAATAGTTTCAAGTTATTATAGCCTATGCACTAATTAAAGTTGTATTTATAATGCTGTCATTTTATGATTCTATATGCTTAATTTGTCTTAAAGACTTAGCTGCTCCTCGGTGGGGAGATGGGTCTGATGGCCTTTTCTTGCGATGAAGAGAAGCAACATTTCATTTCATGAGACTTTCAACCTTGGGTTTTGATTTATATATCCTGGGATTCCGCAGGGGATTCTAAAACTTCATAGTCTGCTTAAGGAACACACAAAGCTTCACATAATTTTTCACATCCCTTGTGTGTGTTCTAAAAAAGGAATCACCAGCAGAGGCTGGATCTTTTTTGCTGGAACATAGGGATTCTCATCTGCTGCTGCAGTGCCGTTGCAGATCTGGGCTAGATACTGCCAGCCCTCCAGCTGCCTGTGAAAGACTGCAGGTGTCCAAATTCTGTACCAGAGATGGGGCGGGGGGGCGGGAAGGTTAGCAAAATCCCTATCCCTACAGCAGACATCTGGGGAGAAAAACTGCTCAGAGCAAGGGGAGACCCATAAGCCTCTTGTGAGGCTACCAAACTGTTTATTAATGCAGAGGAAGCTGCCTTTACAGCCAAACACTTGGACTGAATATTATAAGAAACCAACTCCTTGGGTCTGTCCTGGCATGGTGGTGCCAGATGCCCTGTGGCCCCGTTGTTCAGCACAGGCAGCTTTCTGCAGGCAATTGCTGTCTGGAAGGGAAAGGCTGCTGAGCTCCCATAGGTTGTCAATAGCCAGGCTGTTGGCTGCTTGGAGACCCACAGGATAGCTTCACTTCCTGAAGCTGCCTAACAGGCAGGCTGCTCCTCCTCCTCCTCTTCTGGATTTGACAGTTGACCAGCAGCATGAGGAAGGATGGGTGCAGATAATGCCAGCCCCTCCTTGCCTGCCTCCTGTTGGCAAGCAGCCTGTATCAGAGCTAATGGCAGGAGAGCACCAGGCAAGTCCTCCACAGACTGAAATAGCTG
This sequence comes from Bungarus multicinctus, assembly GCA_023653725.1. Lineage (NCBI taxonomy): Eukaryota > Metazoa > Chordata > Lepidosauria > Squamata > Elapidae > Bungarus > Bungarus multicinctus. The sequence goes on from CM042841.1 coordinate 24,640,300, forward strand.
GAAAGACTCTGGCCAGCAGTGCTTCCTGCTGTCCTCCAGAGAATCGTGACTGATGCACAAAGCCTTTTGCAGGGGTTGGAGACTTGTGCACTGGAGCTCGCCTTACTGCCAGCGGGGAAGTCCTTGCCTTAGCTACAGAGCTGGAGCAGTTCCTCCACTTCTTTCTAGCCACTATTCCATTTCCTGTTTTTATTTATTCCACTTATTCTATGTGCATTAAAAAACTGCTTTAGTTCACTAGCTAACAAGGTTGCCTGGAAACGGACTATTCAGTGTGACAAATTCTTGACTGTTAGCAGAATTCAGTTGCTTGAAAATCAGTTCTTTATCAACCCAAGACAATTAGAAAATTCTGGCAAAATATTTACCCTATCGTTCTGGAGATTTTCATCCTATGGATAAAGAAGTGCATCCTAATCTACAGCTTTCATTGTTATTAACACCTAAATATAATTTTCTATCTTAAACCCTCAGGCATTTTTCTTTATTTGTTCTGCCATGCAATACAGTCAAATCTCTTCCTGCTGCCATTTCCTTAAAAACTCCCAAAGCTCCACGACAAGCAGAAATTCTTCCATCTCTTTATTCTCCAGATTCAATCACTGGTGAAGATAAATTTTATCTACACAATACTGAATGAATGAATGAAATGGATATATGCACACTGGTTTGCATGTATAGCCATATTTTCTAAGTACAGCGTGAAAGAAAATATACCTCTTACATTGGAGGGAGTCTCTTATGAGAGTGCCGAGTAAGGAATAAATGCTGTAGGGATGGTGAAGGACTAATCAGGTTATTTTCCACAAAGATCACCAGGATTTCCTCTTACAATTGATACAGGGATAGACCAGTTCCTTCTAGGAGAGCCAAATTGGGACATTCATCATAATAAATGGAGGGTGGTTTTGGTGATGGGTAGTTTGCTTTGCTGTAGTGCATAAATCTTGATGAATCTTCACCATGGATGATTTTGAATAACCAAGAGAATACTTAATAAAGATTAAGGGATTTCTGGTTTGTTGTAAGTGCTTCTGCAATCTGGGGACCTGGGGCCTTCCCTCCCCCACAGCAGTGCCAATAGAATTGTGAGAATAATTTACATGCCTGTCATTTCATTTTGTCAGTCTCTGCTGTGTGCCATGCAGTTTCATTTCAAGACATATTTTAAAGGTTTAAACAGGGAGTCATGAATACCCTGGTAGAATGAATATCCCATTAGATGATGAGGAGCAGAAGCAATAAAAAGGGAGTGGGAATTATATTGCATTTCGATACTATCCAGATCTGTTAAGCAGTCAAAGTGAATGAGATTGGCAAACTTGATGAATGAATATAAATTATCTGAGTAAAAATAAGTGAAGAAAGGAGTTCATACAATATTGTTAAAAGTATGGGTGGTGTTTTCCCAAAGCAAATCACAGACTTTTCCAAGAGGTATGAAACAGTGGGGTGAGGAATTTTACTTCCTAGACCTCTGTTGGCAGAATACCGTGGAGCCCGTCTTCCCACTGGGATGGGTGACCCTCTGTCCTTCCTGGAGGTACCTGGATGGAATACCTGAAGTAGGATCAGAGGTCTAGAAGCTCCCTTCCAATTCAAGGAACATATGCGTGGAAGCAGCAGGAAAGCAGGAAAGAGGCGATGAAACAACATTCCTGATTTTAAGGGAAACTGAACAGCAATCAAGTACATGGCTTGGATTCCAAGGGGGGTTAATTTTAATAAGATCAGGGCAATTATGAAATGAAACCATATGATAATAGAAAAAAAAGAGCTTGAGATGGACAATAAAATTATGAGCAGTTCCAGTGAGGCAAAGAGGCAAATTTGACTACACAAAAAGTTTGGTTAAGGTCTGAAGAAGAGAAAGACAAAATGAGGAGCTCGAAAGAAGCTTCAGAAGAGCCCGGAGGGAAGTTCAGAGGAAGCATCAGCAAAGATAAGACCCAGAAGGAAACAGCTGGGGGGAGGGGCGGTCTCTTTCAAAGAAAAGGAAAAAAAAGCAGGATGCTATATAGCTGCTTCATGGAGATGAAGAAATGATAACAAGGAACAAAGGAAAGAGAGAAGTTATATTCTGACTATTTCCTTCAAGAGTCTATATGTTTCACCAGGCAATCATGAAAAGCAGGAAGGGGCAAGGTTGCAATTTGAGCCTTCAATATACCTGGCAATATTTACTTTGTGTGCAGAAGTTCCACACCAAATAGGTTGCACTCTAAAATCCTGAAGGAACTTATTGACAGTTGGCTGAACCTTTTTGAGAAATAATGGGAAATGAGTATCAGATAACTAGAGAAGGGCAGATGTTGATCCTATCTTCAGAAAGAAGGAAGAGGAAAACTTGGGGAACTATGGACCAGTCAGTCTGACCTGGTGCCCAGGAAGATTTCTTAGGAAATCATGAGGCAACCAACTGTTGAACATCTGAAGAAGCTGGGATGGTTACCAGATGAAGAATCTTTATATACCTGGTTTGTCAACAGTACATGTAAAAAAGCTTTTGGAATAGTAGGAAATTATTTGTTGAATTCCATCCAGTGAAAGGAATAAATTTGACTGACCAGGACCAAGACTAACTACTGTTTGCCGATAATGGACTGTTTCCCAAAGAAGTATGGTGCAAAAGGACCTGTCTTTCTTTCCCAAAGGCAGGCAGAATTCAAGCTCCAGAGTCTCCAAATTATGCCCTAATTTCCAAGAGAAGGGCTAAGCACCAGCTAAGCCAGATTTCTGCAATGCAGTGGCCTTTAGGCAGATTTCCCCAAAACAGCCATTCAGGCTAGAAATGGGCCATGTCTGGCAAGCGCTTTCCACTGCTATCACTTCGCCATTGCACAAACCATGCCTTATAATCCTAAGGACAGAGGAGATAGTGAGTGTCCCTCAGAAGAACCCCACAAGTGTGGAATGATGCTGGGCAATGACCCAAAACATATTGTTGTGATGTCAATACTTTGCAAAGTTGACACAATCTCTCCCCATCCCATTTTCATGTTGCCTGAATCCAGCCCCACTTCTCATTGTTGCTTTCTGCCCAACAGACCTCCTGTAAGGGAAGTGGAGGATCCTGGCCTTCTGGATTTCTCTAGCTTCCCCTTCCTGCCTGTTGCTCAGGGCAGCCTCCCCATCACTCTAATTCCAAATTCCACCTTCTTTCTCATGGTGGGGCTGATTAGCAGGACTGGGGTCCAAGGGCATTCTGCTGAGCCCCCCCCCCCCACCCCCCCCACCCACCCCCCACCCCCCACCCCCCACACACACATGGAGAAGAGTGTTTCCAGCAAAGGCAGTGCCCCATGGCCTCCTTGTCAAGCCAGGAGCCTCTCAGCAAAGGCCTGGCTTTCACCTGCTTCTTGAAAGGCCTAATTAGAGAAACCCAAAGGAGGTCATAGTGCCCCAAGGTTCTCTTCTGTCTCCACCTCTTTCTGCTACTGCCTGAATTCTTGGCTGCCTCACAGATCATGATCCAAAGACTCAAGCTTAGATGTTGCTTGGTCTTCTGTCTTTCAGATCTTTTTCTAGCCACTATAGAGGGGTATTTATTTGTCTCTGCCAGGATGCTGCCCTCTCACACCCAGCAGAGCTTTGTGTTGCTCTCCCATTTCAAGGGCCAGAAAGAGAAAGGGGGCCAGGCAGAAAATGGGTGGGCTTCCCTGCCTTGCTCTTCTCTGGAAGAAGGTGGTCTCTAGCTGCAAAAGCACCACCAATCCTGGGACAAAGAGCCTGAATGGTAAACTGGTACGAGGCAAGACAAACAGAAACACGGGTTCTCCAGAGCCTCCCGCCACCCCTACACACACATAATAATGTTATACTAGGGATGATAGGTGTGAGAGTTCAGTAATGAGAAAGACTACTTTTGTGTATGTATGTATGTATATATGTGAGGGAGGGAGGGAGCTACATCTATGTCAGATTTTAGAATATATATTCAAAACAATCCAATTTAAATGCAAAACTGGGGATATTAGCCATCTCTTGACAGCCAAAAATACCTTTATTAGTTATATGATCATACATTTTTGGTTGAAATGAAATGACAGACAGACAGACACACACATACACACTTCCCCACCAGGAAGTGAGAGTGCAGCATCTTCCTGGCTTGTGGCTTTCATGAAGGATCCTTGCTGGTTTCCCTGACTCCACCATACCAATGACTTCCTTCCTTCTATTAGAAAATTCTCACCTAAATTTGTCTACATATAATTTAGAGGAAACAAGCTAAAAGAGTAAATATGCATACATGAGTAGTAGTGATACAACAGGCATTGTGCTAACCTATGCATCTCATTTAAACATATTGGGTGGGTGGCCAATTGCCCCTAAGAGGCTTACCCAGAGTTACCCAATTCTATGCTCTAGCCATCCTCTTCCTTCCCATTTCCTAACTAGCACCCCAAGTTGAAACCGATTGGCTTCTTACAGAATGACTCCCTCCATGCAGGAGTTGTTTGGAAGCTTCGGCTCCCCCCTTCTCCCCTTACCCCATTTGCCCTGCTTAATTGGCTTGCCTAGTTGCCCCAAGAGAAGATCCAGGGTAGCCTCCTGCCCTCCACAGCATCCATGCCAACTGTGAGATCTTCCTGATGCTCAGTTCAGCTGGTGCCCCACAACGCCTGTCATCCCTCCCCAGCCGGAAACTAAGAAGTGGTATAGGAAGGCTCCGAATGGAAGAACGCCTGGAGTTTCTGCCCGGTCACTGGGAAAGCAGCAGAGCCTGCTCCCACTTCACCCCCAGCAGCCTTCACCAAAGAGCACCGAAGAGTTCTCTCCTCCGTGGCTCCGGGAAAATATCGCTACTCTCCGCCAGTTATCCAGATCCCACAGAAGAAAGTGGGGGCCTCGAAGCCTGGCAGGCAGCGGCACAAGGACATTTCTTGCTAAGGACACCGCAACTGCGAGTCCAGGCCGCCAAGCTACCTTTCACTTGCCCGGATGATGGAGAAAGCCGCTTCTTTCTCAGCAGGGGGAGAGGCCCGGGGTTCCGCAAAGCGCGCTTCTGACTTCCTCGGCGCTCCTTTCCCCGGCGCCGTCATCACCTGAGCTACGGAGGTGCCGGGAGAGGCCGCCGCCCCGCGACTTATCTTAAGAAATGAAGGGAGAACACGGCGCGGGAAGGCAGGCTGGGCCGGCGAGCGGAGGGGAGACTCACCTGCTATGGGCTGGAGGAAGGAAGGCCCGCGGCAAATCTCCCTGCTGCCCGCCTTCCTGGCACCCACTTCTGCCGCCGTTCGATGCTTTCCCGCTAAGGCTGTTTTAAGGAGAGAAGGTCCTTTTTCTGTTTTGGTCGGGAGGGGCTCCGGAGACCGCAGCGCTTTGGCCGAGGAGAGAGAATAGACAGGCCCGCTCGGAGAAGAGGCGGGGCCGCAGCAATCTCAGGGCAGCCGGTATCCCCGTGTCCCCAGAGAAACCAGCAAGTTCCTGCCGGGTGCGGGCTAGCGCGAGGGCTGCCCAAAAACCGAGCCGCCCGCAAGGTGCAACGGCCTGCCGGGGCAAGGCTTCCATCATTGACTTCATTCCTCCGCAGAATCTCGCTCTCCGCGCTCCACGGAACGGTGCGGCCACGGGGAACTGCGTGGCGAGCTCGCGGCGGCCTGCGGGAGGGCTTCCCGGGGATTGACCGCAGCTGGAGGGGCAGGGCTGCCCGCAAAGGGGGCGTGGTGCGGCCGCGGCGGCGGCTCCCTCGAGCCCAAGCATCGCCCCTCGACGCCCGCCGGCGGCTTTCCCGACGGCCCCAAGCAGCCGTCTTTCGTGAGGACTGGGGGAGGTACGGAGAAAGCTAGAACCTCGGGGCCTACCTGGCACTCGCTCCCGCCGCTGCGGCTCTACTGGGACGGCGGCGAAGCTGCGACAGGGCATTGCATGGCCGCCTTTGGCCGCTCCATGCTCTGACTTTGCTCGCGGCTGCACTTCGGACAAGGCGTCGCGGGGGGACTGACGAGGCTCCCGGAACGCCACCGGGCCTAAGCGGCCAGGGCGGCGGCGGCGGGTGGACTGATGCGTGCGGGGAGGGGAGCGCACGGGAGACGGCGGCGTCAAAGCCCTCCCTGGCTCTTCCCCGAAGCGCCTCTCACCAGCCGAATCCCCTGCCCCGCATGCCGCCGCTCCCCGCCTTGCTCGGGATGCTCGCCCTTCGCTGCCCAGTTCCGGTGGGGCGGGCAGAGTTGAATATTTGCCCCCGGGGAGCGCTCCTAAGGGGAGAGGGAGTGGCAAGATCCCTTCCAGGAGGCCCTCGCGAAAAAGAGGGCCCGTCGCCCCTACTTCGCCTGTCAGGTGGCAGCGAGGCAACGTCACCGGCAGGAAACCACCCAACCTCTGGCCCTGTGAATGGCGCCTCTGCTGCGAACGGGCTTGCAGGGCGGCGGCGGCGGCGGCAGGAGCCCTGCGCTACGGCTGGTTTTCCTCCTCCTTGCTCAAGAAAAGGGTTTTGGCGCAGCCTTCTGAAAAAGCGGCATCGTAGGTTTTAAGTTGTCTTGATTGGGAAATGCGAGCGCGTCTCCCGTGCTCCCCTACCTCCCTTCGTAGGTTTCAGATTGAGGCTATCCGCGATCAAAGCGGGGCTGAGGGGAAGCCAGCCTTATTTCAATAGCCAAATTGGGGGAGGGGAGGGGGGAAGAGAGGCAGCGTCTTCTGGGAAGAAGGCCAGTCAAGTCATTCCACATTGTCCCTTCCCCCATCAGTTAGGTAGTCCAGCTCAGCCCCGAAAGGCAGAGGAGGCCCTTGTGCCTGAGTCTCCTGGGCAGAGGAATCAAGCCCAGGGGAGAAGCAGCCCTTCTCCTCTGTTCTGAGGCACACGGTGGCACTGAGCAGCAGTGGAGGGAGAGCAATGCAAAAGGAGTCCCTGCTGGTTGGGGACTTGGCCAGGGAAGAGTCCCAAGTATGTGGGAGGTTGCTGCTGAGGGGTGCCTGGTTCCAGGTTCTGGAGTAGACAGAAACCTCCTCCTTTGCCTCTCTAAGGAGGCCCAGGTCTTGGGCTGAACCCCTTGTCTCCCACCCACCCAAAACAAAGAGAGGCAAAGCTCTCTCTGGTTTGTTCTACTTGTTGATTATAAGTACTTTGAGGCTGAGAAGAATTGCTACAAAACTGAGTTTTCTGAAGTGGACCATTAAGATTCCTAAACAACTTAAAAAACGATCTAGTAAAAGAAAAGTCAACCAAAAGAACAACATGCAAACAAAAACAAAACATCCCAGGAGCAAAACAAATTTAAGTAAAGCACAGCAAAATGAGGGGGTTCCACAATCACCCACAAGTAAATAACCAGGGGTTCACCCACATCCTGAACCACCTAAGGGTGGGAACCCCATGAACCCTTCCAAGCGCTCAGGCCTCCAGGTCCTATCGGCTGGAATTCCTTTCTCCAGGCAGCAAGTCTGGCTCACCCTGGTCCACCTGCCACATTGCCCTGGGAGCAGGCGGCACTGGAGACTACCAGAGCGGAGCATGGCAGCGCTAGCAGCACTTCGGCCTTTCACCTCAAGTCCACACAGGGGCCTTTCTGGCCTGGGTCATGCTAGAGGACTGGAAGACAAGGTTGCAATCGGTCAGTCCACCCAGTGGCCCAAGAGAAAATGGGGTGAGAAAATTCTTCCTTGGAAAAATGAATGTTTGGACCTGGGCAAACTCATCTAGATAGGATTAGTCTTCCACCAGTTGGTTCCCTGTTGTCACCATCTCAGCTTCTTTTGGTCCAGGGGATTACACACAGGAGAGGATTTAGGTGCAGAATATATTTGGGAGTGTGCATATGAAGTAACTGGCATTTTGAAAAGTCGATCATTTTTCTTTGCAGGGGTTTTTTCTGCCTTTTTGCCACTTCCCCCTAATCCTGCTGTTGTGAAAAGGCAAGTCCTTCCCTCCCTCCCCCTCATTCAGCAGGCCCAATCCAAGTTCCTATTGCCCTGACAATGCTTTTTGGTGCTGGACTGAAAAACTTTGTTTCTTGGGGCTCCAGGGATTTGATATGCATTTCCAAAAGAGGCAGGGCACCAATTTGTCACATCTCCTTCCTGCCCTGCCTCAAAGTTGATCAACATTAACAATGTCCTCCTGTTGCCTTAACCTCACCCTGCTTTTTTTAATGACTTCATCAGTTTTTACCTGGCCCGAGTTTGTCTCCTTGGGCTCCTCTGATGAAACATAATCATTTAAGTAGAACCAATAGGAAGCAGGGCTTTATTGGTTACTGGGAGGTGACAGATGTCTTGCAAATTGTCCCACTCTATTGAGGCGGCCATGGACAAGTTCTCCCTCTGCTGCAAACCACATCAGCAGGAGCTCCTTCTCCTGCATGCTTTTCAAGTTGCAGGCTTGCTTGCAACTTGGGCCCTCCCGATGGAAACACTGTTGTGCTAAATGCCAATTTTATGCAATGGTCCATTCTTCACTGAACCCCAGGTGCATTGCTGGAGCAGAGAGGTCAGCATCTCTTGGAACAAGCCTCAGCTTGCTTAGCTTTCTGTTGTTGTAAATGGCTCAGAAGGCCAGTGAGCATCAACTGAAAGGAAGCCCCTGCTGTGCTGGCCAGGGCAGACTTCTGCAAAGGGTAGAGGTGAGCCCAGAGAAGAAAGGGTGGGGCTTTTATTTTCTATCCACAGCACAGAAGTCAGAGCAATCAGCAGCTCGGCCATTATGACCCCTCCTTGCCTCTGTTCTCTCTACATGCTGATCTCCTGATGTTGGAGAAATGGACCCCTCCCAAGGAAGCAACAATGAATGAAAATGGAGACACCAGAGGCCTCCTAAAAAAATTTCAGTATCAGAATTCAAGAAGGAGTAGGACAGCCAGATCTCAAGGTCTCCTGGTGCAGGCACGATCGGACAGTAGTTCTTTGGAACCGGTGGCAGGATGTTCTCCTTCTTCTTCTCTCAGTTACCTAACTAGAAAATCTTCCCTGGGCCTCTGAGGGGCTGATTCCTCTTTCTCTTCATGAAAAGTTGATGAAATCCAATTCTCGTTTCATCCTCAAAGTGACTTCCAGTGTGGACTGTTCAGACAGAAAACGGGCTCTCCCATTGGTGGTGTCCACTGGATGAGGTAAATGCAAAAGGAGCCGCCTGGAAAACAGACCATTCCAAGCTGAAATTGAGGGAGCAATGAAGAGTGGGGGGATTGCTACATGCAAAATGAACTCCCCCGCTTCCCCAATAAGAAATTACTATGGCCAAAGCTCCATAACCCTGAAGTATGGCAGACCTATCAAAGCATCAAAAAAAGGCAGCAATATGTTCCTGCTTGCTCTGAAGCATGAACCTCACAGCCAAGACATCTTGAATATTATTGGAATGTTATTGTCTAAAGCAATATAAGAATACTCTCACAAAAATAAATTATTCAGCATACTTCTGGGGACTCCGAAAATCAAGGAGCTTTTCTTGTATATCAAGGGTAATGTCTGAAGCTTTTGTGTCCGGCAGTTTAATCTTGATCTGAAATTGGAAAAACAAAGTGAGGAAAAGAGATTAATTATGTTAAATGAATCCTTTGTGGATCCAAGCTTATTTTCAATAGGAAGGGAGGCATGCAAGACATGTTACACTATTACTTTTCTGTTTTAAACCACAGTGCAAAGTTAGAGGTTCTGGAATCATTGTACCACCTCTGTCAAAGCTGGGGGCATCGTTTGATAAGGAAAAGAGTCGTCCAGATACATGAAATGTTAGGTTAGATGGTTAAATGTTAGGTTAATGCGCACAGAGATAGCGCAGTTGCCAAACTTTTGAAATTCACAACTCCAGTAAGATTGTGTAGTTTTTGCTATGAAAAGGCTGGCAGGACCACCCAGAGGAACATTATCAAGAGGAATGGAATGACCACCGCTTTTTACCAGCATGTCCTCGCAGCAGGCAGTGGAGGGGTCCTTTCTGCTCATGCCTAGGAACAGATCCTCAGCCCTCACTTGCTGCTTGAACACAATCTCGTACCTGTAAGGAACGGGGAGTCAGGCAGCTGCAGTTGCGGTGGATGCTACACCACAGCACATCCTTTCTCAAGTCGCCTAGAGCCTCTGTGCTTCTCACACAGAGGAATTTCCTGCTTATCCTCCCTATTACAGCAACCCCCAAACTAAGAGGCAAAACTGGCGGAGCAGCGAATCAGTGGAAGATTCTGTCCTAGTTGGGGCCGCCCCGCCCCGGTTTGGATCGAGCTGCCTCAGGGCTCGCTGGCTTCCCTTCCCCGGGCTCGTTCAGGAGGGCTGCAGACCAGCCTGCGGGATCGCTGCACTTCGGAAGCCCGCCGCTTCTCCGCCTGCGGCGCGGGGACGTACTCCGGCTGCTCCCGGGGGTCCCACGAGGCGTCGCCCGCGCTCCCTTCGGGCACCTCCCTGGCACTCCAGATGGCCTTGCCGTCCTCGGGCGGCAGCGGGGCGGCTGCGGGAAGAGACGGGGCTCTGAGCGGCGCTTCCGCGGCCTCCGGCAGCCGACGGGCAGACTAAGCACAGGCGAGCCCCCGCCCACCCGCCCGCCTTCGCCGACTCACCCGAGGCGTCGCTGGCCTTCGGGGGCCCGATATTCCCTGGACCGGAGCGGCCGCCCGCGGGGCCCTGCGCCTGCGGAAAGAAAGCGGCGGGTTCAGACAGACAGCCCGGGACGCCCCACTGCCCGCCACGGCGCCCGGGGCGGGCCTCACCGCGTCCGCGCCGTCCTCGTCTCCCGCGTCGGAGGAGAGCAGCTCGGCCAGCGCCATCAGCGAGTCCGCCGGGAGGGGAGTGCGCGTCGCCATGGTCGCTCTGTACCGGCGCGTCCCGCGTTGCCCGGCAACGGCGCAGCTTCCGGGCCCGCTGCTTCCGGCGCGCGGTAGCATCGTCACGGGGGCGCGCGACGGCAGCGGCAGCGGCGAGGCTGCTCGGGCCCAGGCACGCCATGAGTCAGTTCGGCTTCGGCGCGGGCGGCGGTGGCGGCGGCGGCTTCAGCTTCGGGACGCCCAAGACGGCGGTCGGCACCAGCAGCAGCAGCGCAGCCCCCGCGGGCTTCTCCTTCTCCTCGGCCATCTCGGCGGGCGGGGGCACAAGCGGGTCCTTCGGCTTCGGCTCTCCCGCCCCGAACGCCGGGAGTGCCCCGCCCGCCGCCGGGCTCTTCTCCTTCGCGACGCCTGCCGCCTCCGCGCAGGCCTCCGCATTCAGCTTCGGGATGCCCCCGGCCTCGTCCGCGGCGGCGGCGGCTGCTGCTACTCCTGCGGGGGGCGTTTTCACGCTGGGGTGAGAGGGGCTCCGTCCGAGCGCTGGCGGGAGCGGGATGGCGGAGCCGAGCGAGGGGCCGCCTCCGCCGAGGAAGCCGTCCCACCGCCTCCCTTCGTTCTCCTCTTCAGGGGCAACGCGGCCAAGCTGAGCTTGGGGGGCTCGGGCGCTACGACGGCCTCCCCCGCGACCAGCGGCTTCGGGCTGGGCAATAGCGGCGGACTGGGCGGCTCCGGCGCGAGCGGCACCAGCGTGGCGGGCACCCAGGCGGCGGCGGCGACTCCACCCGCGGGGTTCGTTTTTGGCTCGGCGGCCACGACGACGCCACAGCCGGCTCCGGCTGCCTCCGCCGTCGTGGGAGGCTTCAGCTTTGGTGGCGCGGCCCAGACGGGAGCTCCGAATTTCAGCCTCGGCTCGCTGGGGAGCGTCCCGCCGCAAACGGCGCCTCCCGGCCCGACCTTCGGAATTGCTCCGGCCTCCGCCAACGCCGCTGTGAGCACAGCAGCCGCATCGCAAGCAGCCCCGGCCTTCAGCCTCGGGACAGCGTCCACCGGTGAGAGGGCAGAGCAGCCCGAGCCTTTAATGGCCCCTTCCGACTCAGGTTGTGCCTTGCTGCCTGTGCGAGGTCTGCCAGTGTTTCTCCGTTGGAGGCCACGGAGTGGGATTTGAAGGGGCCCCTTTGCCTGAGGCGCTGCAGGGAGGCCCTCCTTCTGGAAACAGGAGGAAGTTGATGGGCTTCTCTTCTGCTTGCAGGTTCTGGCTTTGGGGTGTTGGCTCCAGCACCGGTCACTTCCACCACCACAGCCTTGTCCTTTGGAGCTAAACCTGGAGGTATGTTTTGGGCTTGGGTATTGAAGAGCTTGCTGGAGCCTGTCCACAGCACAGACTTGCCTGCTGCTTTTTAAAAATACCCTGGCTAGATACTATTTCCTATTGCTTAATCCCTTTCAGCATCATAGTCTGCATGCTGACCGCTCTTTCTAAGATCTTGCCTGTTTTTGTTTTTTCTGCTTCAGAGTTCCACCTCCTGCCCAGGGCCCAAAGGGTGTTTCAGTCTTTTCTTTAAATTTCCCCTTCGGCTGCTATGGAGAATAAACCTTTGCCCTGGGCAGATTTTCAAGTATTGGAAGGCTGCCACTATATTTTTCCTTGGCTTTCTCTTCTTTGGGTTAAATGTACTTCTTTCAATTGCTCTATTTCAGGTTTAGCTTCCAAGTCTTTTACCATCATTGTTGCTTTTCCCTATGCTCTTTCTAATTCCTCAGCATGCTGCTTATATTTTGGTGACCAGGACTGACAGAACTATTCCAGGTGTGATCTATCCAGTGGAGCACAGAATGGTGATCTTTTTCTGGAATAATTTATTTGGCAAATATGTGTTCTGAAAAATATATTTTTCTTTCATGCATTTTTCCAGCAATTCTCATTTCTCAATTGCAACAATTCTTTTATAGGCCTTCTCTCTCTCTCTCTCCCTCCCTCCCTCTGTGTGTGTGTGTGTGTACGTGTGTCCATCCGTCCCATATCGAAGATTTCAGTATTTGACATCTTTCATTATGGTACCAAAGTAGTTCAGCAGCAGTATTAGATTCCCTTGTAACAGTTGAAAGGAGGTGCTACAAGAATGTCTGCTGTGTTTGGTTTATTGATAGGATTGCACTCACTTTGGGCATTGTCTCTAGATAGATAGAATGAATGAAATGATATTTGGCCTTAAGAGGCACAGAAAATTGTGCATTTCTAGAAGCTGTTCATTGTTCACACCCAGCTCCTTGTCCTTTTCCGCAGGTACCACTGTCACCTCAGTGGCCCTTGCCACTACAACCTCCTCTTCCCTCCTCGGCCTATCAGGGCCCACGCTGTTTGCATCTGCAGCAGGCTCTTCAGCTCCAGCTGCCTGTATTGCCACTAGCCTTTCAGGTGAGTTGGCTGGGGAGGCAGGGCCAGCCGGAGCCTTACAGCCTTTGCTCAACGGAGAGAGCATAGGGTAGTTAGAGGTTTGGGAACTTGATCTCCCTTCAGGCCAGAATTTTCTGTGCTTTGCCTGTTTTTGATGATTGTAGTATTTTTCAATGTAGGAATCAGCTTTTTTTAAAAAAAAGTCCTTGGTCGCTTAGCAACATTTGTCACTTTCTTCTGCAGTGGGTACCTCCTCAACAGGGGCAGCTCCCATTGGGACCTTGGGATTTGGCTCAAAAATGCCTGGAGTGACCACAGCAGCTGCTGCCACCCTCCCCACAGCTGGTGAGCACCGGTTAGAGAAATAGGATGAAAGAAAGAAGTGTCCGTTTGGGTACTGAGGCTCTTTAAAGGGGTCTTTCTGGCAGCTTTGACCACCTGGCTTGTTTGGGGCATGGTGTGTATATGCCTACAGCTTCCTTTTCTAAGGCAAGCCATCGTCAGTTTACAAAAAGAAACCAGGATCAGGGTGAAACATCAGGAGGAGAAAAGGGCTGTTCTGCTGCCCAGGGGACACACAGGAGCTAAAGGCCTGGGTGAAGCAGGGTCAAGAATGGGAAACATCCCTGGGCCCACAGTGGCTTTTAGGCTTGGTGGTGGGAATCAAAGTTTTTTCTTCTCCAGGGGCACACCCTGCTGTTAGTCACAGCTGATGCCAGGTGACTTTCTTTCCAGGGACTGCTTCCATACCTGCTGCAGGATTTCTCTTGAACCTGAAGCCCCTTGCCACAACAAGCGTGGCTGCTTCCACCTCCACTGCAACCACCACAACTGGCATGTGAGTTGTGTGGAGAGAGCTTCAGTTGCAATGGGATTTGAAAGTGCTCAGTGGAGATGCCTGGCAAGGAGCACCACTCCCCTGCAAAGAGACTGATAGCAGGCTGGGATTTTCCATCTTCTATCCAGGACTCCCCCTGTGATGACTTATGCCCAGCTGGAGAGCCTGATTAATAAATGGAGCCTGGAACTGGAAGACCAGGAGAAGCACTTCCTTCAGCAGGCTACCCAGGTCAACGCTTGGGACAGGACATTGATTGAAAATGGAGAAAAGGTAGGAGGGGGCTGCCTAGCTCTGGTGTTTGGCAAGGCAGATTCTGTCAAAGAAAGAAACAACTGCATCTCTCCCTCCCTCCCCCTCCCTCCTACACAGATTACAACCTTACACAGAGAAGTAGAGAAAGTGAAGCTGGATCAAAAGAGGTAACTGATTGGGCCTTAAAAAGAGTAGAATTGGCCTTGGAGCAAAGGGGAGGGCTGTCCCTACTGGCTGCTTTAGGAGAAAGGGGATACCATCTTCAAGAAGCTGAGCAGGACTTTTGGAAGCTCTCCTTGTCAGCCTATGCAGCACTGGTCGCTTCAAAGGCACTTTAGCATGCTGTTCCTTTCCTTCCTCCCTTCCCTTATAGGCTGGACCAAGAGCTGGACTTCATTTTGTCTCAGCAAAAGGAGCTAGAAGACTTGTTGATGCCATTGGAGGAATCTGTGAAGGAGCAGAGTGGAACAATCTATTTGCAACATGCAGATGAGGAGCGGGAAAAGACGTGAGCATCCCTGAAGGCAGGCTGTCTCGCTTCTCCTGGGGGGATCAGTTGGCTGGCATCCTGAACAGTAGTGGGAATCCAGTGTGGGTCAGTTACCGGGACCAGCGGTGTAGTCTTTCAGACTGCCTGGAGCCCATCCTCGGGGAGCTTCTCTCCCCTGGAGTACAAGCTTTGGGCTACTTGTATTTATGTGGCACCTTCCTATTTTGGCTGATTGGTGTGTCGATGGCTGGCAAGTTGACTGTTGTTTCTTTGTGCTGCCAAGTCTTTGGCTCCTAAGCACCTGATAAACTGATGGTAAATCAGCATTTGTGTTTATTGACAAGGGGCTCATTTCCTAGGCTTTAGTCATTTCCCTGGCTATCTTTGTACCTGCATGGCTGACAATCTTAGTAGGGGACTGTTGGAGGCTTCAGCAAAGGGGCGTTTGTGTGCCCATCTGCTGTCATCCTATAGCCAAAGTTCCTTTTCCTCAGGGTTGAGTGTTATGGTCCCTCCAGCCGGGTTACTTCTGATGCTCCTCACCCTGTTGCCTATTCTGTAGGAGGCAGAGGCACCGTTGCACAGCTCTTTGCCTCTGTGCGTCCTTCGCTCTGGTGCTGCAGATACAAGCTTGTGCTGCAAGTTTGCTCTTGTGCTGCAGATACAAACTGGCAGAGAACATCGATGCTCAGCTGAAGCGCATGGCCCAAGATCTGAAAGATATCATTGAACACCTGAACACCTCTGGGGGCCCTGCTGACAATAGTGACCCAGTAAGTACCCTTTTGTGGTTTTTTTTTTTTTTTCATTTTTGTACTTTGAATCATTCAGTCTGCTGGAGCTAACACTTCGGCGTCCCCTTGCTGAGAAATATGTAAGTGGGAAGGAAGAAGCTCCTGTCTTTGGCTGGCATGGAAGCATGGGAGCCATTTCCTCACCAGAATGTGGATTTTCTCCACCCCCCACCTCTTCACACAGCTTCAGCAGATCTGCAAAATTCTGAACGCACACATGGATTCTTTGCAGTGGATTGATCAGAACTCAGGTATTTAATTCTGAAATCTGGGGCAATCCCTCTTTTTATAGCTAGACGTAGTGTCAGGACCAGGGAGGTGTTTCAGTGCAGGATTATCCTCCTCCCCCCCTGCCCGCCCCCAGTCAGATCTGGCAGCTGTGCCTTTCTGGACTTCCCCTTTTCCCTCTTGGGGTGCCCGTCTTTCTGCCCTAGTGGGAGGGGGCTCTTCTCAGTCAGTTGCCTCCTTTCCAGGCCATAAGAGCAAGCTCATGGCTGTAGAGTGGTGGAAGCCCACCCCCCTCATTCTCCATCTGTCCACAGCGCTACTGCAGAGGAAAGTGGAGGAGATGAGCAAGGTCTGCGAGAGCCGCCGCAAGGAGCAGGAGCGCAGTTTCCGCATCACCTTCGACTGAGCGCGCCGCCTGATGCGCCCCCCTCCCTCCCCCCCGTTTCTTTTTGTACCCCTCAATAAAGAGTCTTTCCAAACGCGTCTCTGTTGCTGCGTCGTCGCCGGCCAACCGCCAGGGGGCCACGTTGGACGTGGAATTGAGGGCGGGCCGCGGGGAGGGGGCGCCGGCCAATGGGGCGCTCCCGGCAACCCGCGCGGCATCCCGGAAGCCCCAGGCCGCGATGAGGAGGTGAGGGGGGCGCCGGGGGAGGGGGGGGACGGAGCGCTGGGGGAGGGGGGGACGGGGCGCCGGGAACTGCCGGTGCCTCGCCTCGTCTCTCCCGCAGGTGCGGCGGCGGGGAGGCGGCGGCGGAGGAGCTGGAGACGGAGGGCGAGAGGCAGCTGAAGCGGCTGCTGCGCCACCAACTGGACACGGCGGCGTCGCTCGAGCAGTGAGTGGCGGCGGGAGGGGCTCGCCAGGAACAACCCCCTCCAGCCGAGAACGCCGCGGACCAGGCCGTGGGGTAATGGGCGTTTTTACGCAGGTGTGTGGCCAAGAGGCACCGCTTCGCGCCGGCGGCCGTGTACCGGCCCTTCGGGGAGGAGGCCGCTGGCGCCCGCACTCTGCCGGAGTTCCGGGCCCTGCAGGAGAGCAGCGGGGAAGCGGCCTCCCTGCAGGAGCTGGGCCTCTCCGACGCCGAGATCCGCCTGTGGAAGCAGCGGGCCCAGAAGGTAGCCGGCTGGGGGCTGCGGGTGTGGCGGCCCGGGTGCCATGGTGGCCCCGCCTTCAGGGCTGCCCTGCCGGTCCGTCTGCGGGGCTGCCTGGCCGAGGGGAAGGCGGCCTTCGACTCCCCGCCACCCAACCCCCCTATTTGCTTCAGGGCCCTGGGCTTGGGGCAGCGCCGGAGGCCACTCGGGACAGGATCCGAGCCATCCAGCAAAAGATTGCGGAGCGCCAGCGCATCCTCTCCCTGCCGCAGCACTTTGCGGGCAGCAAGTCACTCAGCAGGCGCGAGATGGAGATTGAGAATGCCCTTTTCCAGGGAGCAGACCGCCATCCCTTTCTGCGGATATTGTATCGCCCAGGTACCTCTACCTGGGTGGCCGAGGGCTGCGCCGGGTGAGGGCTGGTTCCTGTGTTTCCGGGCTGACGGTCAGGTGTTGCCTTTGCCTCTTGTGCTCCAGATGAAGCTCAGCCAAAGATGGCCTCTGAGATGGGCCCAACGTCTCAGCTGGACGCAGTTTATCGGCAGCTCCTGAGCGAACCCTTGCCAAGCCAGAGGCTACTGGAACCACTAAAGTCTCCCCAGAAGGCACCTGGTTCATCTTGCTGTACTCCCTTCAGCAGCCTTGGAGCAGCAGCTCCACCAGCTGTGGAGCCTGTGATGATGACGGAGCCTGTAGCGTGTGTGCCAGAAGAGGAGATTCTCCGGAGCCGCCTTTCCAGGGAAGAAATCTGCCGGATCTCCAGATTTTCCTCCTATAGCCCAGGGGAGCCAAGCAAGGTACTCGCCAGGCAGGCTGGGCTGGGCTGAGGAATGCTTTGGTCTTCTCTGGGAGAGTCCAGTTGCCCAGCTTCTTGTGTCAAGAGGTGCCTGGGTCATTGAGCAGCTTCCCCACAGAGGGAGAGGGTTTGTCTCTCTGTAAAGCGTAGAACCAGGCAAAATAGGAACCCCTTTCTGCCACTTGTTCAAAAGGAGGAGGGGGAGGGATTCCTAACAAGGCTTGGGGAGCCTGCAGGGGAGAAGAATAGAGTGGCCCTCAGCCTGGCTTGTCCCTCTCCCCTCTGAGCAGGCAGCTCCTGTACTGGGGAGGTGGCGGGGCCTGCAGCAGGCACCAAGCTGATTCATTTCCTGGGAGGGGGGGTGTTAGGTGCTGTACATGAAAAATCTGAGTCGCAATGCTACAGTAAAGGACCTGCTGCCCTTGTTCTCCCGCTTCCAAGAGAAGGATGCCCCCCCTCTTCGTTTGCGCCTGCTGAGTGGGCGGATGAGAGGCCAGGCCTTCCTCACCTTTCCCAGTAAGTACTGGCCTCTGTGGGAGGGCCGGGCTGGGCTGGGCTGGTCTCTTCCCTCCTCCACTAAACCTTCTTCTCTGGCCAGCTGTGTCTCAGGCCCAGGAAGCTTTGGAGCTGCTCAACGGGTTTCTCCTGCTTGGGAAGCCACTCATCCTGGAGTTTGGGCGGAGTGGGAATCCGCCTTCCGTCCTGGGCCCTGGAATCAACTCTGCACTGCAGGAGAATGATAGCCAGTCAGACAAATCCTAGACTGTTGGGGTAGCTTGATGGCTTTGCCTGCAGACGGAGAAGGCTGGAAGAGGCCTGGCAGGACCCATTGCCGCTGGGGCTCCTGTGCTCCCCTTTGCTTCCACACAACGAGGGAGCCAACTGCACGTGGGGAGCAGGGAATAAAAGTGGTCAAGCTACAGGAGTCATTTTGTTAAGCCAGAATTGGATGAGAGACTCTGTTGATCCTTTCTCACTCAGTTTGCATAAAATGTGTGAATGCTCATGATTCCTCTGGCTGTGTTATTTGGGTCCTCTCAGAGCATTTTGGGGCACTGTGTTCAGTCAGAGGATAAATGAGTGTTGCTAAGGGACAGTGGGCTGGTTTAGTGGTCTTCCTCTTCCAGGGGCTGGAATAAGCCCCTTTCCTTGGCCTCTTTTGAATTGCTAAAGAGCCATCAGATGGATACTTAAAGCAGTTCTGGCTAACTGGGAGTGGAAGATGCTTGCTTTGTTACAGGCAGAGCCGGGCCTTTGGCATGCAAGATGGGTCCTTTACCCCCAGTGTGCAGCAAGAATGACCCTGGGGGGAGAAGAGTGGCAGGCCAAGGCCCTCCGAGAAACAGAGCCTCCAGTTGGGGGTTGGAGCTCTGCTTCACATCTCTCTGAGGTAAGGAGCAGGAGGAGAGGAACATCCTGCCTGCCAGGGTGAAGGAGGCCCATGTGGGGTGGGGGGAGAGCTGACAGGGAAACCCATTATCTCTTCTTCCGCTCCTAGAGCAGGGCTAGATGGCTGGCCTGCTGGTCTGTTTTAGAATAGAATAGAATTCTTTATTGGCCAAGTATGATTGGACACACAAGGAATTTGTCTTGGTGCAAATGCTCTCAGTGTACATAAAGAAAAAAAATAAAGAATATTCGTCAAGAATCATAAGACACAATACTTACTCATAGGATACTAATAAGCAATCAAATCATACTAGGAAACAATAAAAACAATATAAGTTGTAAAGATACAAGCAACATGGATATAGCCATAAGTGGGAAGAGATAGAGACTAGTAAGGATGAAAAGAATATTAAATCCTAAAATGGACACCTAACATCAAAAACGTCATCAAGAAAGCACAACAAAGAATGTTCTTTCTGTGCCAACTCAGCTCAAACTGCCCAAGGAACTGCTGATACAGTTCTACAGAGGAATGATTGAGTCTGTCATCTGCACCTCTATAACTGTCTGGTTTGGTTCTGCAACCCAACAGGACAGACATGGACTTCAGAGAGTACTTAGGACTGCAGAAAAAACAATTACCAACCTGCCTTCAATCGAGGACCCGTCTATTGCACGAGTCAAAAAGAGGGCTGTGAAAATATTTACAGACCCCTCACATCCCATGAAACATAAACTGTTTCAACTCCTTTCCTCAAAATGACGCTATAGAGCACTGCACACCAGAACAACTAGACACAAGGACAGTTTTTCCCGAACGCCATCCCTCTGCTAAACAAATAATTCCCTCAACACTGAGGGAATTTACTAAGTGCACTACTATTACTGTTAATCTTCTCATCACTCCTTATCACCCATCCCCTCCCACTTGTGACTGTATGACTGGACCTTTGTCGCTTGTATCCTCATTATATTGACTCTTTCCTAGTATGATTTCATTGCTTATTGTACCCTATGACTATTAAGCGTTGTACCTTATGATTCTTGACGAATGTATCTTTTCTTTTATGTACACTGACAGCATTTGAACCAAGACAAATTCCTTGTGTGTCCAATCACACTTGGCCAATTAAAGAAATCTATTGCCATTCCCATTCCATTCCATTCATTATTCTATTCTTATCTAATACAGTCTTAGTAGTTGACAGTGTTGTGGAAATCAGTTTAGCAGAGTGATGGCATTCAGGAAAAAACGTCCTTGGGTCTGGCTCTTTGGGGCTCTTTTCAGAAACCACTGCCCCTATCAGAATCTATTCTTGGGGGATGAACCCTGAACTGCTCATAGCTGCCTTGATTTTCCCTCCTCCATTATCTGGGGCAAAGGTTGGGGGGAGAACGTAGCAGGGGATGTGACTACGTGATGAGTGCTTCCATCCTTCCTTTTCCTCTCTGTGACAAAGGGAGGGAGTCTGATCTGATGGAGTCCAGAACTGGCTGGGGAGGCTTCATCCTTGTAATGAATTCTCTCCTGGTTAAAGGAGGAAAGCAACAGCAACTGATGAGTTAAGGCTTGCTTGGCAAATGCTGCTCTTTCTCTGTTGCCTCTGATATGGCCTTGTTCCAACAGCTCCTCCCTTGCGTGGAAAGGAACTCTGCAGAAGCATGTCCTTGGGAGGGGTCTCCCACTTCCATCACCTGGGTCTTTCTGCTCCAGAATTACCTCTCCTGGTTCCTTTATTTTCTGGGTCACGGAAATCTGGTGGCCCCACCTTGGTTAGTAAAAGAGTGCAGCTGGGTATCGGGTTTTGTTCCAGATACCTAGGCTGCTTGGGCTGCCCTCATTCCAAGGGGCAGCAATAGGGAAAAAATTATGGGCTCAGCAAGAAAGTTATGAAAGGGAGAGCAAGGTGTGGGAAGGCTACCCTGACCTGTCCTACCTCTTGCAGAATCTGTTGGGCGTAACTGCATTCTACCTTCCTGAAGGTGGTCACATGGTGAATTGTTTCAAGGAGCACTCAGTCTATAAAGAGAAAAAGTCCCTTTCCAGTTCCTTCACCTTAGGAACCATTTCCCCCTGGGGGGGGGAAGGGGGGAGAATGGCAAGAATGCTTTCGTCACCTATTATCAGGAAAATAGCTTTATTGGTTTGCAAAGGTTAATAGCGGCAACACAGCGATGCATTAATCTAAAGGATTTTTTCCTAAACACTCAAGGGCACCTCGCTGTTCTGAAAGGAGCTCAGCTGTGGCCCCACCCTCTCCCTGGTGGCCAGAAGGCAGGAGAAACAGCTTCCACCCACAGCCCGCCTCTTGACTCTTCCTGCAAGGAAGAAGGCATCACCCACGGCTTAGCTTGCTCCTTTGCCCAAGGATGCTGACCCTTCCTCCATCACTGGCAGGATTGGGAGAAAATAAAAATAACACTGCTGAATTTTTTGTAACAGGAAGCTACCATTGTCATGGCTTATAACTGTTACACAAAGCTATACATCCACCACCCCTCAATTCATGGAAAAAGCCTTTCCTGCAGATAGAATGTCTCCTAGTTCTGGAATTCCATCCTGACACCTGATTCTTCTGGGACACCCTAATGCTTCTCTGTGTTGGCCACATCCAATTTTGAAGCATTGCAAGGAGGAATGGCCGCATACTGGTCCTCCAGCTTGGGAATGGCCCAGTCTTGCACCTTCAAATCAGCATGTTTAAACTGGACCAATGAATTCCTAGGTTGTTGCAGCTAAAAAAGGCCTGCTGAGTTCCTAGTCCTCTCCCCCAGCCCCCTGCTGTCCATGATCTGCTTTTAAGTGGCCCTGCAAGAGAGAGGACCTTGCCAGGATGAATCCATTACCTGAGCTCAGTTACTGCTTGTCCGTTTCCTGGGCTCTTTAACCAACCTTTCCTATCTTCAGTCCTGAAGGGATTATCTTGGTCCTGAGTGGACTCTTAGACTACTTATGTTTGGGTGGCTAATGTCATGTCCCCAGGAAACTCTCTGGAAGCTCACCCCCTGCTAGTTCTGGGAATCGCACTTTGCTGCATATGTTTTTTTTAAGCCAAGCCTTTGCAGGAATTCCCAACTAGTTCAGTAAGGGCCACTTTAGGGTTTTTTAGCTTCCTGTCTGACCCCATATGTGGGGAGAACCATGCATCAGGTCTCCATCTTCCCTTGCACCCATTTGCCAACTCTCACATGCTGCCTGCCCTCCCACCCCCGCCTCCCCTTTCTTTTCTTTCCAAAGCAGGAGCTCATCTTCTGGGAACACATGTATTTTTTAAAATCCCTATTATAGGTCATTGCTAAATAGACCAACAGGCAAACAGAGGCCGGTGCCAATACATTACTCTGGAGCAGGAGGTAGAACAAGTGATCAGTCCCAGGTATGCTTGCTGGCCTCAGTTCTTTGGGATGGGCCAGAAGTACTTGGGGGTCCTCTTATTTCCTTGGCTCCCAGGCTGGAAGGAATTGGTCTTGGGGTTGGAGGTTCTTCTTTCCCAGACACAATTAAGCCCCTCGGTCCTGCCAATGTCCTTTGCCTTTAGAGTAGAATGTGAAGTCCCAGAGTTGGAAGGGACCTCCGATGTCTTCTGGTCCAATCCCTCTTTGAGCAGGAATTCTTCATTGGCAAATGAAACCACTGAGCTTCTCTGAGCCCAAAAGCTTCTCAAGCTTGGAGCCCTGGGTGGGCGGAGGGAGCGGCCTTTGATCCCAGAGCAGGTGTAGCAGGCATGTCCATGGAGTTTTTTCATCTGCCAAGACCAGCGTGTACCCACCCACAGAGCGGGTACATTTCGGCCTCTTCAAAACCAGAGGCTAAAAGTAGGCTGTTGAGACCCAAAGAACAGCGGCTGCAAGCACCTTGTCATCCTTTTGGAAATCTCCCTGGCTGAAGGCTGGGCAAGGGACGGGGGGAGGGTCTTGTCATCTCTTGGAGGATGTTGCCGCAGGCATCCTTGGTCTGTTCTGCCATCAATCCTCTTGTTTTGGGCTCCAACAGTTTGGGGTGGCGTCTTTTTATTCCCTTACCAAGGACTTTCGGGTTTCTCCCACAAATGGTGAGTGTTTTCCCCCACAGCACTGAGCTATATCCTCCCCCACCCCTCAAATCCTTAAGTCCCATTTCCCACTCTAGTGCTGAATCCTATGGAATGGAAGACGGGATGAAGACAGGATTTGAGAGGCACACAGTAGAGGCTTGATGGGCACCCGTGATTCCTCCAAATGGGTTCCTCCTATGCTGTGCGGTCATCAGGCACTTTGCTTGTTCTTTTAGTAGCAGGAAGGTCTTCAGAGGAACCACAGCCCCCCCGGGCCTTGAAGAAACTGCAGCCATCAGACAGTTGACATGCAACACGACACTCTGGCAGTGCCAAGCTGCACCGGGAAGAGACAGCTGGAGTGCTGAGGATGAAAGGAGGGTTGTGGGAGGAATAAACCTGTCTCTGTGCTTACCTATTTAGTGCATCCAGCAAGCGTTTCCATGGGTGGCCAGCCGCTGCTACACATAACCAGTCTGGCTGTATGCACTGGCCTTTGGAGATGGCAGGGAGCTCCTGTCTGCCATGGTCCGAGAATGATGAGGACGGTAGCAGGTTGCTTGCGAGTCCCGCGGTGGGCAGGAGGCACAGAGGATGGCGCCGCCAATGAAGGAGATCAAGGAAGACAGGATGCCCAAGTACAAGGCTTCCCCAATCTCATACTTCATGCTGTCGGGCACAAGAGGGTTGTAGAAATCGATGAGGATCACATGCATGTTCCACACAACTGGGATGAAACTAAGCAATGCGCCCAGGACAAAAGTGACTCCTCCCAGAACCGCCACTTTGTCCTTTGCTGGGGAGCTCTGAGAGAAGATGGTGCATCTCATCCCCGCCACAGAGACAATGGCAGCCAGCGAACCTATAGCAATGGAGGTGGCCATCAAGGCTTGGGCCACCTGGAGGTCTTTAGGCAGGCTGAGCAGAGAGTTGTAGATGTCACATTGCGTGATGCCTGTGCTGTAGACTGCACACTCCATCCAGAGTCCTTTTGAGAAGCCAACAGCTGTGACAATGCTGGAGCCGATGTAGGAGCTGATCCGCCAGTTGGGCAGCAGGGTGGCTATCAGGGTGCCCAGCAAGCCCAGCAGTCCCAAAATGTAGCCTACCAACTGGAGTCCAACTGATACCATGCTTGCTCTCCTGCTGTTGCTCGTTGGTGCCTCCTTGCTCTCTGTGCCCTTCTGCTCGAGTGTAGGTTGGAGCAAATGTAGTGTAGAAGACAGGGAGCTTGAAAGGAAACCATCCTGGATTAATTATTAGCTTCTGAAAAAATGCCAAGTGCCCTTTGTCCATCCCCTTATCTGTAGAAATTACGTCCTAAAACGTAAAAGAAAGAACTATCCGTTATGATAAATAGGGCAAAGGGAGAAACATCTGTTTTCACTAATAAAAATTCTGAGAGAGACTATTTGATGAGAAGCAACTGTTCATTTCTCACAGGAAGCTCATAACAATTGTGGTCCCATTTTGATGAGAAGGTGATCCAGCCTATCTATGGGTTGAAAGTATACAGGAGCGCATATACTCATTTGAATGAGACGGGTGGTACTTAAAGTTGATAAATAAAATAAAGCTTTGCTATGTATTTTGGACACTAGTATGGAAAAATAAAAAGTTTATCTTGATTTTTAAAAATCCTTTGCAAAAAGAGAAGTCTGGAGTGAGGAGCCACTCTTGTCCTTGCTCACACTTGCAAGGGGGAACTAGCACCCGCAGGCCCTGTCCTGAGGGCTGAGAGCCATTTTGCTCTTCAGTTCAGGCCAGGAGACAATCCCTCTCCTTACAAGGCATGTTTAACTGCTTCAGGACAGCCAGACCAGAGCTTTGGATAGAATGGGAGGGGGCTTTGCTGGCTCAACACATCCTTTGGCCCCTCCTTATCCTAGCAGGCTCTTCCTTGCTAATTGCCCAACCTGGTAGAAACGGGGTTTGGCTTCCATGCTTCTCTCCCACTGCAGCTCTGCCTGCACTGATTGGCAGCAGGGTTGTTGGCGGGATGTGCATGTAAGTTTCCTCACAAAGCCCAGATTTATTCTCTCATTTTTGATGCAAAAGAGCCAAGAGGTTGGGTGGGTGGGGGACACAGTGTTTCCTGCGGCCCCCCCAGCCCTCCTACAATACTGTAACTACTTATATTCTGTAAGCTGCCTCGAGTCACCGTGGGTGAATAGGCGGCAATATAAATTCAATCAATAAATACGGACAGACAGAAGGGAATATTTGTAGCTTAGGGTTGAACTGTGGGCGTTTTGATGCTCTCTGACCTTGGTGGTTTTCTTGCAGGTGTTCATTTTCAAACTAGGTAACAACATCAATGCCTAATAACGTTACCTAGTTTGGCAATGAAATATCTGCCAGAAAAGCTCAGAGAGCACCAAGGCTTGGAGAGCAACTGACACGTGGGCTTAGCATGATGGATAAGCAGCTGTCTTGTCTGGCCGCTTCCTTTGACTTCCGTGATATCCAGGAAGGGAATTCAGGGCAATGTAACCGCCGGTGTTGGAAACAGGCCAGGGCTTGGAGGAGAGGAATCGCGCGAGTTTGCCCCAACCACAGGTGCTCTGGGAGCCCAGTTTAGGCCTTGCTCACCTGCGCGAGGGTGGCGGCCTTTGGTCAGCCGGGTGACTATGGCTGTCAGCCAGCACCGCCAGAGGGCCAGGACTCGAGGCCAAGGTTTCGGCTGAGCCACCTGCGGGCTTCTCTTCCACTGCTTGGCCAGGCTTCCAGGCGGGCAGGTGCAGGCTGTCATCGGACTCACCTCCCCAGGAATGTGACGGTGGCTTTGCCCGAAGCGAAGCCATCAGGCTCCTAATGGTTCTCCTTAGGGGCGCCCTGGTGGCTCCCTCATAGGTTTCTGAGGAGGATCGCCCCAATCTTGCCGAGGTGGGGAGGTGGCGGCCCCTCCCCTAGCCCCGAGCAGCCTTTGCCTGGCTGGAGTGTTCGAAAGAGGGCGGTTCGGCCCCAGGCTGGCATGAGCTCCGCCCAGGCCGCCATCTAGCCGTTGAGGACTTCCAAAGCCCTGGGGGAGCGGGCGGGGGAGAAGAGCTCCCGGGCAGCCCCCCCACCTCCAGGAGGCACGAGCGGCTGCTTCAACGGAACCTTCTTCCTCTCTTCTGCCCGGCTTTGCCTGAAGGCGCCTTTTTTTACTGATTGGAGGCGCAGAGAAACTGCCTCCCCGCCCCCCGTCCTCTTTCGCTTAATGGCCACAGGGGAGGGGGGCGGCCGCCCGGGAGCCGCCAAGGAAGCGCTTGGGAAAGGCTCTCTACGGAGCAGGACACCGCCTCTCCTCCTCATCAGCATCCTGAGCGAAGTCTGCGATGGGAAGTCCCTAGCCCAGAGAGAGAAATCCCCTGGGGACTGGGACGGGGGCGCGCGCGCTCAGCCCCGAGTCGACCACCAGAGGGGCTCCGGCCTCCCCTGGACCACGCTTCCCAGAAGTCCAAGCGAGAAGGAAAGGTATCCTTTAGGCCACCCACTGGCTTTCCAATTTGGAGCATTGATGGGCGGGCAGTCCGCCTACAGTCCCGCTCGCCGGACTGATGATCAGATAATGCAGCGAGGGGCGGGGTGGTGGTGGTGGTGGATGGACACGTGCGTGCGAGCTCCGCCTTCAGGTCGTGGTTGGCTAGGCGCGCGGCATGCCCCTCCCCTTGGCGCCTCCGGCAGGCCACGACTAGCGGCTGACCCGCTGAGCTTCTGCAGGACTCCTGCAGGCCACCTCCGAGAAAAGCCAGGCGAGCAAAACGAGATCTGGGAAGGTGGTTGCGGAGCAGGGTCGTCTCGGAGAATTTAACGGAGGACGGGACAGAGTGGCTGCCTCGGCTTTGCGCCTCTCGCTCCTAGCAACGGCGGCGGGGCTCGGTTTTCGCGAAAGCTCTTTCCATTTTTCCCGGCGAGTCGGGTGAGGGGCGCGCTCTGGCAGGCCCGTTACCTGTGGCTGCTCCTGATGCCTGCAGGTGGCGCGCATGATGTCAGCAGCATCCTGTTCTCGCTGCATCCCGCACGCCGCTGTTACCATGGCAACCTCTCCCCCGGCGGCAGAGGTAAGGGACCGGACTCCTCACGGCCTTCGTGCGCTCGAGGAAGGGCTCTCCCTTTGGAAAATGCGGGAGGAAGTGTGTGTGGAACGGTTGCTGCGGCTGGCTCGCCTGGTGCTCGCTCCCACTGCAGAAACTCCTCCCCGACCCCGTTTCCCCGCGCGTGTTGAGGACCAGACTTGCCCCGCTGTCATCCCCGGCAAAACTTACTCCTCGCTCAGCGCTGGCACCTGGGAGACCGACTGCGTGGGGGAGGGGGGGTGCCTGAGAGGTTGGGGTTTGGCTCGCCAGTGGCGATGCTTGACACTGAAGTGCAGATCCTGTTTGGATTGTGGGATTGCCACTCCCCTCCTTGCGCAGAAGCCCTGCATTGTGCAATGATGGGGCGGGGAGGGATTACGGCTTCTCTTCCATCATCTGATGTAGAACTCCATATATGCAGGGACCTGCCTTCAGGGCTCCCTCCTTCCTCCATGTTCCTGGCATATATGCTGCCAATACGGACCCTCAGCTTCTGAAGATACGTTTCCATGACAGCCTGTGCTAGTATTATCTGGAGGGAGAAGGGCAGCTTCGGGATTGGCGTGGGCAGCTGAGTCGCAAGCACCTTCAAGGATGCAAGGGAAGAACGTGAGAATTAACGGGAGGATTTTAAATTGGTTTGCTCTCTTCCTAACAGTTGGCTGAGATCCTTAACTGATAGAGTGAAGACCGAACATGGCAAGTAGGTGAATTCTTTGCTGGAGGGGTAGCATGCTTTCCACCCATCCTGGGGAGAAGGGGCTCAAAGGCCCCCTGTGCCACACGTGGCTGGCTGGGTTTCTTCTACATTCCCAAACTGGATTGAAAATGCAAGGAGAGGAAGGGGAGGAGGGCTGTTCTTAGGCTGTTCAAATGGGAGAGGGGGAGTCTTGGGGATGTTTTGGCCACTACTGGAGCTGCCCTAATTTGAGGTTACCTTTCCCAGGAAGTGCCTACTCCCCCACCGCCTCTGACTTGTCTCCTCTAGGGGTAGGCTGGGTAGCCTTTCCAAATGCCACAGCCCACAACTGAGGCTGGTGGAGATTATTTTTAGTTGTTCCAGTTTTAAAGCAGTGTTTTCCCTCTTTGCATCAAAGCGGTTTATTATGACATGGTTAAGTGAATTGGGCTACCAGCCCACATGAGCCCAGTCTTGCCCATCCCAGGTTAAGGAGCGGTACCTGCTTCTTCTGCCACTGGAGATTTTGGTGGGAGGGCCTTGCCTGATCTTGCTCTGCAATAAAGCAGCAAGACTTCTACCATGGAAGAAGAACAGGAACTGGCAGAGATGCTGGCAGACATTGCGGCCAATTCCCAGCCTGTTAAGGTGACCACATTGGTGACTGTCTTCCAGCCTTCCTCACAGCCCCCAAAGCCCATTCCGTCCTGAAGCGCTTTCCACGGGCCAATGGCTTTCTGGAAGAATTTCGCCAGGGCACCATTGAGCGTGAGTGCGTGGAGGAGGTCTGCAGCTATGAGGAAGTCAAGGAGGTCTTTGAGAACAAGGAGAAGACGGTAGGTGGGTCTGGAAGGGAACAGTGGGGGGGCCTCCCTTGTCTTTCACCCATGAACTCCCTTTCCCCACTTGGATCTCAAGATATGGATAAGAATCCATCTGGATGAGAACTTCAGCTGTTAAGGAGGGAACAGGCATGTTAATTTCAGGTGCTCAGCATAACATCTGTTCCATTTGTTCCAAGGGTCTGAAAAGGCTTATTATTCACTGCTCAAGAAATAAGAGGTTCCCTGGTGTAAAAGAATGAAGAGTGGGCAGGTGGCAAGAGGATGAATTTTTCAGGAGGAAAGCAAAATGGGCAAATAGTTGGGGGCTTGGAAAATAAAGAAGCTGTGCGCCAACTAAAGCCCAAAGAAAAAACGTGCACTTTAAGTCAGAGGAATAAGTACATTGGTAGTCTTGTTTTGGCTACTTCTCCAGGCAGCAGGGCCATTCGCACTGCCTCTTAGTGATAGAACTGAGCGATTGCACATGAGGTGCTCCTGGCACATGCCACATGGCCCAAATCCTTAGGCACCATTGAGCTAACCCCTTTCGGGGGGCAGGGCAGGAAGGTGGGAAGGTGGATAGTTGTTGACTGGTGTCTCCCATTCTTGGCAGATGGAGTTCTGGAAGGGCTATGCCTACTCTGTCAAAGATGCCTCCGACGGGACAGACCGCTCCGATGCCATGTACGTCGTGGTGCCCCTGCTAGGTGTGGCATTGCTCATTGTCATTGGTCTCTTCATCATCTGGCGCTGCCAGCTGCAAAAAGTCACACACCACCGCCCCTCGTACCCCCAAAATAGGAGCCTGGCCAGCCGAGCAGCTCGCAGCTTGCCCAGGGTGAGAGTGCACCGTGAGGTTCCTCCCAGCCAGACCGAAGCCCACTGCCAGCAGGACCCAAGTGGCGAGTGGGGGCAGGGGTCTCCCAGTCAGCTGGTCAGGACGCTTCTTGAGCCTGACCACATGGCTCCCCCCCTGTCTAGATTGTGTGGTGCCACTCCTCCCTCCTACGAAGAAGTGACGGGGCAGCCTGACTGTGGTGGCAGCAGTGGCGCAGAGGAGCCCAACGTGTCCTACAGTGACCCACCTCCCAAATATGAGGAGATTATGAATCCCCTTCATGCTCCTGGGAAGTAGTGGGCAGGTGATGCCATCACAGAACAGCCTTATCCTCCACCCTCACCAAGTGCTCCATAGGTGGCTGGCACCATTCATCCCCTTCACTCCTTCAGTTGGGCTGTTGCAGGATCCTCAACTGGAGCACTTCTGGTTGCAGGGATGTGGTAGAAGGCATGGCTGAATTGTGCCCCAGGGGTCCCTTTACAGGAAGACGGCTGAACCGCAGTTTGGGTGGCCTCCCAGGGAAGAGGCTGGGCCCTACTGCAATGGGGGGGGGGGGCATTTAGCACCTTTGACGTTGTCCCTTTTGTCAAGAGGTTGGTTGGCTGCTGATGGTGGATCAGGTGGGTTGGGGGTTTTACCACTCTTTCTACCCACCTGGGATGGTGCTGAGGAGGAGGAGGAGGGCAGATACGCCCTTTTGGCATGTATCTGACATGGGAAAATGCCAGTTCTTCTTTTCTGCTCTGCTCACTTTATTTTTCTACCCAACACTGCTTCGTTCAACCAAAGGAGGGGAAGAAAGGCCATCTCTGTGTTTGCTCTCTCTATGGAATGCTGCCTTTGTGTATGGATTAACATGGAGGCCCCTTGAAGTGAGGCCTCCTTCTCCCAAGAGAAGTAGCCCAAAGCAAAAGTGAATGATTGTATTCCCAAAGCCAATGCATTGGCGACTGCCATTTCCTGAGGTACCTGTGGCACTGGAAGGGTGGGTGCCTGTGTCTGTGCATGTAATTTCTATGCGATATGAAGGGCAGAGGTGAAGGACTGAGCCCCTCCCTCCGTGAAACACACCAGGACATTTTCTTGCCCTTCACCTTCCATCCCACTGGCCCAATCTGTGTCTTCCTCTCCTTGAGGCTGTCCAAAGGTGAACCTTGGGAGCAACACGCTGCCAAAGATGATTCTGGATGGGGACCCCCTCTGCTGCAACAGCATTTCCCCCCTCTGGTGGGATTCATGCCCAGCCCCTGGGTCAGCTCACTGGACTTCTGCCCTGACAGTCAACTTTCCCTCGGGCCCTTTCCCTGCTGAATGGAGCGGGGCAACATGTTCCTCCTGCCCTCAGTGTTCTGGGTCTCCCCTCACCATGCAGTCCTCTTCCTTTCACCGGGATTCCCAGAAAATGTCTCCTTGCCAGAAGGAACAGCTGCTGCTCGATGTTTTCACTCCCCTGGACAAAGACACACCCTCTCTTTCTCAATGGTGCTAATGCATAGCCAGGTGTTCTCTCCTTGTGTGACACTCTGTATGCTGCTTTACTGTATTTATACATTTTGTTTAAATTGAAAAAAAAAAACTTCATTTCTCATGGGTAGCAAATTGTTTTTTGCACTGCTATCAAAACCAGATCATGGTCAGCCATGAATTTAGATGTGGACAGAGGCAAAGGGTAAAAAAAGAAGAAGAAGAATACACCGAACATTGTAAGTTCAGCAGTTCTCCTTTTCCCTTCACTGCCCGCTTTACAGGGAGATTTTAAGAAAGAGAGCTGCCTACCAACCTGGTATCAACCCCCCTGTTTCCAGGAAGACTGGTGGCTGTGGCAAGTTCTCCCATTCCGCCCTTTCAGGGCCCAGGGAACCTGGAACAGGCAGATGGGTCTCAGGGTCACCAGCGGAGAGAAGTTGGTATGCTGCTTGAAGCCTTGGAGGAATCTCTTCTGAGGCTCCAATCTGCACACTAGCCGAACAGCTCTCCCTTCAGGAGATTCTGGAAGCAAAGGATGGAACTGCTTAAGCTTTGTCCCTGGTGGAAGGTTCAAGGGCTTTGTGGCAGCGGGTGAAGTTACGGTTTTGCCCACAAAAGTGGTTTGTGCCATGGACATATTTAAAGGCCATGTCTGCTTGTCACATTCTGCTCCAATTGCTATATTTCTAGGTCTGTTAGCCTTCTCCAGCCTGGCACTCTGTGCTCCAATGAGCTGGATTGTGTGCCATATGTTGGGATGTCTGTGTGTGTTTGTGTGTGTGCGTGCACATGCTGAGATTGTACTTTTCCAGCTTTTGATGGACAACAGATAATCAGAGTTGGAAGGGACCTTGTAGGTCATCTGGTCCAACCCTCCGCCCAAGCAGGAGACCCTACACCATTTCTGACAAATGGCAGGATGTCAGGTGGGAGAAGTCCTTCCCATGAGGGAAGTAGACTGAAGGGAGCAATCGGGCTGCCGGGGCCAGATGGCCTCTCAAACGCCTGGATTATATCTTCGGGAGAGCAAAGCCTGACGAGACTGGGTACCGATGTCGCTGCACCCAAGCCTCTTTCGGGCACCTCGTTTGGAAGCTGCTCTAGAGAAGCGGGAGGCGCCTTTCCCGCAAAGGGCGGTGGGCGGCGCAGCCCCAGGGTCGGGGGAGTGCCAGGCACTGCGGATGGGAGCCGCCGCCAGCTCCCTGTCGGGTCAACTCGCGAGAGACGAGCTGGAGCCTCCGGGCGCGAGGTCAGGGTCGCAGGCTGGCCGGCTTAATCTTACTGGGATTCGGCGCCTTCGGCCAAGCACACAAGCGCTCCGCGAGCCGCAGCTGGGGGCGGGCCACGGCAGGCCAATCGCGGCCCGAGGCTGCTGACAACGGCTGCAGGGCTGACCGGCGGGTCCTGAAGTCGGGCCAAGGGAAAAGGAAGTGCCCGGGCGGGACAGAGCCAGGCAGGCTGCGAGCAGTCCGCTGCTTTTGTCCTCCTTGCCCTTCCCGGCCTCCTCCTGCTGCTTTGTAGGATTCTCTGTCTGGTGCAGAATCATTCAAGCGCCCCTGTGACCCGAAAGACACCGTGAGTAGGTATGGGTGTCCACGCGCGCATACAAGACTCAGGCCTGTTCTTCGGGCTTTAGTGGTCTCCAGTCAGCCATGGGAAAAGGAGAGTCGATAGAACTCACTCCCAACAGCCCTAGGAAGCTTTTCTTTTCTGGGGCTGATGGGGTCACCTTCCTTCTCACTCACCCCTAGAAATGAAGTCTCTCTCTTCCCAACCTTCTGGGGCACAGCAGCAGCCTCCACCTTTCCTGGAACCTGCCATCCATAAGCCAGTCTATGGCCGACACAAGTTCCTCAGCTTTGCCTTCCAGCCTGGACCTCAGACGAAGAAGCAACTGGTACTGAAGAATATGCCCTAGTGGCAAACCAAAAGCCCAGGGAGGGAAAGATGACAGAGAGATCTCAGGTCCCCCCAGAGGGGGAGGTGGTGTTTGGAACTAAATTGCCCTTGGTCAGTCAGTTCTGGGCCAAAGCTGGGAGTGGGGGCAGAGACAGGAACAGGGGGTTTTTCCAGGACTTTAGCCACGCCTGGCATCCTTGCTATGGGTTGAATCCAGAGGTTTCTGGTGAAGACCTATGGAGGATGCTTTGTCCTCTCCACCTTTGGGAGAATAGATGTGGGTTGCTGTTGGGGGGAGAACAAGAGAAGAGCAGAATGATGATACCCCCCTTCCTGGCTTGAAGTCCCCTTTCCCAGTCTTTGGGTTGCATCAGGCAATCCACATTGGACAGAGCAAGGAAGACCATGCCACCTCGCCACTGAACCAGTCTTAAATGCCCAGGAGTTGGTTTTCCTGCTCCTCAGCAGCCAAAGTGAGCAAAAGCTACCAACGGCATATTCAGTAGCTCAGCTAATGTATTCCTGCAGTGACTGAGGCCTGCTGGTGGCCAGTTTCTTTAAACTCAATAGAGATTGTGGTGATGACAGATGTCTGTGCACGAGCGAGCAGGATGTGCCCAGAGATGTGTCATGTTTAATTCTAAGCCAATCACTTTGCTTGTGCTGGGAGGAGCAGGCCAATGTTCTCTGGCAGATGCTGCTGGCCTAGTGCAGCATCTCTTGCTGTGCCAGGGAGCCATGTGGGCTGTTGACCGAGGTCTCTGTTACTCTCCCAGAGGGTCTCTGGGAAGAAGGTCTGCCCATTTGCAGGGCAGGCCTTTGATGCCACTGCAGAAGTGGCTGGGCAGCCCAGGTTCCCTTCCTTTGCATCTTGTGTCCAACAGACATTTGCGGATACAATCGGGGAAGAGGGACTGTCCAACCAGGCCCCTCAGGTGGCAGTGGAGAGGATCAGGCAGAGCAGGTAAGAAAAAGGATGCCCAGCTGGGAGAAGAAATTTCAGCTGTAAGGTAAAGGATCCCTCTATTGGAGGCAACACCGGCTGCATGGGTGGGGCAATGGGTAAGCAAGGCAAAGTAACCCCTGGAGTCATTTATGGCCTCCCCATCTAACTAGCTAAGGTAGCATTGGTGTCTCCCTTTCCAATAGCCTGGAAGATTCCAAGTCACAAAAAGGGGATTTCTTTCGGCTGACGGTTTAGGAACTGTCATGAGAAATGGAGGCTGTTCTTCTTAGGAGATTTTTATAAACAGAAGCTAGACGGCCCCTCATTGGCCATGGCTGCTGACTTCCCACACCTTCTAGGGGCCTAACCTGGAGGCTTCCAAGAGATACCTGATGTTGTTTCTGGGCTGCTGGTTTGAGTTGTCACAGCAGACCATCATCTATCTCAGCTGGTTTGACGTGCATTCAGTTCACTGGGAATGTGGAAAGGCAAAGCATGCAAGCAGGAGAGCAGTGTTGGCATCTTTCTTTTGGCCAATCCTTCCCCTTTTTTGAAGAGGCTTCTTCATGGCTGAGCTTGTGGAGAGATATGCCTGTCCTTCTTCTGAGCCAGTAGGAGCTTGCTAAGCTTTCAGCTCTGCCTCTGTCTCTGTGCCCCATGCAGGCTGGAGTCAGGCCTTCTGCACCCATGCCCCAGCTGCCCAGCTTTCTTTGAGGAGGGCAGGATCTATTCCTCCAGGAACATCCTCCGAGGGCTGCACTTCCTGGGGCTCCAGCTGTTCCAGCTGCTGTGGGGGCCCAGACAGGTCCAAATCAGGTACGACCAACCACCCCATGGAACTCTGCATGTAGCGGACTGAGATGTGGGTCATGTTTTCCAGGGGCTGCAGCCACATCCCCAAGGTTGATCAGTCTTGCTGGGACCTCTTTCACTAGCCTGCTCCCGCCACTGTTTATGGCTCTGTTCTGCTTGCCAGCTTTTTCAGTCTGAACTAGCTCTGATCTGCCTTCACCTCCTCCCTTTAGTGCCTGGGGGGTGAACCTGGTCTCAGATGGATCCCTGGAGGAGTATGGCACCCTGGAGATTAGGGCGATGATGGAGCAGGTAAGGTGGAGGGCCACCAAAATGGATCTTCCCTTGTAAAGCACTGAAATGCCGAAACAACTTTGTCCCCTCGGCCTGGGATGCGCACAGAGGTGGTATTCAGCAGGTTCTGACCAATTCTGGAGAATCGGTAGCAGAAATTTTGAGTAGTTCGGAGAACCGGCAAATACTACCTCTGACTGGCCCCGCCCCTTCTCTATTCTCTGTCTCCCAAATCCCAGCTGATCGGCTGGGTCTCCTTTTGTTGCCCTGCAAGGAGAACGGAGCTGAAAAGCAGGTCAGTGGGATGGGGAGGGAATGGAGATTTTGCAGTACCCTTCCCCTGCCACACCCACTAAGCAATGTCACACCCACCAAGCCCACAGAACCAATAGTAAGAAATTTTGAATCCCACCACTGGATGCATAGCAATGGCCAGGTCACTTTCTCCTCTTTCTCTCTCCTGTTTGAAATGCAGCTGTCTGACCTTTCTGGGCAACTGTGTGCACTGGAAGAGCAAAGTGGGAATCGGCACAAGAAAGAGCTGTTCCTTTACTCCATGTTGGCCTCTGCCTGGCTCTTTAACATATGGCTGTGGCTCAGGAGGTGACTTGCCCACAACAGCCACAAGAGGAAAATGATGTGGTCAGCTGTAAGACTTGCAACCAGCCAAGGGGGGGGCGGGGGGGGGGGGAAACGGGACATTGAGTGTTCCTGGTCTCTAGTGGCCAGAAGGAGAAGAGGGGAGCAGAAAGGCTGGTTTTATCTTTATTATTATTGTTATTCCCTGCAATGCCCCTCTTGGGTTGTCGAGGGAGAAAACGTCTCCTTTCCCATTTTCATAGTTTTCCTGGGGAATGGGGTGAGTGTGGAAGTGGCATTGAGTTGCCCTCTCTTCCACTCTTCTTTAGTCCAAGTTAGATGATAATATGGAGGTGCTATGCATTTAAGAGCATGATAACATTGGAATTCTGATTTTTAGAGGGCTCTGCATATATCTCTGCCAGCCTCTTTTCACATTCTCCCCATTTTTGTTTCCTGTGGACATAGAAAGTAATGAAGATCATCTCGATAGACTCCAGTATCACGGCTGGGAAGGGTGAGCTAAACCTTAAGCCCACAGCAGACAGAAAACATGGGGGGGGGGGGGGGGCTCAGACTGAAACCTCCCTGGGTTACAGGAACATAAGAAGTCCGAGGAAGACTGTGGTTATAGTCACTCTCAATTTTAAAAAAATAGTTTTAGCCTTACTATGGAGCTGATTTGGTGGGGCTGCAGCATGGTTTCAGGGTCTAATTGGTATATAATTTTGGGGAACTTTTTATTCATGATAGCTGCTGCAAGATTATTGTATGTGCAAAGATGAAAAGATTTGGCACTGCCCATCATGGAAGAATGGTTGCTGAAGATGACGGAATTTGCTGCAATGGCTAAATTTACCTTTTTGATCAGAGAAAAAAACAATATCTACACTGATTACTGACTGGAAACGTCTTATAGACATTTTGTGAGAAACAGAAAAAAATGAACTCATTATATATGGTTTAGATGATTAGACTGAATAGATTGTAAAAAGAAGATACATGTTGTAATCATAGAGTAAAATTTCTAATTGTACTTATAGCTGCTATAAAACAAGATTGTAAGCTACTTTTTTTGTCTCTTTTTTCTTCCTTTTCTGTTTTACTGTTACATTTCTGTTGCATTGACAACAAGCATGGGAGGGCCAGGGATCTGCCCAGGCCATGTTAGCAACTTTTGGCTGCTTCCAACATTGTATAATTGCTCTCTGGTTAACATCAACCTCCTCTCCAGTCATTTTGGTTGTGCTGCTGGACATTTGTGCTATCAGGAGAAGAGCAATCATAACAACCTCCCTAGTAGGGCTGAAGGCCTGGATCTTGTAATGCAATTTCCTGCTCAACCCACGATGGGGCTCCCTCCTGTAGAAAGCTCTGCTATAGCAGCCTGGCAAGGCTTCCATGTCAAGATCTGACAAGAAGATCAGCTCAAGATCCCTGGAGCAGGGCTTGCACTAGCTCTGCCAGCTCTGTCAACCCCCCACTCCAGCCACCTCCACCCGCAGCCCCAGCAAGTTGTTATGGGGAGCAGCTAGGGGGTCTTCTTCCCACTTGCTGGGGTGGGGAGACGGGCATCTTGCACTGCTGCATTTTAGCTTCTCAACCAATAAACGATCAGAGTGATGTCCCTCTCCAGCCTTGCTGCCAAGACAGAGCTGGTTTGCAAGTTGAGCAAATCCCAGCATGTAATTTTATGCCATCCCACAGAAGGAGAAAAAAGCAGCTCTCTGAATGTACCTGGATGTCACTTGTTGCATTCTTGCTGGAGAAACCTTTTGGCTGTTGTCCTGTCCTTTCCTCTGCCATTCACTTCCCACCACCCCTTTCTCCAGGGAAAAGATTTGTTGTATCTTTGTTAAGTGTGTTTTGCATCTTTGGTGCATTAGGGAGCCTGTGTCAGAGGATGTTGGTGGCTGGCGTAGCAGTTGCTGGCTGCAGCCTTGTCTGCTGCCATTTTATTTTTCCAGATCTTCTGATTTTGAAGCTTTATCTTGGAAAGTCATGTTCCTCCCAAAGTTCCCCTTCACAGGACTTCCAACTCAAGTTTCTAATTTGAAAAAAGAATAGTTTTGGAAAAAGGCGGTCTTATTTATGAGTGCTGCCAATGATTAATAGCACAAATTATATATTTGCTCCCGCTTAGAGGGTGTCTTATGTAGACAGAAGGTTTCAAGTTCAGCCTTGGCATTTTTCCAGTTTGAGAGGGGATCATTTGCCAGGTGGTGGGAAGGCTGTCTTACTGTCTGCAGCCAGGCACGCACAGGTGGGAGAGATGAAGACGCAATTCACCTGTTGAGTTTGCATCCAAGATAATTTGATTGAGTGACATCCATTGGCCTTTTCCAACATGTGTTGACTTTCTTGCCCACTAGCTCAGTAGAAAGGCCCCAGTTCTAAAGGAAAAAAAGCAGCAAACCTGTTAGCTCAAAGCAATCTGTGTTGGTGCTGGAGGTAACCTTGGCAAGCAGCCTAGTCCCTGAGCAGCAGAAAGTAGTAGAAAAGCCGGGCTCCTTTGGGCTTGGCTCCCACACCAAGCAAGCCAGAGGAAGGGCTCGGCAGCAGGCAGGTGGTCCTTCCAAGCCAGTGACAGGAGTGGGCGTTGAAGGGCATTTGGCTCAGCATTGTCAGCAGGGTTGAGAGCTTCAAAAAGAGGTTCGACCAAATGCTGTCTGGGTAGGCAGCGCTGGGTCCTTCTTTGGCTCTTCTTTTCTCGAGCAACAGGCTGCACGAGTGGGTCGCCTAGCACCGTCCCAGCCTTCAAAGGATCTCCTAGTTCCTTGGAACACCTGGCAACCCTTTGAACCAGCAAGTCCAGGGCCCAACTGCAATGCCCAGCAACACTGCAAAGGGAGCCTGAGGGCCGGAGAGAGGGTGCTCAGCACAGACCGCAGGATCACTTGGAAGCAGAAGCAGCAGCAGCTGCTCCTCCAGGCCTGCCAACCTCCAGTGCAGTCACCTGCCTCTGACACAGCCGTGGCAGAGCACCGACTAGTGAGTAGCAGGGGAAGGGCTGGCTAAGCCTATTTAGCTGGAGGAAGGGTTAGGTTGGGGAGCCTGGAGGAACAAACTTACATGGGGCTGAAGATAATGGGCAACAGCCTTCCTGCAGCTTCTTTCCCTGGCAAAGAAACCCCTTATTTCAGTTGCAGTCGCTGGAAGGCTAAACTAAGGGCACTTTGGAAATGCTTTGCCATTAAACAGGAACAAACACTGACATGGGTGCCAATCTGCAGGGTGGCAGTCAAGGGGGCAGCCTGTTTTGGTTGTCCAGAACCTCAAGTGTGACAGAGATAACAGGTGTCAGAGAACTTAGGAATAAACAGTGATCAATAAAAAGCCGTAAGGTCAGTAATACAAACACATTGCACTGGGTATAGTTCTGAGATGCCTCTTCTATTGTTCCAACGGCCTCTTTCTTTTTCTTCAACTGACTTTTGTAACTGCTCCGGAATGACAGCAACTGTCTGTTACGCACAGCCGGGTGGCTCTTTCTCGGGCACAGCTCAGCTGGCTTCTTCCTTTTACCCAGTTTGCTTGCTTGCTGTTGAGCCTGGGGGCTGCTTGGCCTGGGTCCCCTTCTTTGACTCCCCTCCCCCCACCCCAGTAGTCTGAATTCAGAGGGCAGAACGGAAGTGGTGTCTGTGTGTTTTTGCCACAGATGGTCAGCCAGGGTAATGACTAAAAAGAGAAGAAAGCAGGATAGTTCACTTCGGAATTTCCTACCACGTTTGGCACTTCTTCTGAGCTACCTGTCCAACACAGGAAAGCAGTGGGAGTATCGGGTGGGGAGGTTTTGAAAGGCTGTAAAGAAGAGCTTGGACGCCCATCTTTAATCAGGTGAGGTGATACAGTGGGAGGTAGCCTGCATTCCTTTGGGAGCATTGGCCGTTTCCCCTTTTTCAGGTGACATAGTTCAGTCAGGGATGTGGCTTTTGCTCATAGTCAGTGGATGGGTCTTCCCAACCCAGCTCTGCAGTGTAAGAACACTTCAAGTCCTTGAATATTATTCCTTTGATTCACAGTTAGTTTAATTATTGTTCTTTTCTGTCCCACTCTGGGTTCTCCCATTGAGTTAAATACAAGTACTGCTACTACTTTTGCTTTTATTATGACTACTGATAAATTTGTTGGAACCAATTACAAAACAAACAAACCAAGTTAGTGAGAAAACAAATATCAAAATGTCCACATAATAGTGTGGCAGTTGCTGCTTGCAACTGGTTTGTTGTGATTAGTTGAAAGCTCTGTTGTACCTTCCGGCTAATGAGTTAGGCGATGCTCCTCCTGTGAAGCCGGAAGGCCGGGGCTGACTCCCCAGGCTGGTTTCTCCCAGGTTGCCCTGTTGAGTCTGCTGAGGACAGGCCATGAAAGCATCTCACACCTGTTGTTAGGCAGAAGCTTGATGCTGATGAGGTTGCCATGGTTCTGATGACAAAGATGAAAGCCTTTGGGAGAAGCCTTGAATAATAGCATGGAGAAACCACATGGGGAATCAGAGCAAACAGAGGCCAGGGGTTGCAGAAGCAGTGAAGAAAAGGAGGATGGGAGAAAATTCTCTCACTAGTTGTATCCATCAAATTAAAACAAACTTTTGAATGTGAATATGGGACTTCTTGCTTTGCCAACTGCAATAGTCCAATTTGTTTATTAACATGTAACCATTTAGATGTTTTTGTTACTCCTGCAATTAATGCAGGAGATTTGTTAGTACAGGCTGTTTGTAGTGGCTTGGGCAAATTAATGGAGAGGAACAGGGAAGTTCAGCTCGACATTATGGTAGGTGCCACATGATTAGCACCCAGTTCACAATTCTTGTCCTGTAACTTTCATAGCCAAAGCTTTCACTGACTTTATGGGGCTGTCACTTATTGAACTAGCTCCCAGCTATTAATAGGCCCCAGGGCTCTTGGGTGTTTGGAAATTTAACCGCAACCCTACTTTTCCTAGGACCAGATCCGATTCCTCCTCCTGGTCCTCGGCAGAAACTGAAAGTGAGTCATGCTAGGAGGAAAAGATAGGCTGGTTGTTCCCTTGAGATGCATGGGACAGGACTTCAGTGGAGACACCTGGGAAAAGTGGTCAAACTGACAGGAGGAAAGGGCAACCTCATTGAGATGTTAAAAATGATGCTCCATCCAACATGAGAAAATGCATTTTTGAAAGCCCTAAAGCAGTGACTTTGCTCAAGGAAAGTCGAACCTGGGCAAGATGGAGTTGCCTAGGCTTATAAGCCAATCCTTCACCAAGCAAAGATGCTACATTTCAGTGGATCTCAGGAAAATTACTTAAGATGCCAGTTCCTCCAGATTTCCAACCATATGCCCCCTCTCACATACGACAAAGTCCTCTTTGGATAAAGCCATAATGAAGCACCCAGCCCAGGTTCCCACATGTCCAGCCAGGCTTCTTTATTTTCCCTGTTTTCCGGAGCAGAATAAAGTTGGTGACTTCCGCACATGGAGGATGATGGCAAAGAACAATGGTGCCAACCACCAGCGAACGGTCTCTGTAAAAACCAAAGGTAACCTGGAGCAGACCAAGCTCAGCAACCATGATAGCAGGTAACTCAGGGCTTTGGAAAGGCTACAATACCCTCCATTTGCCAGACAGGCATCGGGTTACATTAAGGCAATGGCATTCTGTATATTTGAATGCATAGTGTCTATTTTGGTAGGTGTGTGCACGTGGAGGGGTGGGGGGATATGGAACAAGAGTGTGGTGCTGCAGTGCTGTGGTGTGCTGCAATCACTGCTCCTTTTGTGCACCTGTTTCCGGTTGCAGCCATGTATAAAATGTGCAGTTCAAGGTTTTGATCTTGAGTCTGTTATTCAGATGGAATTCATTAGCTGGAGGTCTTCTACTGTTAGGAAAAAGAAACCTGCTGGCCCCATCTAGAGAGGTTGGTGAGGCTGCCCTGATGCCAAGGAAACTTTCTTCCCCATGACCCATGAGATGGCATTTCATCAGAAAGTGCCTGGTCTCTCTTCCCCTTGATCTGAAGCCTTCTCTTGCCTCACCAAAGCTAGGCTGATAGCAGCAGGATCTGCTTTGGCCAATAAAGAGCTTCTTTCCAACCAGAAACTGGGCCCCAGAAACTTGGTTTGCAAGGCATAATTCTGTGGATTCTCACGGTCTGTGTAGGAACTAGAGACGTAGTTTGGCTTAGTTTCTTTGCTGTGCCCAGAGTGATGGGTCTGGAGAAGGCAGAAGCTCTTGATGCCTTTGAGAGAGCAGTTCAGGGTTGGGCAAGTTACCGAGGCTGTGTTTTCATAGAAAGAGAGGAGTGGTCTTGCTGAGCATGGTGGGTGATGGTGGGCTGCTGCTTAGCTTCATAAGCCAAGGAGGACCACTTGCTGTTTGATCTCTCCACAGGCTTCCCTCCGTTGATGATGACGATGATGCCTCCTTGGAACTGCAACGAGTGGCTGCCTTGGAGGAGGCAGATCACCCCAAAAAAGGAGCCCTCTCCAGGTAGGCTTCACCTGTCTTTGGCCAGCTAGGATCTGCCAGGTGGGAAAGGCAAGGTGAACAGAGGTTTCTGAAACAGACAAGGGGTGCAGGCCATCTTTCGTGGAGTTGGGCAACAGTAAAGATTTATTCCTTGTCCTGAAATGCAGCACTCTTTTGCCAGAGTGTTTGGGGATTCCTGCTGCACCCCTTCCTAGGCAATAAGAGGAGGGGTCAGTGGGTTCTTTGTTGGAAACTTAGGGCTGCAATTGCTTCAAGAGTAATTCTGTAGTTTGCCTGATAAGATGCAATCACAGTTCCTGGGTTCAACATATGAGGATGTGATGATGTTTCAGTAAGAAGAGTAACAACATTTTGGGGACTACAAAAGATCCAGATGTGTTCTGTTTGGACATTACTGCTTTCCTTCTCCAGTCCTAACCAGGCAAGAGAAAAAAAAAACAATGGCCAGTTTGTTTCCCTGAAGCTTTCTGTGCCACATCTTCAACTCCAAACCAACCAACCTCCCTCCCTCCCCCTGCTAGGATAGCTCGGCTGGTGATGGCTGTCCGAGGATGGACAAAGAAAGGTATGAAAGAAGAGGAGAGAACGGACTCCTTCCTTGAGCGCTTTCATGGACCTGATGTGAAGGCCTTAGCATCAGAGTCGGCAACGGCAGGTGGAGATGGCCTTGCAGGCCAGGGGCAGAAGAAGTGAGTCTGCCTGACTCCCTGGTGAGAGGGGGAGCTCTCTCTTCTGGGGTTGTGGAGAGGAAAGATGAGGGTCTTTCTTTCTAAGGGGGTCTCAAGAAAGAGAGCAATGAGGGCTGCCTTGACCTTGGATCGGGAATGATGGCAGAGGAACCTGGTGGTTAATGCCAGAAAACAGCTGGGGAGGGGAGCAGCTGAGAAAAATGAGAGGAATACGAGGGGAGGAGAGAATGTAGCCCATCTACTACTGTGCCCAAGATGGCTTCTTGGGCACCCTTTGTCCTCCTGGTAAGGGAGTGGTGATATTGCACTGAATGCATTGGAGGAATGTCGCTTGGGCCGCTCAGGCGGAAGAGCAGAACGTTTGAGCTAATCTTTTGGGGCCAATCCTAGCAGCTAAGGTCTCTAGCTGCTGCTCGGCCCCTGAGTGGCACCTCATCTCACAGGCCATCTACCAACTCCTGTCCTGACCCACTGCCCAGCAGACCCAGCCACTAGGCTTTGTCAGGGCATTGACTTCCTCTGGATGGTATGCTCAAGGGTCCTTTTTCTGGACAGCCAGGGAGGCCTTGAAATGACACAGAAGCAGAATAAGGCACTTGGAGGTCTTCTAGTCTAACCCTCTGCTCAAGTAAGAAACCCTATAGCATTTCAGACAAATGGCTATTCGGTCTCATCTTTAAAAACTTCCAGTGTTGGAGCATTTACAACTTCCGGAGTCAAGTCGTTCCAATAGTTAATTGTTTTTACTGTTAGGAAGTTTCTTCTTAATTCCAGGTTGTTTCTCTCCTTGATTGGTTCCCATCCATGGCGTCTTGTTCTGCCTTCAGGTGCATTGGAGAATAGGTTGACCCCTTCCTCTTCTTCGTGGCAGCCCTTAGATATTGGAACACTGCTGTCATGTCTCCCCTGGTCCTTCTTTTCATTAAACTAGATGTACCTGAGACAGATTGAAGGGCTCTGAGTCATAATCAGCCCCAGAGCCCACCTCTCATTATTATCCATTCAGGAAGTAGACCTTTCAGCCAGAGATTGGTGCCGTCTCTTTCTTTCCCTGGGCTAACCAAGGATGTGTTCTCCTGAAGCCAAGGCAGTGGATGCTGCTGAACAGAAGTATGGCAGTGGTGTCAATCCCTCCCCACACCTCAGCTTCCACACAGGGTGGGGGGGCGCTATTTGAACTGGAGCTGGATCCCTCCTCTCATCAGCCCTGCCCTCCCAGTGCAGCTCAGCTCCTTTAAAAGAAGATTTTGACTGTGTTTCCAGGAAGAAATGGAAAGGCTTTGTGATGGACCCTGCTGGGAAGTGGTACTATCGCTGGCTCCTGGTTATCGCAGTACCAGTTCTGTACAATTGGTGCGTGCTGGTTGCCAGGTGAGTGGGGAGTGTGGTTGTTTTGGCCTTGCCTCCTGTGTGTCTCACTTGCTGGGGTGACCTGGCCGCTCTCTCCCAGGGCCTGAGCAATCAAGCAGGCTCCAGCTTCTTCCAGTGGAAGAAAAGATCCCCAAGTACACCCTTTCACAACCCTTATTCTGCCCCAAATGTGATTGTCTGCCACACCCAGGCTGTCTCCTTCGTACATGCCACAGTATCTCTCTTCCACTGGCTGCAGAGGAAGAGTATGTAGGGACAGATCCTCTTTCAGACATGTCAGTCATCAGAAGGAACGATTTGCTGGTGGACAGCTGTCATCTTCTGATGCATGGAGTCCCAACTCTGTCCCTGGAAATTGTGCTGGCTGTCTTTCCTCTCCTGGGGGACCCCCCAAAATCAGGGAAGCACTTTTGGTTCAAGATAAGGGAGGGTCAGCCAGTTCCCTACACAGAACATCCCAAATGCTCGCTCCCACCACTATAGATCCACTCTTAAGAAACTGATTTTCAGCCTTTAACTTTTTCTCCTTCCTAGCAACTTTCTGCAAAGTGGAGGGCTTGTTTTTTCTTTTCTTTTCTTTTCTTTTTTCTTTTCTTTTCTTTTCTTTCATATGAACTCAATGTTGATCCATTTGATCATGACAAACATTGACTGGCTGGCCTGTTGCCTGAGCCTGATGCTGTGGGCTGAGTGGACTGGCCCAAGTCACCCAGCTGACTTTTACAGCTAAGGAGGGACTAGAATTCACAGTTTCCTGGTTTCTAGCCTGGTGCCTTCAACATTAGACTAACTGGCTCTTATTTTCAGCTTTTAACAAAGGTGCACAAGATACACCTTGAAGAATGTCCACTCTCTGGCAACCATTCACCTATTTTTTCTTTGGACAGTCCTGCCTAGTGGCCCCATGGTCTCTGTGCCCTGTTTGTCACGGGCTTCCTGAACAGCACCTCAGCTCTGGTCTCTTTGCAGAGCCTGTTTTAATGAGCTCC
Source organism: Bungarus multicinctus (assembly GCA_023653725.1). Classification (NCBI taxonomy): domain Eukaryota; kingdom Metazoa; phylum Chordata; class Lepidosauria; order Squamata; family Elapidae; genus Bungarus; species Bungarus multicinctus. The sequence goes on from CM042841.1 coordinate 24,685,201, forward strand.
AGAGAAGGTACTTGCTCTGTTGGCTGGTCCTGGACTACCTGGCAGATGGCATTTACATCGTGGACATTGTCATCCGGATAAACACAGGTGAAGGAGAAGAGGTGGGATCTGGATTGGGAAGGATTTGTGGTCTTTCTGTGGCTGATGCCTGTCTCTCCAACAGGCAGAAAATGACCCTGAGAAAGTCAATCTCCTTGCCTGCAATTCATGGGAAAAAGACAGTGAAAGATTTATCAAGCTTTATTGCTTACAATGACCAAACTGGGCAGTAGTGGCCATCATAGAAATGTAACTGCCCCGATAACAAGCTGAATTAATAAATGTTCAAACTGGGGCACTTGTAGCTTTCAATATTTTGTCTCACCACCCTTCATCATTGTGAGAATGGACAACGTTGTCCTTTATGTTGTTGTGCGATCCAGAGTAGCTCTTTCACTAATCACAGGCAGACTGTGGAGCCTGGGTATAAGGAACAGTAGCACAGAATGATGTGCATGACCATATTTGAACTGCTCTTTGTGTTTTCCTGACAGGTTTTCTTGAGCAGGGATTACTCGTTAAAGACTTCAAGAAACTGCGTGCTAAATACATTGCCACTTTGCAGTTCAAGTTGGATATCTTATCCATTCTGCCTACTGACTTGGCATATTTTGTGGTTGGCATCCATCGGCCTGAGTTACGCTTCAATCGGCTGCTACATTTCCCTCGCATGTTTGAATGCTTTGATCGGACTGAAACAAGAACCAGTTATCCAAACATCTTTAGGATCTGCAATCTGGTGATGTACATTTTGGTCATCATCCACTGGAATGCATGCATTTACTATGCCATCTCCAAGGCCATTGGCTTTGGAGAAGACACCTGGGTTTATCCAAATATCTCAGATCCAGAATATGGATATTTGACAAGGGAGTATGTCTATTGTCTCTACTGGTCCACACTGACCTTGACTACCATTGGTGAGACTCCTCCCCCTGTGCGTGATGAGGAATATCTCTTTGTCATCTTTGATTTCCTAATTGGAGTTCTCATCTTTGCTACTATTGTGGGAAATGTAGGGTCCATGATCTCCAACATGAATGCCACCAGGGCAGAATTCCAGGCCAAGATTGATGCCGTCAAGCACTATATGCACTTCCGCAAAGTAAGCAAAGAAATGGAAGCTAAGGTTATCAGGTGGTTTGACTACCTTTGGACCAACAAGAAAACTGTGGATGAGTGGGAAGTGCTCAAAAATCTTCCTGACAAACTGAGGGCTGAAATAGCTATCAATGTCCACCTTGAGACCCTGAAGAAAGTGCGGATATTCCAGGACTGCGAGGCTGGGCTTTTGGTGGAATTGGTGCTCAAGCTTCGCCCTCAGGTTTTCAGCCCAGGTGATTATATTTGCCGGAAAGGAGATATTGGTAAAGAAATGTATATCATTAAGGAAGGAAAGTTGGCTGTGGTGGCAGATGATGGTATTACTCAGTACGCCTTACTGACGGCAGGGTGCTGTTTTGGAGAAATCAGCATTCTCAACATTAAAGGAAGCAAAATGGGGAACAGGCGAACGGCAAATATTAGGAGCATTGGCTACTCTGACCTCTTCTGCCTGTCCAAAGAAGACCTCATGGAGGCTGTGACTGAGTACCCCGATGCCAAGAGGGTCCTGGAAGAACGTGGCCGAGAGATCCTCACCAAAGAAGGGTTGTTGGATGAAGCAGCAGCAGCAGAAAGCATGGAAGCGATGGATGTGGGCCAGAAGCTGGACAGGTTGGAGACCAGCCTGGAGACCCTGAACGCTCGTTTCTCTCGCCTCTTGGCTGAATATGATGCTGCTCAGATGAAGCTCAAGCAGCGCCTCACTTCACTGGAAGCCAAAGTGAAGGAAGAGAAGCAGGAGGAGCTTTTTCCTGAGGGTTTTATCAGCCCACTGGGGGAAGAGGAAAAAGCCATGCCTTGAAGTCTTACTTCCTACCCTTTCCTGCTCATTTACTTTATTTACTTTATTTGCATGTTATTTATTCTCCCTCAAATCTAATTCTCATTAAATTATCTGCCCACAAGATGCATTTCCAGACTGCTGCTCTTTACACAGCTCTCTCCCCTTAGAGTGACCTTACAATTCTCCCAAGGTTTTCCTTCTTTCACTAGTTAACACTTAGATAATGGAATCTCCCTTTTTCTTAATTCCCTTTATTCCTTTTCCTAGCCCCCTTCGAGATGAGACAATGCAAAATCTTAGATGTTCATTCTGAAAAACAGTCATGAAATTGAAAGTAGACCAGGCTGTCCTGCTCCTACTTTGACCTCCACTCTGGTGATAATAATCCTTCTTGAAATAACATTTCACAGTTGGTGACTAACAGCCGATAAAAAAAAATCCCAAGTCTTCCTATTCTGGAGGCAATTTCCAATGGAATCCTATTGCCTATATTATTTCACAGGCAGAAGAAAGGAAAGCGTGTACACATACTTCATGTGAGTGTAGTGTGGGTATTGTGTACCAGGACATAGGAATCATCTCTTTAATCGAGGTTTGCATAGTTCAAAATTGCAGAGAGAGAAATGTGCCTAAATCTCCTCTTTAGCTCAGTTTTTGCTGCCTAGATTTTCTTATTCTGTTGCTTCCGAACAGTGAGACTTCCTGCTATGTAATTCTCTTTGTTTTTGAAGATAACTGAAATTTCTTCTAAGGCAATGCTGAGTGCCAAAAAATGCAGCACATCCCGGCAGGAGTATGTTTAGGGATTATCTTCACTTATCTCAGGCAGTCAGGAGAGGTCTGGTCCAGAATCTTTTCTGGGCCAGCCATCCTTTCTCATTCTTAGATCCAGCTTGAAGAGGACCTGAAATTAATTGGGAATAGCTATCCAATGAGCATAGATTGTGGGTTGAGGCCTACGACTGCCTACCAGATCCCCATGATTATAGTTTGGTCCTCTTTTAAACCAGGGGTCTTTCTAACATCATGCATGAGAAAATTGTGTACTTTGCAGGAATTGTGAATTGGGTCCATGTAATGAAGTTGTCTGGAAGGACTTTTGCACAATGCTTCCTTACCTGATCGGATTCAGTCCTTGGCCCTAACAATAATAGAAAAATCAACACTTTGCCTAAGGAGGAGAAACAAGTGCTTGCACCCTCACAGCAACACTTGCTTGGTCTATTTGAGATGATGTGGAAGTGAGCCACTACCCTGCTTCAGAAGCTGGCAATGAAGAAGAAATTCTCATGTGCAGCTTTATAAAGAGCAGCTGGGCATCCCACCCCTCAGATCTAACTAGAATTGGAAGCAGATTAGGCCAGTTGGAAGTCATCTAGTTCCTGAGAAAAATGTATAGGTGAAAGCAGTGTGCCCAAAGGCATTTTACATATTGCACTACTTGTAGTGCATTTTAAGAGATTTTAAGCCTTGATGTAACAGAGTTACAGGGTCCCATGTCCCTTTTTTCTTAAAAAGAAAAATAAAGTACTTGTGTCAATGGTATGTCTGGCTGATTTCTTTTCTTGCTGCCTTTTCTTTTCTTGTAAATAGAAAACAGAGCAGTGAAATTGCTGAAACTGGTCTAAAAAAGCTTTATTTACCCAGCAAATGGCTCAGAAGAGGCAGACAATTCTAGTGATGGCAGGAAGTAGCTTGTCCACAAAGAGAACCATTGGCCACAAGGGGGTGCTGTTAGCCTATAAAGATGGGACATCTATGGGAATGGCAAGCCACCCCCCCCCCACACACACACACATACACACATCTCCCTCCCCCCAAGGAACCACTGAACTTTGACCAGGCGGAAACTTGCAATAATTTCCTGCTTTTTCTGGAGAGTTAAACCCATTCTGTAGATAGGTTTTCTCTGATGGTCTTAACTTGATATACATATTTCAGATGTGGATTCTTCCATCTGGTCAGTTGGTACAAAGATATTCTGAGGCCACATGCTTATAGAAGTTTCAGAAGTATGGAGCAACACAGTTTTGCAGGATAGATTCCTGAAATTTGCGATGCCTTCCAGAGGCTCCTGAGCCCTTCAGCAAGCACAGGGCTTCCCTTAAAGCAATACCTTCTCATTTGCCCTTGGCAAGGGACAAAACTGGATCAAGTACTGGTAAAAGTTGCTGGTAAAGCATGCTGATTCAGGCATAGAAGCATAAATACTTCTTCACACTAATGCCATTTGCAATAATAATGATAATGACATTCATCCCCAGTTAGTTTCCAATGTGGTTGCTGGACCGGTGGAGGCACCTGGGGCAGGTTTTTGCTCAGATATCTGAGAATGGTTTGACCTTGTTACTCCCTAGGATAGGATCTTAGGGAGTTTGAGCACAAGCAACTGTGTTTTAGATCCATGGCCCTTCTGGCTTGTGAAAGTTTCCTGGGAGATGACATGCAAGTGGGTTCTAGCAGTGATTAATTAATGCTTCCTTACAGGAGGAAGTTGGGCCCTTGCTTGTGCACCAGTTATGTCTTTTCCTGGACCATCAGTCTCTGTTCATAGTCACCTCTTGACTACTGCAACGTGCTGTACATGGGGCTGCCCTTGAAAAGTATATAGTTGGTCAAAAAGTGGTGGTTCAGATTGTTTTGTGCAGGCTAGTTGGGCACATGTGTCATCTCTCCTGCAGGAGCTGCATTGCTTGCCAATTTGCTTCTGGGAGTAATTCAAGGTGCTGGTTGTCACATTTAAAGTCATCCATGGCTTGGGACCAGTTTATCTGAGGGACTATCCTTTCCTAGTCCCACCTACCTGACTCACCAGAGCATGGAGGAAGCGTCCCCTCTCCTAAGGAGGTCCATTTAGCGGGACCCAGAAGTAGGGCCTTCCTCCCTGCAGAACCTGATATCCATGGAAATAAGATGGGCCCCCACTTTCACATCCTTTCAGAACACCATTTCGATCTGGTTTTGCCAACAGGCCTGAGGAGCTCAGAGTGGGATGGACCCATCAAGTAGCTTATCTGATTGATTATGGTGGGGGGGGAGGAGTTATTTATTTATTGGATTTTTGTGCCACCCATCTTGACTGGCAGTGACTTTGCTGTTTTATTGTTTTTACATTGAGTTTTATCTTTGTAAGTGCCCAAAGACATTGAGTGAGTTGGGCAACCATATCAATTTTCTGAAATAAATAACTGGAAAGCCATCTTCCCCCAGCCCATTGAGATCATTCTTGTTCTGTGTTATTTTCTGGTTTATGGGAATTTACCCTTCAGTCAACAGCCACAGTGGGAGGAATTTATACCACCTGACTCAGCAGTGAAGGGAGGGGGGGGCAACAGGATGGCAGAATAACAATAGAGGCTTCAGCTGAGAGAAGGGGGAGCTGTGCTACAAGCATTTGTAACATCTGCTTTGTTGTTTCTGCTGCTATTGTAATTCCTTCCCATTTGCCTTGGGGAAATAGGAGAGCCTCTGACTTGCTTCCGTAATGACGAATTGTGAATGCTACATTTTTACTGCTCAGTCCCTCATGACAGATTAATGCTAAGACCAAATCAGGCTACCCATTTGCACTGAAGGTAGGTTTAAAAAAAACACACACACAACTTACCCAGGAGGAAGTTATTTCAGCACTCTGGACAGCAACTGCAGTCAGCAGCTGTGGGAAAGCAGAATCCCAGAAGGCAGAAGCTGGCAGAAATGAAAGGCTCTGAAGTATCACAAAATAAAGCACAATAAACAAAATGAAACAAGAGGCTTGACTCAGCTGATTACCCACATGGGCTTATTTTAACTTTTGTGAAAGCCAGGATCACCAAAGAATGAGGCAGTTGTTTTGGGATGCCGCATGAAATGAGCTGTTGCATTCCGAGGGTTAGTAACCAAACAGTGGGCCTCATGGGAACATAAACTGATTGCAGGTATGATGTTGCTGGGGCGGGGGGGTAGTATACCTCATTGAATTTCTCAATGAAGATGAGTGAAAATCTTGATGCTGGAAGAGATTAGAAAATCTTCACAGTCTCATTTAAACTATACCAGGAGCATAAAACTCTTCACGGCTTTCATGATGACTCCTTTGCCCTTGATAGAGATGGGAATACAAGTTGCTTTCAGTAGGATGCCTGGCCAATCCATGTCTAAGTCTAGCTTGAAGGCCAACAGAGCAGAACATCCACTAATTTATCATACCTGCTAAAATAAGGTAAATGGGAATTAACATCTTTCAAAGCAATACTCATCTAGGATAACTGAAACGTCTTCAGATGTTGAAGATTTGGAGGATGAAATTCTGAGGGCCTGTAACATAGCCCTCCTGCCTGCCTATGGCTCAGCAATTTCATTGATATAGCTGATGTCTTGGGTTTTGAGTGACTGTTGTGCAAACTCAGCCAGCTGTCCAGTGCAGTCAAGCAGAAGCACTGAGCCCCAAGAGGAATTGACCAGGGCCCCAATCTCCAGCAATCCTTTCTGTTCCATGGCTTTGCTCACCCAAGGGCCCTCCTCTTGGGGATATCACAGCCTGGCTTTGTTCTGCAGGTTAGTCTGTTGGTTTGTTTGTTTGTCCTGTCAGGGCTGCTCTGCTCTTCAGGTCAGTCTGCCAAATTCCACCCCATTTGCTTGTGGCCTCTTGTATGGGAAAGCAAACCCAGTCTTGCTTTCCTTCTGGACTGGAAGCACCACTCCTGGTGCACAAAGGCTTTCTTATGGGCAGAGGATGGCCTGGGCCTGATCTCAAGCTTCCACACATTCAGTAGCAGTCAAGATCTGCCATACTTTGGGGTCACAAAGCAGCCTAGTGCTTTGGCAAGGCCAAAGGGGTAGAAAGTGGAAGATAAAAACATCCCAAGAGAGAGATTTTTCAAAAAAAACCCACACATTATTCAAAGTGAAAGGGAAAAGTCTATCCTCATCTTTCACAGCAATAATTCCTAAAATTAGTCCCTGCCCCCAAGATCTGGATTTTGGGCTAGCTTGAATCTTTTTTTAAACAATTTTTTATTAATTTATCGGGATGTAAAATACAAAGGAAAATGAAAATGGGAAAATAGGGGAGGAAAATGAGTAGAGGAAAAAGAGAAGGGGAAAAGAAAAAACATAGACATCTAATGCTTTTTAGTGCAGTAGAATAAGATTAACGTTAGAATCTCAACTTTCTACTTTTATATACTAATGTATAGTAGTCATTTCTATAATAACAAACCTATTTAATCAGCAAAACCCAAAGTTTCATATTCTTCAATCTCAATACAACATCCAGAAGTCTGCCAGCTAGGATCTTAACATCTTGCATAGTTTTTCATGCAATAGAGGAAGAGAAGGCTTCACTTTTTTCAAATTTGCAGTTTGGAGGCAAAGTTAAAAATAGTGCAGGTATATGTAAGGACAAAGGCAAAGGTTCCCCTTGCACATGCGGGCTAGTTGTTTCTGGCTCTAGGGGCCAGTGCTCACCTCCGTTGCAAAGCCAAAGAGCCAGCACTGTCCGAAGAGTCTCCGTGGTCATGGGGCCGGTAGACTAAATGCCAAAGGTGCACGGAGCACTGTTCCCTTCCCATCAAAGTGGTTCCTATTTTTCTACTTGCATTTTTACATGCTTTCAAACTGCTAGATTGGCAGAAGCTGGGGCAAGTAATGGGAGCTCACTCCGTTACACGGTGCTAGGAATTCGAACTGCCGAACTGCCGATCTGTCTAATTGACAAGCTCAGCGTCTCAGCCACTGAACCACTGTTTCTTATATGTAGTGTGTGTATGTGTGTGTGTGTATACATATACACACATACACCCATATATATTTACATACATACATACATACATACAAGTGCATGTGTGTGTATGTGCACATGTATATCTATTATATATATATGGGGTGGGATTCTACCCAGTTAGACCGGTTCTATAGAACCAGTTGTTATGATTTTGCACGGTTCAGAGAACCGGCAAATCGCACCACTGGCTGGCCTTCCCCCCACCCCACCCACTCCTTATCTGGTATGTGCACCATCAAACTTGCCTGCAGTTGCTATTTTTCCTTTTTTTTTTCCTGACCATCAGCTGTTCTGCTATGCCAGGAGATTTAGATTAGCTAGAAAGCAGGAAGTCATTGGGTTTCTTGCTTTCTAGCTAATCTAAAAGCAGAGCTGAGCCTTCCTTAGGACTGAAGCTTCTATTTTTTAGTGCAGACTCAGATAGCAGATTGCAGAATGGTAGATCTCTGAATGAATCTGTGATTCTGTGAGCAACTCAATATGTCTACCTGCTTTGCCTGGTTTTGGGTAAAAGTTGCTCTTTTTTAATAAAAAAATCAATATTTACATAAATATTTATAATATTTACATACAAGCCAGTCACAAGACCCCCAAGGCACACCCACAAATTAGGCCATGCCCACAGAACCAGTTGTTAAGAAATTTGAATCCCACTCCTGCATATATATATTTACTACATATAGTACATATATATTTACTTATATATGTAGTAGAGGCTAAATCTATTAATATTTACTGGCCATGGAGAACCTCCATAATATTCAGAGGCCGTCTGGTTAGGAATAAGAGAGAAGATTATTGTCCTCAGGCCGCACAAGGGGGTCATCCCGAGGCAGACTTGGTTGCTGCTGATGCTGCTGGTGCTTGGAACTGAGGGGTCTTTTGCCAACTCTTAGGATTCCCTGGAGTCCCTCGCAAGAAGCATGCAGCAGAGGGCGGGCAGAATGAGCGAGTCAATGAAAATGGCCGAAATTTGAGTCCGGATCAGTGCCATTTGACTGGGCGGGACAAACAACCACCCCATTTCTCTGTAAAAACAGAGGAACAGTGGAGTCAACAGCTGTCCTCCAAGCTGTCTGTTCCCTGCCATTGCCCTGGGGCTTTACAGATCCCACCAAGAAGGCTTGCAAATGGTGCAGCTGTTTCTGTCTCCTCAAGGGTGAGGCTGCTGCAGTCAAACACTGGGAAGATGCCTGATCCGAGCCCCTGCTTTTCTCTGGACTGATCTGGAAGGCCAGGCAACCCTCGCACCATGTCTCTCTGTGTGGTCCAGGAGGAGCAGAAGTGGAGGCAGCTGCAGTGGCCCAGCATTGCTGATCGAGGAAGCCAGTCCTGGGAGAGCCGCAGTGTAGAGCGAGAGAAAAATAGGTTCCCACTACCTGGTGGACCTAAAGATCACTTAATCCAGCACCTCCCGATTGCTGGATCTGTCCCCCAGTACAGTTCTCAGAGGCAAAGACAACCTGTTCTCTGTGACCTGCTTCTTCCAGATTTCTGGAATCAGTGATTCACACATAGAACATGGATGCCTTTTTAACAAAGAGTCATCCACCCTTTCAGACATCTCTTCTTCTGGTTTGAATTGGAGATCTCTTTTTACCAAATTCCACTGGTCTAGCGTTGCCCCAGGATACACCATTGACTTTCACAAGTGGAGGCCAACTGAGGTGCCAGTTGACTCACCTGTGTGCATTGGGCTGCCATGATCGACAGTCTCTTTCACCTTCCCAAGGCCAGAAGACCAGCAGGATCCTTGGGACAAAGGCTCCTCTCCACCCATAGAAGGGGTGATGTGGACAGACTCATCCACAATGTCTGTGGGGACTTTCTGGCATGGAAAGGGGACAGAGACACCCAGGAGGGTTCCCACAATGGTATCCTGAAGGGGAAAAGCTGCTCTCTGCAGTTGGGCTCTATCTCTCATCAAGGGTAGCCAAAGAACTCATTGACCTTGGACTTAAATCTGCAGCCAAGAGGGTTTCCCCACTTTTCTCCCAGGTCTCTGTCCAACTTCTCTATTCTTCTGTACTTGCTAACTTTTGAAATGCAGAAATTTCTAAACTAGGCTTTAGCTATTATCACCATCAGCTGTTAATGTTGAAAATATAATTAGTTGTGAAATGTTCTCTCTCACTTTCACAATTAATTACACATGCATAATAACTGTCTTTCTCCTCCAGAATGCCCCAAGATACATTGAGATGTGTCCTCTGGGAGTTTTTTTTCTAAGATTTCTCCTCTTCTCAATTATTCCTCCTTGGCCCTGGAGGGATAATCAGGACAACTGTGTTTCTCAGGGACAGGCAGGCACAAAAGCCTGGAATGTTTCCTCTGATCCCTTGCAGAAAAGCCTCTCCTTTGAGAATCAGCCTGCCCTCAAGGGTCAGCTTGGGAAAGAGTGCTCCACCTGGAATTTTAGAACTGGAGGTTTGCTAATTCAAAGGAATAGTGGGATATCTTCTCTGAATGCTGGTTCTTTCTATTGACAATACTATGGAGATATTCAATCATCCAGGTTATGGTTGTCCCAAAGCTGCTTTTCAAAAGACAACTGGATTTTCTTGTTTTTTTCCTTGAAAACATTTCACTTCTCATCCAAGACTGAACAAGCTTCTTGGATGAAAAGCAAAATGTTTTATTTTATTTATTTATTTATTTATTTTTATTTGTCAATTGCTTACAAGATAATAGGTATAAGTAAAACATAGTTATGAATACAGGGATACATATAAGAATATATATATATACATATACATATACATATACATATACATATACATGTACATATACATATACATATACATGTACATGTACATATACATATACATATACATATACATATACATATACATATACATATACATATACATATACATATATATATATATATATATATATATATGTATATATATATATATATATATATATATATAATATACCACAGAGTCAGGTAGAGTATTCCAGACATTGACCACTCTGTTGCTGAAGTCGTATTTCCTGCAATCAAGTTTGGTGCGATTAACCTTGAGTTTGTATCTATTGTTTGCTCTAGTGTTGTTATGGTTGAAGCTGAAGTATTCATTGACAGGTAGGACATTGCAATGTATGATTTTATATACTATACTTAGATCGGACCGAAGGCAGCTAGGTTTTCTAGGTCTAGAATTTCAAGTCTGGTAGCATAAGGTATTCCACAACAAGTAGAGGAGTGGACAACTCTTCTTGTGAAATATTTCTGGACTTTCTCAACTGTGTTAATATCAGATACGTAATGTGGGTTCCAGACTGTATTCGAGTATTGGTCTAGCAAATGTTTTGTATGCTCTAGTTATTAGCGTAATATTACCAGAGAAAAAGCTATGTAAGATTAGGTTAACAACTCTTAAGGCCTTTTTGGCTATGTAGTTACAGTGGGTTCTAACACTTAGATCATTAGAGATGAGTACTCCAAGGTCCTTGACAGAGTCTGGATCATCAACAAGGTCTTGACTATTCAGCTTGTATTTTATTTTCTGGTTTGTTTGTTTTTTTGCTAATATGTAAGACAGAGCATTTATTTGTTGAGATTTGAAGTTGCCATTTGTTTGACCATTCTGATACATAGTCGAGGTCTTTTTGAAGGATAGCAGTATTGCCTGTGGTGTTGAATAGCTTTACATCATCAGCGAAGAGAACGCAGTTGCTCTTGATATGATCACAGAGGTCATTTATATAAAGTATGAAAAGAATTGGTCCTAGAACACTGCCTTGGGGGATACCACTGTTGACAGGTACAGAATTTGATAGGACACTCCCAATTTTGACCATTTGTTGTCTGTTTGACAGGAATGCTTCTATCCAGTTATGCAGGAGTCCAGAGATACCATAAGATTTAAGTTTTAGGAGTAGTTTGTCATATACCACTGAATCAAAGGCTTTACAGAAGTCTATGTAGATTGCATCTATTGCTTTGCCCTGATTGAGTTGTGTAGTCTATATGTTTTTGTGGTGTAAGAGTTGCAGATTACATGATAGTTTTTTTCTGAAACCAAATTGTTTATTAGAGAGTAGGTTGTTTATTTCTAAGTGCATGATGATGGATTGGTTAATAATTGATTCCATGACTTTAAGGATAAGTCCTTAAAGGAGAAAATCAAGAAAAGCAGCTTTGAGTTGACAGTACAATTCCTTCAGCTCCTCCTGCTGCTCTAGAACAGGCCGAGGATCTTTTCTGCTCAGAGAACCTGTACTCTGACCTCTGTTCCTGGAATCTGGCAGTCATTCCTCTCTGGCACTCCGAGACATGAATGGACCACCTGTCACAAAATGTAATGCTTTGCTGTTTTCTTGGGTTTCCAATAGAAGTTCCTAGCAATTGCATCAGAAAAAGGCTCTTATCAAAGTTGTTGGATGCTGATGAAGAAATGTAAAGGGTGTTAGAATGCCTGCTTAAAAGATTCTTCTACTGCTAGCAATGTTTGCTGGGCAAGCTGAAGTGCAGTCATTACTGAATTCTAGTAGAGGGTGGTAGACAAAAATAGCAATGACTCTTACTAATAGAGCCAGCCTTTGAGGTAGTGGTGGGATTCAAATTTTTTTACTACCGGTTCTGTGGGTGTGGCTTGGTGGGTGTGGCTTAGTGGGTGTGGTTTGGTAGGCATGGCAGGGGAAGGATATTGCAAGATCCCATTCCGTTCTCCTGTGCAGCGCAACAAAAGAAGTCCCAGCCAATCAGCTGGGACTCAGGAGGCAGAGAATGGATGGGGGCGGGGCCAGTCAGAGGTGGTATTTGCCAGTTCTCCAAACTACTCAAAATTTCCATTACCAGTTCTCTAGAACCGGTCAGAACCTACCGAATACCACCTCTGCTTTGAGGAGCATAGTTGTCTAGAATCTTAACCTGTTTGATTCTGCTTCTGGATTCTGTACAACTAAGTTATTAGTTTGAAAAAAGATCAGAAGCCCTCAGACAAGAACAACCAAACCATCAGGCACAATGGCTGAATCTTCAGTTCATCCAGCAGATGGAATGCCTAGTGAAGCTAGGGTACCTGAAAAGTGAATGCCGGGGCTGCCCTCTTCCATGGTGCATCCAATTGATGCTAAAACTCTCAAGTCAGTGGCATTCTGGTGAGCTTCACTATTTATTTATTTATTTTGTTGTATGTATACTGTGTATATATGTACAATGACATTAAATAATTCAATTCAATTCACATTCTTGTGAAGAAGAGCCTTGGTGGCACAATGGTTAGAGTGCAGTACTGCAAACTACTTCTGCTGCAGCCAGCTGCCTGCAATTTGGCAGATCGAATCTCATCAGGCTCAAGGTTGACTCAGCCTTCCATCCTTCTGAGGTGGGTAAAATGAGGAGCCAGATAGTTGGGGGCAATAGGCTGACTCTGTAAACCACTTAGAGAGGGCTATAAAGCACTATAAAGTGGTATGTAAGTCTAAATGCTATTGCTATTGTTTGAAGCATAAATAATGATAATTTTTGTAGCCTGCCTTGCAGCCACCAACCAGATTATTGCAATTATTGGATTTATATCAAGGGATGAGCCCCCTCTTGATTCCTGAAGAACAAAAGTGGATGAGGTTGGTAAAGGTGGAATTTTGTTTTACTTCTATTATAGTTAGTTAATTGGTTAATTCCATTATTTTGTTCATTTCAAGATTTCTGTCTTCCTAAAGCAGCTTGCCGTTTAAGTAAAAAATTAAAACTCGTGTGGGGAGAAAGATTGGAAAATTCATCCTATATCATTTTCTCAGTTACAGGTGGTCTTCATTTTGTGACCACCTCATTTAGTGACTATTCACAATGACATGGTGATAAAGAGAAATTTTGCAATCAAGCCTCACATTTACAACTTTTGCTGATCTGTAAAGTATAGTTGAAGTAAGATAATAAGTACAATCATGGTTATATTTTGCAACTCCTTCACTTAATAGGGTCCAGTTGATGGTCACTAATTGAGGACTACCCGCAAGATGATCTGAGTAGCAAACCAGGAGAAATGGTCTCCTCAGGAAAACCTTCCTTCCTCCTCATGTCTCCCTGTCTCCAGTCTAGTTCCACCAAACCCTCCTGGATTGAGAAGGCCTGCAAGGGAGTCCTGTGAACACCTGGACTCATCCCTTCCTGAATGTACATGACAAGAAACAGAGAAATGGGAGCACTTCCTTTCCTTATCCTGGCAAGAAATGTTTCCAGTCACCAAGAGTGAAAAAAGTGCTCCTTCACCTGCCTTAATTAATTAATGGATTAATTAATGGAGGGCTCCATCTGTGCCCAATATTCAGTCACATCCTCTGATCTGTGCACAGTACAGAGATGCTAGGACAGGTAACGTGGCAGAACAAGGCAAAAAGAGGCTTTCTAACTAGTTTTTGCTAACGTGAGGTTGCAGCCCAGTACCTCATGTGCCACCATTTGACTTCAGGTTTTAGTAGACAGGACCTTTGCTCAGTTTTCTGAAAGTGAATTTTCTGAAAGTGACACTATTTTTCCTGAAGTCCCTAAGTTTTGTGCCTACCATAAATGGAAAGGTGACGTCAGTCAAAATCCATCTTCCCTTAATCCTGAATTTGCTCTTTGGTGGAAAAGACAAATATATCCCACCCAAGTAGGTTTTTTTATGCTGAAAGGAACAGCTATTCTTGTTTGTTTGTTTGTTTGTTGAACAATATTTATAATCCATTCCAATCCAAAGGGCCTCTGGGGAGTAAACAGGATAGAAACAATAAAGGAGAACAGGAAAATAGTATAAACAATAATACCAGCAATGGCCGTTCATGATCAATCCAGGCCAAAGACACATTGGGACAATGCACATGCCATGCCCTTACTTTAAGTTCATGTTTGGCAGATTTTCCAAGCATCATCATACAGCTGTAACCTTTTCTTAGCCACCAAGGCAACAGCTCCCTGAAGTTTTTTCCCCCTTTCCGTTTCAGTCATGTCCACTTCTCAGAGACTGTCTGGAAAAATCCCTAAAATTTTCTTGGCAAGGTATTTCAGAAGTGGTTTGCCTTTGCCTCTTTCCTAGGGCTGAGAGAGAGAGAGCGACTGGTCTAAGGTCACTCAGCTGGTTTTGTGTCCAAGGTAGACTAGAACTCGGAATCTCATAGTTTCTACCTAAATGCTCTTAACCACTGTACCAAACTGGCTCTCATGCTCTGAAGTTAAAGATGTTAAAAGTAGATTCCTGGTAGCATCTTGCTGCCAAAATGATAATGAGGTCAAATGCTCAATCTATTTTCTGGCCATCCACCTCAGACTGCATGGCAGTTCACAGTTTCAGCTTGCATATACAATGAGGGGTGCCTTGATTTGGGGGCTTGGAGGTGGTCCAGAAATCCACTATTACCAGTAGTTTGGAAGTCCTCCAGAGAAAACAGGCCCTGCCTTCTCCAGCTTGCTGCTCTCCTGGCTTCTGTGGAGGTGCTTAAAGTCTGCCCATTGATGCTCGCATGGCTCCCTTTTGTCTTCTGCTTTGCTCTTGGCACCTGGCTTCTCCTTTTCTCTACTGGAGACATTCTCAGCAATCACTGTCAGGATTCCAGCAGTTACCCCAATTAAATCATGAGTCTCGAGCCAAGCTCCCAGAACTTCAAAGGATTTATTGGAAGTCAACATGTCGGCATGACCTGAGCATAGCCAACTCTGAGACACGTTAATTCACTGTCAACCTTGACCCTGCTTTCCCCCACACCCCTCTGGGTGTATCATAATTCATATTCTCCAATGAAACACATCCATAGCCAAGAGTCATCAATCATGCTTTCCAATTAGATTTTTGCGCAGCAGAAGCTTCAGTCATCTAATCAGTCTCTGAAGAAAATATGAATAGGATGTACTTTCGATTCCACACTGCTACCTGCTCTTTGAAACTCGCCCCCCTTCTTTCTGTTGGCAACTATAAAATGTGTATAGAAAATGTTTTATGAGTTGACAATCACATCTTTTCCTCTTCCTTCCTCTCTTGTTCTCTTGCTTCCTCATCCCCATTTTGCCAATTGTACAAATAGTCCTTGTTTCTGAGTTTCCTTTTTTCTTAAAAATAGGCTATTTCTCCTTCCATCTAATTTAACCAGTGCTTTCTCTGGTCTTTTATTTGAGTCAGAGTTTGGGGCATGTCTGGAATTATGTTTTTTTCTTGCTCATATCTTGTTCTCAAGCAAAACTTCCCTTTCCTGGGCTTACTTTTATGATAGTCAGGATCATCAGTTCATCTCTATGATTCAATTCTCTGGGGGCATCTGGAACCTCTTGATGATCTTTGGCTACCCTCCTATTATTAAAGGAGGATCAGCAGCAGCATTCTAAATTATCAAGTCTCATGGAGGCTTACAGTATAAAACTATAACATATATATGCACTTAGAACATTAGCATAAAGACAATAACACATAGTAAGAAATCGAACTCCCAACATCATAATACAAAGCAATCCTACCAAACCAGAAAGGAAAGTAACAGTTCACACCATAAGGTAACAGTGGCAAACAGTGATATTTCAATGGTCTTCTAGAGAACTTTGAAACTTACTAACTGCCTCAGCAAGCATCTTTCAAGGTGGGTACCTCTCAGGCAGATAACAATTACACACAAAAAGGCTGATCAGAAAGAGATTTGGACCACCAATCCTGTTTAATTTTTTCTAAACATTCACAATTATATTTACAACCCGATGAGAGATGTTATGAAAAGAAAAAGATGTTGCATATCTACTGAGTTAAGGATATTTTGTATAATTGTCTTGAAGCTGATAAAAAAAAAACCCCTCTAAGGCAACATTTGTTTGCATTTAGTAAATCCAGGCTGTAGTGATTAACAGCAGATTCAATAGATAACAAATCCAACAACCAATATGAACGAACTAAATAAATAAATTGAAAACAAAATATTTAAAGTTACAAAAGTTACAAAAGCTAGTGAATCTGAATCTCAGTAATATTTGGGAAATAATTCTAGGAAATAGAGAATTAAGTTTTCCATGAGTGCGGGTGCCCCAATTCCTCACACCAGACCTAGTGCGGCTTCATTTGGGTTTCTTTAGCGCTGAGAGACGAGGGACAAACCTCTTTTGAATAAGCCAGCATGGCTGATCCCACAGGAGGGCTATCATATCTTGAATGCAGAACTCTGGACAATCGCAAAATGATATCCAGGTAATATGAAAATTCTCTAGTGCTTCACTCAATGGACTGAGATGAGCAACAAGCCATTGGTTGATGTTTGGAAAAGCTGTTTCAAACATTGTATGATACCTAATTTTTCTCATGATTAGTTTGGAAATGACTTTTCTTTATCAGCCATTGCTCTACTTTCTTCATTGCCAGGGGGATTCTGCATAAGTGAGGAAAGGACTATTTTAAAGCCTTTTACAACTTTGTCCTGCTCTCAAATTAGACTTCCTTTTTGTGCCGTCTACTGGCTGTAACAGAGGATGCGACTCATGTGTTAGATGCTTTTCTACCCCAGCAGCAAATCTGTGGTTCCTTTGTCTTTATCCCAAAATAAAAACCTTTGGTTGTCCCAAAAGTGTTTTTCAAAAGGCAACTGGATATTCTTGGACTTTACCAGTTGCCTTTTGAAAAGCATCTTTGAGACCTGGTTAATTGAGACTCTCCATAGACAGACGCTAGTATGTTCACACTTGAGGTATTGTAATATGGCCAATCCTTAAAGAGGGTCCAGCAACTGCCCCCGGCCAGGAATGCAGAAGGGCAGGTGGGAAGGCCCAGGACCAAAGCAGCAGGGTGAGTCCATTTCCATTGTGGTTGAATTGGCCAGAGGAGCTGCCATTGGAAAGACTTCCCCCTTTCAATCCTGCACGGGGGCATTTCCCCCTTATTACACTTTGGGGTGGACTGGAGCTAGAATCTTACACACCAGGCCTTTTTTGTGTTTAAATGCTTATGGTTGGAATGCTTCAATATTTAATATTTCTTATTTTAAAGCATATTTTGATTGTTTTTATGTTTGCAAGCTTCCTGGAAGTTATCTAAGCAACCCTCTCCCTCCCCTGCCCCAATGGCTATTCCCAATGTTCCAGCCTCAGATTCTCCAGGTGAAGAGTTCAACTGCCAGGAACAGGAAAAAGCTTTTCAGGCAAGGCAGATGCTCAGCTGAGCTCTGGGGGCTTCTTCTTGCACCTCCACCCCCGAAGAGGCTTTGGGGAGCCAAGCAGGAGAGACAGAAGGGCAAGACTCAGGACAGCAAGTGTTGGGTGTGCAATTAAGGGGGCTGAGAGTAAAGAGGTGTCTTTAAAAATGGACTTTTGGTTCAAATAGAAAAGCTTCAACATGTGCAGATACAAAACAGAACAATTTAAGCTCAGACCATTGTGACAATAAAGGGAAATGAAGAACTACGTATGTTCAAAACTTAAACATCAAGCCCCAAGCCTTCTCCAGAAAATTGTTCCATGAGAAACAGAGAAAAGCTGCCAGATGCCAAAGAACAGAAGACAAGTAGAGGGCTCTCCGGCCATCAAATGGAGGAGTTCCTCTTCTGGCTAAA
This sequence comes from Bungarus multicinctus, assembly GCA_023653725.1. Classification (NCBI taxonomy): domain Eukaryota; kingdom Metazoa; phylum Chordata; class Lepidosauria; order Squamata; family Elapidae; genus Bungarus; species Bungarus multicinctus. The sequence goes on from CM042841.1 coordinate 24,703,398, forward strand.
AGACTGGGAAAGCCATTTGGCCATTCTTTATATTTTCATCCTTCTATTTTGTATTTAGTCTCCTTTTTACTTGTTCAGTGGGTAATGATTATTTTTAAGCATATCAGAAACCCCACCATTTTCTTACCATATCTTTCTTGGTTATTCTTTGCAACTTGGTTTTGTACTATATTCTGCCCAATCTTTGCCAATTTCACATTTTAAAATTTGCAACTACTGTTAGGTGTAGCTCGTTTCTATTTGTCTACTTTCTGTCTTCACAAGTAGCTAGAATGAGGAGGCTGCTGAAACCTCAACCCTGACATAATCCTCATCTTTAAATACAGATATGCTGCAAGGCGCAGGAGTGTGAAGTTGCACACCCTTGCCCTGCTGTGGGAGTGTGGGTGGCTCCATAGAGATTAAGCAGCTCCCTTTCCTCCAGCTGCTGTTGAACCTGGAATGGGCTCCCTTTCAAAATATTGGCCGAGGCTACAGAAGAAGCCAGTGGGGATCCACAGAGCATGTGTACAAGTTTCTCCCCTTTCTGCTTGAACCCTTCCAAGTCAAAGATACTTTCTGATTTTCCTGCTGACTGGAGGACCAGAAGATGGAAAAGTGCCTGCACTCCTTTCAGGTTAAACTATTCTTTAAGCTGAAAGGTGGGTCAACTTCTTTCTCTTCTCCTCAAAAGGAAGCAGGTCAGGCTGGCAGACGATCTGCTCATTCTCACAGGAGATGCTTCCAATAAGCCCAAGTGCTTCTTGTGTACTGGCAATATTTCAAAAGACTATAAATGCATATTTATCACATGTGTATATTGATGGTGAAATAAAATTGAAATGCATATGTTGATTCATTCATTCCACAAATGCATTCTTAAGAAACCATTGGGCACTATGTTTTAATGTGCACATTTGTCCATGCACATGGCTTAATGAAGGAAATAAAAAAAAATTCTCTGAAAGAACAGAGAAATGCTGCATCAGCCAATTATGCTTACTTAATATTTACAAAATTTCAAATTTAGATAACAGATAATAAAATCTGCTATATATAGTAATGCTATATGATCAGAAACAAATAATTCTGAACCATAGGTCCAGTGAAAACTTCAGAAAAATAACCCATGGAGTACAAAGTTTGTCATGATAAAACTGCAAAGTTCCTGAAATAGACACCTGTTCAGTATTGACATCTTCTGTTCCTGTTACATCCTAGCAGCTTTTGTGAGAATGTGCAAGTACTCAGTGCAGGGCTTGCCTGGACTCTGTGAGTGGCTGTCCTGGATCTGCCTGCTAGACAAAGTTACCCCTTCTGCTCTCATCACATTTTCCGAATGGCCAAGTCGCTCCAAGGGAATCTAACATGTTCTCCAAATGAGGGACATCTTTCTCACTGAAACCCCAGGCACTCCAGTGAAAAAGCCCCCTCCCTCCAGCTCCCTGGAGGCAGCGGGTATCAGGAGCCCAGCATGTGTCACACAGTATGAGCAAGGCAGGAAGCTGGCGCCTGGCAAGTTGGAGAGGAGTAGGCAAGATTGGGGCAAAGGGATGCCAGACTCTAAGACAGACACACTTTTCCCTGTGAGGCTCTCAGGGACGTCCCCTGCCCCAAACAGTAAATGTAATACATCCAATAATATTCTTGATTTTTTTCTTTCTTTCTTTTTTTTAAAAAAATCACAGTTTGATTCACATAGGAGAGGAAGGAAGTCAGCTGAATAATATTAATCATAATAAAAGGTAAAAATGATTATAGTATCAGTGGGGGACCAAAGCACCCCCCCCCCAGGGCTCCTCTGTCCGGAATTGCATGGACATATGGAAGGTGCACAGCTAGTTTCAATCCTTGGGGATCATATCCTTGATGGCTGACTCCCGGTTGACATATGTTGCCCAGTACACCATGTTGAAAATGGCAAATAAGACTGGAAAGACAATGCGAGACATTTTGTCTACCTTGCTGACACTGTTGTAGGTCTTCCTGTTTTCCAGAGGCTTCTCTTCCAGTCGGGGCACCTTGATGGGGGGGACCACCACAGCAGCAGGTGTGGTTGTGGGAGCAGTTGCGCTCTTGGCAATGGTTGGGAGGCTGGGCTCCTTGGTGATATTGAGAGCATACGTGGTCCCCACAATGTTGTAGGTGTTGTTGGTTTTTTTAGCCAATGTGGCTGGCTCTTTCTTCTGAGAAGAGAAGCAAAGAAGACAATGGTCCAATGGTATTGATGCATCCAGAGATATTTGCCTCTGTGGGAATGGAAGGGTGAGGAAAAGGGCTGCTGCTGCTCTGACTTGACCCCAACACAGATCTCCATTCTGGAAGAGAAGAGGCCAGCAGGGCACAACCTTTTGAAAGAGAGTACCACCTAGAATCCAGGCCCTTCAGAAGTGAACCTCTAATTTTTATAATTGGGCACCCTCTCTTGGTGGTGTTTTCTGATTCAAATGAGAAAGCTCTAGTGCTTATTCTCCTCTTTAAAGAACCATGACAAAAAGAGGCCAGCTGGATCGCAATCGCACTACCCCCTTTTGCTAGTTGTAGCTTGTTATTGTGGGAGCATGGCTAGAATTTCTCTGGGTCACTAAACCCGGGCTCCTCTCATGCCTTCCCTTCCCCTCTGCCTCTCCCTGCTCACCTTCATCTCCTGAGCCTCCAGCACCTTCTTGCCCTCCCAGGCCCAGCTACGCTTAGTGAAATAATTGACGGCAGCAAATTCAATCAGCGCAGAAAAGACGAAGGCATAACACACCGCCATAAACCAGTCCATAGCCGTTGCGTAGGCCACCTTGGGGAGGGAATTCCGTGCACTGATGCTTAGGGTGGTCATGGTCAGCACTGTAGTGACGCCTGTGAAAAGAACAGATCAGAGGCAGCTGAAGAAGGCAGGCTCCCACCCTCTGTCTGGGCTTTTTTGTCTTGTTTCCTGACAATAAATTGGGACGTCACTCAGCAACTTTCAATCTCTATAATAAATGACAAATTCAGGCACTGTTTATCTGCCATGTTAACAATGTCTTGTAGTAGATAATCCTTACCATTTTGAATAGGAATCTATAATGCTGGTGTAATAGAGTATTTTATTATTTCTTTAACTAATTAATTAGCATACTCATATAGAGTAACTGCTTATTTCATAGGCACATAATTCGGGGTGATGTACAACACAATAACAGTTAAAAATCCCATACAATTTAAAAACAATAAAACCGATCACCTCCATCAGCATCTTCATGAAGACGCTAAATAGAAGGGAGAGAGCACCGAACCCTACAGAACCCCACACAATGTGTCTGATAGATTTACATACTTTCACATAATAAGGATCTCAATTTGTACTTCCCAAGGCAGTCTATGCATTTAGATGGGGGTGAACTTTGACATTGGCTTTTCCTGATCTCGTAATGCATTTTTTCTTGTGATTGTCTTTTCATTCTGAAGAAGGAGGAGGAGGAGGAAGGAGGAGGTGTAGGAGAGGCAGAGTGTCCAGGCAAGTAAGACAGAAAGACCCAGGCTGTGAGTGACTACCGGTTCTCTTCTCCCTGCAGCCTGCCCAAGGACACACTCACCAAACACTGTTCGGGCAGGCACACTCTCCCTGTTGAGCCAGAAAGAAACCTGGGACAGAATGACAGTCATGATGCAGGGCAAGTAAGTCTGGATCACAAAGTATCCAATCTTGCGCTTGAGATGGAAGTAAGTGGTCATCACAGTGTAGGTCCCTGGAAAGAAAAAGGCCACAATACAAGGATTTTAATATCTTGCACACAATCCAGGCAGCAATGTGTTAGTTCAGTGGCCATCCTTATAAATGTCCACGAAAACTTGCTCACTGGGGTGGCCAACTGCAGTTAATGAATGAGGTGCACTTACATCTATATCTTCATGATTTAAAAATCTGCCTCTCACATACTACATCTGTAATTGTTTTGTAAAAATGATCTTATTGGTCTCATGTGATGCCATCACTCTAGGGAAAGGAAATAGCTGGCAATCCCTTCTCAGGGTCTTTTACAGTCTCCTTTCATGAATTGTCAAGTCTACTCAGTGAATTGGTTCACATGCTTAAATTACTTGAATTATTGCCCTAAGAGACTGGTACAAATTTCCTTGCCTGCTCCTTCTTCTGACAGTGACGGCACCACACAGTCCCTGAGCTTAAATGTACAGGAGGAAAGGTTTTCTTCTTCTTCTTGCCACAGAAGGATCATGTGTTACAAATATAATCCCTATGAAAATCAAACATGCTTTCCATGGGATCATCCAATAGTAAGGGCCATTCTCCAAAACTACCCTCTCATTTAATTCTCTATAAAAATGATCTCTATTCCTGCAGCCTGCATCACCTCTGTTTCTTGTTGCCTTCAGCCACCCAAATTACCTGTGCTAGACTCAATGGAGTCTCTGCCCACATTATGGCCAAGGAGGTCATATTGATTGAGGCGGGATCCACCTTCTGCCACCTCCACTTTTCCCAGAGTCCAAGTGTAGATGACTTCTGTCGTGGTGTAGGCATCTATGCAGGAAAAATTACAGAACAGATGGAAGATAACACCCAGGAATCCTTTGCCCAGCTCTGGTTGGTGGGCTAGTGGCAACCTCATCCAGAGGGAGATGCACTAAATAAGATGTTTTTGGCTTGCTGTAATTCATTCTAGATGGGGCTCTACTTGATGATCATCTGTACAAACCTCTTGATTGGGAGCCTCTCTGAGTTGGTTATAAGAGGGGTGGTTATATAGATGTTTTAAATAAATAAGTAACTTTCAACTGCTGCAAAATTCAGTGGCCTCTATGTAATACTTAGGTTCCATTACTGCCACTGGAACACGAATGCTGGATATGAGTAGCTGCTGCTCGGTGACCTACAAAGCCCCATACAGCTCAGGGTTTCTGTAAGATTGCCTTCCCCATAAAGACTCTGAGCTTTTTCCAACAGGCAACAGGACTTTCTTGGATTTTTCTTGGAAAATGTTAGGCATATTGAATTTAGTAGCTGGAACAGTAAAGTGTACAATGGCCAGAACACACAGTTGTAGTTGATTGGTCAGAGAGTGCTGGCTCCTGCATGATGTTGTACTGCACTGTGATTGGTTGTTGCAATCTGCACTCTGCACTGCTGTAATCTGCACTGTGATTGGTTGCTGTGGGGGTAAAGGGGGAGTTTCCCTTTCTTCCCGCCTTTTTCTTCTCTCTCTCTCTCTCTCTCTCTCTCTCTCTGTGAGTGCATGTGTGCGCTCTGTATGCTGTCTAATGATTTACCTCATGATGTTCTTGCGTTCCTGATTATCTTGTCTGCTGTAAATATAAATGTAAAATATATTTATTTATATAAAACTACAAGTTTGTGTCTTCATGTGGACAGCTGCTGTTGCTGCTGCTGGCAGAAAACATTTCGCTCCTCAGCTCTTGAAGCAGAAGAAGTGGGAGCCGGCCAGTTCCCAGCTCAATCCGTAGATGTAGACCGTGACATCATCACAGGCTACGCGAGTTCAAGCAGGCAAAGGCGCCCTTCCAAGCTAGAGAACAACAAGAAGGAAGTACTCACAGCTCCCAAATTTCAATGGGCAGGCATGCACATCCATGGGGAAATCCTCCAGGTGCATGGGGCACTCTGCGTGAATGGTCAATCTGCAAAGGAGAGGGCCCACGTCAAGCAGGGGGCTCCCAGGACTTAGCCCTGGAACCTAGGGCAAGCCCTTAGGTCGGCTTCTTTCTTGGCTGTCCACAATTTGTCTTTTCGTCAGAGACGGTGTTGACTCATAAAACGCATGCTTTTAAAACTGCCTCGATAGCCCCAGACTGCTACTTCACTAAGATACACTGCGTCTGGCTTACATTCGGCAAGTAGTATTGAGAGGGAAGCTCCATTGTAAGCAGGGGCTAATCCAGTCCCTCCATCCAACCTCTCGGTGGCCAATCTGAGGTTGCCTCTTGCTGCTTCCAGAGTCACAGCAATGGTGCAGGTAAAGCAGCGGGTCTCCCCTCCAAGGCGAAAGGGGTTTCTGTCAGGGCAGCCTGTGCCACACCCCAAAGGACGCCCAACCCCAGAGGTCCCAGCTCACCTCATAGTGTAGAGGAGAGTGCCATTATCCACCAGTCGAAGCAATTTGTTTGGTGTCGTCATGTTGTGGGCCACCGATTTCTTTCCATTGTGGAAAAAGGTGTCTGGGGTCCAAATCTTACTGGCTAGCAAGTTATTCAAGGGCAAAATCTTCATCGGACCATCAAATTTCAATCGCTCGTCTCTCCAGGATTGCCGGAAGAAGACATCAATGGTGTACTCCTGCCGGTGAAGAAAGGAGCTGAAGATGAGGCTGCCTGAGGGACAGGCCCTTCCCTGCTCTGCTCACAATAAAGAAGAAATCTGGATCCAAGAGACTCCACAAGGGGAAGCCATGGAACGTGCCACTAGGGCCCTCTGTTCAATGCCTGCCTTGGCCTTGGCTGTTCATACCAGAATTAGCCATGTCAGACATCCTAACCTTTCGGCGCGCAGTTAAGACCTTATTTTTTAAACAGGCCGGCCTGGCCAATTAAGGGTCTTTGGGGTTTTTAAATTTTAAATTTTAATAAGGGTTTAATTTTTATCTGATGGGACTCAATCTTAAATTCTGTTTCACTGTATCTATTTTATATGTTTAGTCTGTACACCGCCCCGAGTCCCTTTTGGGAGAGGGAGCGGTATAGAAATACAAAAAATAAATAAATAAATAAATAAATTAGCACCTCAGAGCTCCCCAGAGTGAAGGAGCCAAAGAGGCCTTTTGTGCCACCATCACCCAGCACCATACAATGCAGTCCACTTGTCCTGCACCCTGAGAATTGAGAAGTGGTCTGTCTTCCTGCCCCCCTCCCCCCCCCGCCACCACCCTGGTTCCTTCTGTGCTGTCAGCTCTGCTGCAGGCGGCTTCTGCCACTGTAACTGTCTTGCTGTCTCAACTCCAACTTGACTGATTTGCCCTGTGGCCAGACATGGGGTGGCTAAAGGAATCCAAGGTCACTCAGGGGCACCCTAGTTACGTTCTTGTCTCTAGAAACAGCTCGAGTGCACAGAAGACTGTGGGTGCAGTGCTGACTTTTCAAATCTTCTTGGGAAGAAAAACAACTGACAGGAGCAGTAAAAAGGTGAGCCCTCAGGAGATGCCCAGTTGCTGGGTTCCTCTCAGAGCACAAAAGGGTCCATGTGGGATTTTGCTCTATGTATGGAGGCAGCTGGAAGAAGAGATTGCAGGAGCCTGACAGAACATCAGCTGATCTTCCCACAAGCCAGTTTACAAGGGAGGGGTGGGGGTGGGGCAAGCTTCTCTTCCCGAACCCTGACTCTGGGCTGGGCAGCAGCGCTATGTGGGCTCAGGAGGATGTGCTGTTCTCTGGGTGTTTCCAAGCCCCCTCCCCATCACCATAAGGAGAAAAGGCCCAGCAACAAGTGCAGAAAAAGACCCCCCTCCCAGCAGTTGCCATAGCAACAATCATGTGGCAAGGAGCGCTAATGATAAAGGATGCAGAGTGCTGCCAGCTACAGCAGCAGTTGCTTCCCCCTTTCCCCAGAAAAGCTTAGCTAGCCTCAGGGTCCTCAGCTCACAGCCCCGTGGAAGGGAAAGGCTGTCCCCTCCCCAGCCAGCTCCTGCCCCTGGTTGCTCCCCTGAGGGAGGGGAGGGGAAAGGGACCGCCAAAAGAAGGTTGATGGAGGATTTGTGCAGAAGTGAAGCAACCACTTGCATTCGACTTTACCCATCTCTGAGTAAATTTTGTAAGATAGAATACAGAATAGCAGAGTTGGAAGGGACCTTGTAGGTCATCTAGTCCAACCCCTCGCCCAAACAGGAGACCCTACACGCCCAAGCAGGAGAAAATGCAATTCATTTTCAAGTCTTTTGATTTCTCCTTTCTTCACAGTTCATTATACATGCTCATTTAATCGAATATGCTTAACTTTATAGTAATGATAATGTACTTCCTGAAGGTGGAATGATTGAATATATTAAGGTTCTTAGTATCTGTTGCACAATAAGCCAATTATCATGGGGGGGGGGAAGGGAGGGGGAGAGAGAGGGAGAGGTAGAAGAAGCAGTCCAAAATGAAACAGAATTCACTTTCTTTGCAAGGGAGGCAGTTGTCCAGATTTTGGACCTTCCTGATTGGGTGTGAAAGTGAAGCTTTTGCTTTTAAGCCGAGGCAACCCTGAATCTACCCAGCATCTCTTCCCCTGCACCATTCCACTGAGCCAGCTGTCTCTCATCCTCGATCCCTCATCAGGATGGTTTGCAGTGCCTGATTTACAAACCTGGGGTAACTTTGGATGCTATACCACCCTCATTACAACCCAAAAATCAGGTGCTCTGAGTCAACCATTTGGCAGAGCAGCAGCAGAGACTTCTTCCTGCTTTATTTGCAAAAAGGAGATCAACTATAGAAAGAGAGCAACTATGCTGGCCTGGAGAAAGACTATTAAACCAGGGATCTTCTCTGCTGAAGGCCACAGACAGACTGAGCAGGGCAGATGGCTTAGGAGGGACTCAAACATCCCATCCCACAGGCCCAGACAGAGAGACCCAAGGGAGCCAAATTTGATTCCCTTGACTCAGGAAGAAGGCAGGTTCAGATCCCAGCAAATAAGTGCCGGTGAGCCAGCTTCTCCCTAGGTCAGAGGAAGTGAGGCTTGCAACCCCAAAGAAACCAGAGAATTCCAGTCTTCCAGCAGCTCAATCTGTATTAGCTGGAGAATCCCAGGGAGAATCCCCATCATAGTTCCACAAAGAGGGCATGGAAAACTAATCCTGTTTTCTTCACATGAATGGAATTTTATTTCCTAGCTGTTTTTAATTTTAATGGAGATTGTTCAGATCTCAGCTACCTCGTTCCTATTTCCATTCAAGGCCTATTCAGAGTTTGCAGCCCCACAGATCTCTTTGCAGCCAACCAAAGATGGTGGCTCTGGGGACAACCTTTGCCAACCTGCTCTTCTGGGTCAGAAGTTGAATTAATAGTCTGGCTCCAGGGACATAGAGGATTCTTCCATTGGCCAGGGGAAGCCATTCCCTCTGGTTCTACCAAGCCCATCAACACCTACCCATCCTTCAGAATAGTCCTCCAAATCTGATGGGCTCCTGCTGGAATCACCCCACTATTGGTCCCCTGCCCTCTCTCTAAAATCCAACCACAGGAGAAACTGTAATATCAAAATATTTTTTAAGGCACTGCTACTCTGCCAGCTGAGAGCATCCCTGTCCCTCAGGAAGCTTGGATGTAACAGAACATCACCTACCATGTCAGTGTCTGAGACAGGGCCAAAACTTGTCACATAGATATTGGTTTTGACTTCAGTTACTGTATCTGAAACAACATAAAACATGATAGCTATTGAAAACAAGTTGTATTTACAGAGCAAATATATCTCGATATAAAATTAGAATCTTGTTTTTTGTTTGAAATGACCATGCTTTGGGGGAATCCTCTGATGTCTAAAATAACCCCTTGACTTGAAAATTAATCAGATATAGAATTTAATTCAAACTGTAAATAGCATTTTTATGCATTTTAATTTTATAGGCTTTCTATATAGACACGTATGATACGACCCATGGATCTCCTGTCATGTCATCAGCATTCACCCAAAAATAATGTTTCCAAATTCTGTTAAATGGCACATACTGCTTAAAGCAGACGCTTCACTTGCTGAAGTCTGCTTTGGAAACTTGATTAATTAATTCAATATTTGAGCCAGGCAATGGGATGGGCAGCAAGATCAAGGGCCTGCAGACCTGGACTGGGATTTTCCACCCCCAAGGCAGGCCACGGAGCTACCCATTAATGCCTCCCCATTCAGTACTTCAAGCCAAGGGATCTTCTTCATGGACACCACTTCAGGTTTTTTCCCTCCAACCACATAACCTTGTCACAAGAAAGAAGAGTTGTTCCCTTGGAAAGAGGCCAATCACCTTTTCAGTTAAGTATCTCCCTCAATCTGCAACATCCGAAGGTTTGGCAACTATTTGCATTCTGACAATATACCCAAGCAACCATAAAAGATCTGTTATGCCTGGAGAAACCAAAATATATAGTGAAATGGGCGACTTAAGTCTGGGTGTCTTTTTCTCCCATTCCTTTTGAATCTAAGTCACCCCAGTGATAAGTATCAGACCTCTTGAAGAGATACCTTCCCTACTTTGTGCCACTTTCATAGAGAGATTTTTGGCACAGAGTACTTACTTTCACCAAGTACACTCTTTTTAGACAATTCCCCCACCCTTGAAAGCACCACACTTTTTAATTCCAAGCACTGCGGCAGCATATTTTGGCTTCCCCTCTCAGTGCTGCCTCTTGGGCAGTTGAGGGATTCCAAGACAGATAACCTAGATAGGCAGAGGTGCACTTACTCATTTTATTTGCCTCATTCTTATATTTGTAGTCTGCCTCTGACACACAAAGCCCCTCTAGCCCATATTCTTATGACGACTTCATGCAGGCTCCCTGTTTTTCACTTGGGGCCATGGAGAGCAATCTCCACTGATCCAACTTTGAGTCTTGTACAGACCAGAACAAGATCAATTTATTTGGCCTCACCGGTTTGCCAGTCCTCTTGCTGGCTATCGCTCCAGGACAGCCAATGACTGTCTCATTCTGGAGCATCGTAGGCGGCTCAGGTGACCCTGCTTGCCACAGCTTCTGTTTTGCTCCAATTCTGCTCTGCCATTCTTCTTTTGAAGCCCTTCCACAATGGGTGGGTAGAACCCAAGGATCTCTCACCTAGCAGAGGAGTTTCTCCAGAAAGCAAGGGAGGGAGGATAAGTAGGAAGGGGCTTGAGCACATGTGAAGCTGCCCTCTGTACTCCTGGCCAAACCTGGGAGGAGTGTCCTCCTCCTCTACCCCTACTTCCTTTCTAGCATATAACCTACAACTTCCAGTCAGGTAACTACACTTTCTTTATTTTAGCAACAGCCAAGTGAGCTGCACCATTTCCCAGATAGAAGGCAGCCAAAGTTACAGTTCTTCCCTAGACATTCTCTCTGGGGCAGAAAGGAATGGAGGTTTGCACAAAGGGGTGTCTTGACGAGGATGTGGAGTGAGTCTGGGAGCATGAACTATGGAGGGTGCACCAGCAAGTGGTCTTGCTCAAAGATGCCTCCTCACTGCATAGGCAAAGGTTTAGAAATGGATGTGCCTGAGAAGGAGAGCAAGGCCTGCCAATCAATGTGCTCCCCCTGTGGCTCTACATAAGCCTTTTTTCCCACATTGTGAGGGTAGGCCAACCTTGTCCATTAATTCTCAGGATTTCTCTCAAGTGAGCAGTTATGTTGCCATGACAGCATCATCAGGCCAGAACTGAGGGAGCTAGACAGATCCATGTGTTCTAGAGGCAGGAAAGTAGAAATTGATGTGTGTGTGTGTGTGTGTGTTTGTGTGTGTGTATGTGTGTCTGAACTCAATTAGTGGCAATGCAGAAAAGAAGAACAAACCTTGGTAATCCCTGGACATGATGCCCAGGATAAGAAAGGAATGGAAAACTCAGCCTTCCCATCCCAGGTGAGGGGGAGCACTGTTAGGGAGCAGAAAGGGATGGGCTCTGCTAAATATGCTGGAGTCTTGCATGCCCTGACCAGCATTAGGTGCCCAGCCCATCCTGAGAGAGGCTTAAGTCATCCTTCATTGCACTGGCATTAAAACAATGCTTTCCCTTTATTCTGCCACATCCAAGGGTAAATTCAAGTTACATAAACTCTGTTAGGCTTTGTCACCTTGGAGGAAAGTCAAGCACCATCAGCAGCTGGGAACATATGCAACTGAGGCAGGAGCAGGATCAGCACTGAGAAGAGCAACTGATCTTCTGGTGGAGCGTTGGGAGAAAGCCCACATTTTTTGGCAATGTTAATCCTTGTCTTTGTAGAGTCACACCAGCTCGACTTCTTGAGTGAGAAAAGTGCTTAGTGGTGGCCAAGAGGCTAGCTGCATAACTAATAACATGGGCCAGCTTTACTGTCCCTGCTATTTGGACAGTGGAACATGGACTGCACTGCGATAACACATATTACAGCTTAATGCTATTTGGACAGTGGAACATGGTTTACAAGAGATAACTAACCAGTTAAGAACATCTTGTTCTGCCCTGCACTACCACCATTCCACTGAATATTGGACAGACTCACTGTAAAATACCAGCTATGGCTTATAAAGCCCAAATCGATGTGGAAAAGGGTTTTTTGAAAGGCAGATTCTCTAAAATTAAGCCTGCTTAATTTTAAGACCTAGAGAACTCGAGCCCTGCTTCAGTTGCAAAGAAAGAAGGATAATGTTCTGCATTTCAGAAATAGATTAAGAATATAAAAGAGACGGAGAGCATACATCCCAGCCACTACTGGGTGAATGTAATCCCCATCAATTCAAAATTAAGCACAGACCAATTTTGTGTCAAGATGACTTGGAGAATCAGAGCTTGGCAATAGTTTTGTTGGCCCTGCCAATGACTTGGGTTGCACCTTGTAGACAAAAAGGAGCAGGTGAGATAACCACAGTGACCCCTGAGCTCTCCAAGCTTCACAGACCATCAAGAAGGGAGTTCCTAGTTCTTCAAAGAGGGACTTCTCACCCACACTCAGAGGGCACCAGAACACCTGCCCAGATAAGTGCAGATGCCACTTGAGGAAGTAGAGAGTGAATGCCCTACATGGCCAACCCTGCACCCACATGCTGTGTTGCTGAAGGTTTCAGCGCCTCTCCTCGCCTCCTCCCTCCCCCCACAGCACAGAACAAAGTAAGCCATCAAGAGCTTACTTCACATTCAAATACAGAAAGATCTCATGTACAAAGAGTGCAAAGAAGCTTGAAATAGTTCTTTAGTTTATGGATGTCGAGAAACCACAGGAAACATAGGTAAAGTGGGTTTACCTCCGAGACCAGGTCTTAATCGGTTATCATAGCCATCTAACAGACGATCCAGGATGCGCGTGAAGATGGTTATGTTGTCTTTGCTGTCATCATCAATGATATCAGGTCCATGTTTTTGGGCTAGTCTGTCATGACAACGGAAACAGAAAACAAAATCAAGACACACCTTCTTATCTCTTTAGGGGAGTCAGACATATTGGGACAAGTCCCCATCCAACAGATCTGAGGAAGAGTTGGACAATGATCAACTATCCCAGATCCTCTCTCAATGGGTTTCAGGTAAGTCCCAAGGGCCTGCTGGCATAATCTTCTCCATGTTTCCATTCCTGCATAAATTGACAAAGGCAGTTTACTGTAGACAGCATCATTAATAACATGCTAAAATCTGGGCTAGAAGAAGCTTCAGTTAGATGCCATCAGCTGCACCGAAAGAGTGCTTGTTGATGGTGCCACTCCAGCTGGGTGGGGAGGCTCGGGTGGAGTAGTGCAGGGCTCTATCCTGGGCCCTATACTTTTCAACCTTTCTATGAATGATCTCCACGAATGGGTTGAAAGGAGGATGATCAAATTTACAGATGACTCAAAAGTAGGGGTACTGGCTAACAGTTTAGGGAGAAAAATACATTTCAAAAAGATCTATACATATTTTACACTGGACCTCCCTCCCTCCCAAACAAAATAACAAAACAGAAAAACACCCAACCCAGAATGAAATCTAGCAGCAGAAATATCAAGTCCTGCACTTGTGTATATGTGTATGAATGTGTACACATACACATTCACGCATACATTTAGGAGAGATCTGGTTTAGAACACGCAAAAAAGTTGTGGCTGTTCTAGTAAATCACAAGGTGAATGTGTGCCAAGTGTGTGACAGAGCTGTTAAAAAGGCAGGTGCTATTTTGGCTATCCTAGCTGCATATAGGGAGTAATCGTCCAGCTTCACTCTTTGGTTAAACTCCAGTTTTCATACTCTGCTTAGTATTAGGTACTGCAGTCTAAAAGAGATATTGACAAGCAGGAGCAAATTGGGAGTGGGGCTACCATGATTCTGGGGGGATTGGAAATCAAATCCTATGAAGAATGGTTAATGGAAAATTCAGCTTGATAAAATGACATCTAATGTTACTGTATAAAGCTAAAGGTTTCCCCTGTTCAGATGTTTGTGGCTCTAGGGGCTGGTACTCATCTCTGATTCTTAGCCAAGAGTTGTCCAAAGACATTTCTATGGTCATGTGGCCAGCATGACTATACGCTGAGGCATGGAATGCAGCTACTTTCCCACTGAAGAGGCATCTATTTATCTACTCGCATTTGCATGCTTTCAAACTGCTAAGGGGGCAGGAGCTGGGACAGGAATGGGAACACACCCTATTGTGTGGCACTCGTTTCTCAAACCTGGGTTCTCAGCTTTCCAGCTGACAAGCTCTGCATCTTTAACTGCTGAGACATTGCAAAGTGACATCTAATGTTGTGTTATAGAGAAGACAATGGACATTTTCTTATGCCCGAGAGGGCAAAACTGGAAGCTATGAGTGGAACCGTCTAAGAAGTAGGCTCTACGTTAAGAAGGATTTCCTGATGTTAAGAGCTGATACCAGCAAAAGAGGTTACTTCAGGCAGTGGTATGTTCCATTTCATGAGAGCTCTTCAAAGAGAGAAAGCAGAAAGCCATCCATATATTTTAGCAGAACGCTGAAGGGTTGGACCAGATGATCTCTAAGGTTCTCCCCTACTGGGTCTATGATGAGAAACTGTATTAGCAGTATTGCTGGAGGAGAGCAAGTTTGGGAATTGTATATGCTAGATGAATGGTACCTTTATGAGATGATTGGTGAGTTGCTATCTTTAACATTGTTTTAACCAAGAAACAAACTCCCCAAGATTAGACCTAAGTTTGATTAAGGTAGATTTTGTTAATAGATTTTCTCTCCATCCTTCTGATACCCTGTAACTCAGGGAGGAGCCAGCCTAAGTTTCTTCCTAAGATTCTCTTCTTTCCTGGGACTAAAGGAAGACTTCTGCTCTTTTGGTTTTTGTTAGGGTGCTTTTGAATATTTCCCTCAAGAAAATCCCTGTGGCACTCCACTGACATACCACTTAGTGAACTAGATGGACACGCGTGGCTGTTCATGAAAGTGTCCAGGAACTTGAGGGAAGGTCTCCTCTGACTAAGAACCTCCCCACATCTCCCTACTGCTTTTTCCTTCACCCATCCCCTGCCCCCTTTCCCACGCGCCATCCACCTATCGACCCTGTGAGGAAGACCAGACAGTCCTACGGAGGAGCTTCACCTGACACAGGCTGATTCCTCATGCTGCCTTCTGGGTGTGGAGATGGGGCATGTGGCTTCTATATTTTGTTCTGAAATCAGTTATTAAGTGAAGCAGTTCCTAGGTGAAACTACAACTATGTTTACCACTTGACTTCACTTTTTCTTTGCTTTACAGACCTGCAAAGGTTTAAAGGTGAGGACTGGTTACAACTTTACTTTTTCATTGCTATTGTAGATACAAATGGTCACTAAATGAGACAGACCTTAAACAAGAACTATCATATAGAGGATAGTAAAGTGATGCTTAAGTGTCCAAATTCTCCTTATGGATTAGGGTTAGGCAAAGCGAGTACCACAGAAAGTAACATTCACAGTCACAAAATTAATAAGATGCAAATGACCTTCCCCAAATTATAAGCTGCCCAGAGTCTTTTTGAGAAGGGAGCATGTGAAATTAATAAATAAATGAAAGAAAGAGGAAGGAAGGAAGGAAGGAAGGAAGGAAGGAAAGAAAGAAAGAAAGAAAGAAAGAAAGAAAGAAAGAAAGAAAGAAAGAAAGAAAGAAAGAAAGAAAGAAAGAAAGAAAGAAAGAAAGAAAGAAAGAAAGAAAGAAAGAAAGAAAGAAAGAAAGATGCATCACATTGGAGGGAGGAAAAGCTTTAAATGCTGAAACCTGTGAGTTTCAGCCAACATTATCTTCATGGAAAGGGCAAATGATAAACCCTGGGATTTCTTCTTCTCAAGCAATCCTCACCTGCATTTGGAGTGGGAAGAGCCCAGGGATCCATAGATCCATTGCTCTCTTGATCAGGGCAGGAATCCAGATTAAAGCCTCCCCAGCCTCTGTCTGAAGGTGCCCAGCCAAAAGAAGTCCACCCGCCTGACCTTCTGCCTGGCCCCTTTGCCCTTGTGGTTGACTGTGAGAAAGGCAAGAGGCTGGGCCGATGGCGGCCTCCCCACCTCAGGCGCTCCACTCAATGTTGCTCTGCCTGATGGGCAGCAAATGGCAAATGATGAATAGAGGCCCAAGAAAGCTCCCAGCAGAGCTGTCCTATTTTTTTGGTCTCTGAGAAGCTCCAGGGACTGACCCAGAAGTAAATTCTGCCTGCAACAGACTGCTGAATCACCCCTTCTCTAGAGCAGGAAGGGTACAAACTGAGCAGAGCAATTTGTCAGTCAGCCTCCAAATAAGCAAATCAGTCCTGTGGGGCCAGAATATGGGTCCAAATGGTGGCTGATGCTTTCCTCCCAAAAATCATAGCTGGGTCAGAAGGAATGACTCAGCTGCCCCAGTGGGACAAGAGATCTCGGTTCTGCCACCTTACCCTTCAGCAGGCAGGGCGTAGACTAGGAGCAGAATTCCAAAGCTAGTGGTGCAGAAGGGGGCCCTTGCCCAGAGGATCCTGAAGGCCATTCCTTTGCAGTTCAGTCGTGGTAGACAGCAGATACTCCACACCTGCCAAAGAGGAAAAGGGGAGAGTCACCAAGGCCAGAAAGATGCTGAGGATGGGAGATGGGAGGGCAGAAGGCACATGGGCAAAGGCCAGCTGGAGCCTCTCTAGAGTCTTGGTCTAAAGGACCGAAAGCAGGAATCATGTGGGCTGATGCACAAAGTCAGGACCAGCTAGCCACTGTCGATCCCCTATGGTGTTCCTTGTGGCCATCAGTCCCTAAATAAGGTTGAGTTTGGACTGCTACTTCTAGACAGCCCAGGAAAATAATAGCCCCAATCTCTCGTGTTGTTCTCCCATCTATGGCAATGGTCAATGTGCTTTGCAGAGTGGAAGGAAGGAAGGAAGGAAGGAAGGAAGGAAGGAAGGAAGGAAGGAGGAAGGAAGGAAGGAAGGAGGAAGTATTACAGTGGTAAGCAGTAGCAAGTTCAGGCTGATGAGAGAATTGTCAGTTTTGGGTTAGTTTTGTGTGTTAGTAAGTAGTTTCAAAGAACTTTTAGAAAGTTCATCTAGAAGTAATGCCTTTTTCATATTTCCTTTAGCCTCAGCCTTCATTCCTCCTGATTCCATATGTTTTCCTGTGTTATTTTTCTTACCTAAACCCCTGCAGTTAGGAGAAGTAACTCAAAGGAGGGGTAAAACATAGTGAATATTAAAGGGTCACATTTAACATTTTAAATTAATATTATTTCAAGAATATGGTTGGCAATTAAGAACTTTATCAATGCAAAATGTTAGATTGGAATACATTTTAAACAGGCTAGACTGTGTTTTTCTCATCAATTTTTAGCCCCTTTGAGCAACGAGATCTGATGGAAAGCTTTATCTGGAAAGATTATGGAGAAGATGACAGCACAGCCATGACCGGAAAATAGCTCTAGAAAATACATATTAGCCAACAAGTTCCATTACCTAGAACCTCCAAGAAAAATAGCTCAGGACAAATGTTTGGGAGCCTAAAGTAATAGAAATGTACACACCTTTCTGGGATAAATACAAGCATAAGGCTGAAGCAGGAAAATGGGCACCTCAGTAAGGGAAGAGTGAGAGACCCTGGAAAAGCTGCCCCATCTCAAGAAAAGGGTTAGGGTGCTGGAGCTTGTGTGGATCCTTCAGTCCCTTGTTTTCCCCCTGGAAGGCTCAGCCTAACCTCAGGCAAGGAACTAGGGGCGGGGAAGTGATCAACCATGAGCTGGCCAGGCTTTCTATAGAAAGACAGTAGAGGACACTGTTTCTGCAGCTCCCCTAAGTATTATGTCTGTCCATTTAGCTTTTTTGATGACAGAAATGGGTCTTTCATGGCCACCCCTGCTTTTGAACATTCCCCGTATATGTACTCATGTAAAAGGCATTCATGGATAGCCGTGTGGCATGCAACCATGCATCTGTTGATGCCTGGAAAACGAGCTTTGCAGCAGCAGCAGCAGCCGTGCTAGTAGAAAAGGGGGCGTATTAAATGGCTGCCTTATTTACTACAATGTCTCCCTCTGTGTGCCTAATTATGTCAGCTCCGTCTGTATGTTGAGCTACTTGTTGTAAGTCTTAGCAGCAAGGCTTCCATCAACACCACGGGCTAGACACAGTGGAACTGAGATGGAGGATAAATGTAAGAACAAAGCCTGAATCACTTATGGGGGGAAATGGAAATGAAAAGCACTGGCACTCTTAACTAAAGGAGTATCAAGCACAAGAAATTTCAAAAAAATACAAAAGAGAAGCGGCAAATGCAGAGGATTAATACATACAGAGTGTATAGTGCAGTGCATCTCCAGCTGTGGCTGGCTGGGACCCCACATGGCTTGACCATTTGTGGAGGCTCCCAGGAAGACGGGAGGGGCAGGAGGCACTCCCTCTCTATCACCAGCCAGCCAGGCTCTGTTTGGAGGTGGCACTGTGGCTGTTCCAAAGGACCCCTAGACCATCATTCAGAAGTATGGCTAATCGAGTACCTCTGTACTTCAGCCTTCCAGGCAAGACAGCAGGTGGCTCTTAAACCCCTGCGCCTACACTTACATGTGAAAAGAAGCAAATGGTGGTCATTGATGCCACTTTGGGCAGTGCACCTTGTACTGTTGGCCTTGTTTGTAAGTCGCTGCCAGGCTGCACCTAGTGGCTCTGGGAAAGCTCCCTTGCAAAGGGCAGCCAACAGTGGTAGGAAGAGGAATTGGGGATTAAGCTCCACTCCTGTTGCCCTGTGGTGCTGGCAAAAGCTCCCTAGACACAAAACGAAGGGGCCAATCTGTATGGCTTTGGCACTCTGTGTCCACCCAGCCAAGCCATGGGACACACCATAACCTTCTGCTCCAAGTCACGCCCGACTCTCAAGGGCCCTGCCTCCCCAGGTCGCCTCTGGGATTGTGCAGCAGGGACTCCGGGAAGCGGGTACCGGGGACGTTTCCCAGCTTTCGGCGGGAGGAAATCTGTGGACCAGTCGGAGCTCCCGAGCAGAGAAAGACCGCCGAGGACACAATGGGAGCACATCGCCAACTGCCAGGTTCGCGGGGCCTGCAGCCCTGGAAGCCAGCAATAAGCCCCTTTGGCCTACCCGCCACAAGTCCCCAGGGGGCATGGGAAGCTCAACCATCCCTCTGTTGCCGCGCCCTCCCGGGTTCTCCTTCACACGCCTCTCTCCGGCAGAAAGAATGCCTACTTCCCCCGAAGTCCGGCGCCAGCCGCGTCCGTTTAGTGGCGAGACGGGAACGGGGGTGGGGGGTGGGTACAGGTTAGCGTCACTATAAGCGCTTGACTCCGATCCTGGAGCATCGCGCAGCTGATTAACTCCCCGTGAGCACGAAGGCCGAGGGCTTGGTCGCCCCATCTCTCCCCCCGCCAGCCCTTTGCTGCAGCCCATTAATCAGACGAGTCTAGAACTGCCGGCTTGGAGTGCGAGAGACCCAGAGAGGCAAGTGGGCTGCGGAGGCACGGAGCCTGTCCGTGCAGTTCCCTCTCTGGCTGCCCCCGCTCTTGATAAAGCAGCCCAGCAGAGGGGAGTTCCGTTGGCCGCTGCTATCTCGCCTTTTCCGACCGTCTCCTTGGGCAGCCCGCCTCAAGACCCTCCGCTGTGCGCATTCAGGGACGCCTGGCTGGCAGCCAGAGGGAAACGCGCCCACTACCGCGCGGCCCTTTGTCCTCTGGAACTCGGGCGCGCTACTTCCCCAGCTGCCGGTGGCCCGGAAAATGAGGTCCGAGGGGCCTTTGCCTCCCCCTCCCTCGCAGCTTGCTGCTGGCGCTGCGCAACTGGGGCGGGGGCGGGTGTGTGAGGTAGATGTGAGCTGCAGGCACCGATCTTCGAGGTCGCGCAACGGGGTATAGCAAGCCGCCGGCCGCCTCGGCCGCCGGTTTCCGTGTCTATCGACCGGGCTTTGAAAAGGGGCCCGCGCACCGACAACGTTCGCCCTCCCCTCCGATGCCGCCCAGCGCTTCTTTTTTGACCCAAAGTGCGGCGACGATCAACAGCACCTGCCTTCCTTGCGATCCTAGATGCCCCTTTGAGCAGAGGAAGCGAGGGGACTAGGCTCAGGTCCGTCGTCGGAGCTGCCGAAGCCGGAATTCTGACGGAGCGGCTCTATGGGCGCTTGGTCGCCGCCGCCGCTCGGTCTTGCTACCGGCAAGCCGCTGGCGCTGCTCTGTTCTCGCGGGTGGCTGTAGAGGGAAGAGGGGGCGGGGCGGCCTGGCGAATGGCTAAGGAGAGGAGCGCATTTCAACCTGCGTCCCTCGGCTGCTGCGAGGGATTCGCGCGCTGTCGGGAGTTCGGCGGCAGCCGCGGCCGTCTTCTTCCGAGACTGACGAGGGTTAGGGCGGCGAGGCGCGGCGGACAGATATCTCCTCCCCGCGCCTCTCCTTCCCCTCCCTTTCCAGGAGGAGGGCTTGGCGGTCTTATGAGCGCCAGCAGGGAAAGTGCCTACTCTGACCCGGATCAGAGAAGCAGTTGGTCAGACGGAGGCAGAACGGCACTCGCATTGAGAGCCCAGCAAGTGGCCCTATTGAGATTAACATCACTGGATCCTCATTGGGAAAAGAAGGTGATTCATTGGCCAAAGCAGTCCCTCTACCAGGCAGGATTCTTCAGTCGTGCTTTGCTGAAGGGCCTGGGGCGGGAGGCGCCTTGGCCAGATTGCGCTGAAGGATCCGGACTGGAAGAGGCCCTGCTGCTTCTGACAATGGTGTCAGGCCATTGGGGGGAGGGGGGGAGGTGCTGGTGCATGGAAATGGGGCACTTTGTACTTTGTGGGATCTTTGCAGCCAGAAGGCAGCAAGGGTTGGGCTCTGGCAGCTTCCGGGTGGGTGGATGGGAGTGGGGAGCCAATCAGTAAAATTGCCAAAGCCAGTGGCCTTATATCCTACGGGTGTCTAGGCATCCCTTTTTGGCTGGGAGGGTTGCTTCCTCCTTTCTTCTTCAGTAGGGTGGCAATCACTGAGGAACTCCCAGGTCTGCTTTGGCTTTCTTTGGCCTCAATAGCAGGAAAGTGAGTTGGTCCAGAAGCCAGTAGTAGACAGGCTGGTATTTGTGGAACAATCAGCCCAGAGTGTATGGCTGTGGCTGAGGAGCTTCCTTGGCGTTCACTTGACCCTCCCTCCACCTGCTGATAAGAAACAGAGAGGATAATGAGGGCAGAGACGACTGGGGTCTTGTCTCCCTGGGCTTCTCGGTTTGGAACTCTCTAGTCTGTTCTGGGTCTCTATGCTAATTGTGGCATTTTTCCTTTCCATTCAGACTTTCCAGAACACTGCCAGCCTCCACTCATGGGTCGCTCTGCTGAGATGACCCTACGAAGTACCCTGGTCTCAGGGTTTACTGTGCAAAGCTCCCACAGGAGACGCTTTGTCCAGACCCTATCCACAGAGCAGGGTTTTCTGGGTGGCATCTCAACAGTAACAAAGCAGAGACAAGCGGGCAATGGGAAAGCTGTGTAACAGGAAAAGCACACTCAGCACAGCTGCAACTGCCTCCTTTTCATCCCTGACCTCTTTTGAGATAAAAGGTGCCAACTAGAAAATGGGAACTCTCGACTTGTTTCCCTGTCAGCCTCTCCTTTTTTCTGCTTTAATTAAGCAGAATTCAGAAATTAATTAACAGGTTTCTTAAAAATAACTTCTCAGAACATTCACACTTAAGAACTGGAGATTTGGGTCAAGAGCTTGTATTGTCATGAGAATAATAATTTCTACTTTGTGAGGAAGACATTGCATGGACTTGAACTTCTCAGGGTTTCCCCCCCACTTATTTAGGATATTCTGTGCCCTTTGTCCTTCATGCTTTAATCCGGATGGGCTGAGATACCCTTAGTCAAGCTGTTTGTTGAGTCAGAGCTGAAGGTCTTCCCCAAATGCCATGGATCTTCATGGTGTTGTGGGGCAAAAACCAGGGGAGATGGTGCCCAAGATGATGACTAATGGTCATTTTTCAGCATCATGTGAGAGACCCATCCAATCAGAAGAGGAGCCAATGGCTTTCCAATGAGTTTCATAAGGATTTTCTGTATCCTATCTTGGAAACCCCACCTAGACCTTCCCATTGCTTTCATGTTGCCCAATTGGAGTGGGTCCCTGCAAGGCCCTTGACAGACTTCTCAACCATGAATGCACTCCCCCCCACCCAATTAAGAAGAAGATGGCACCACTGGGAACTTGCTTCTTTCACTGCCTCCCCCCCCCGCCCCACTGCACACATATCTCTGAGTTGTTGTTTTTTTTCTTTTGAGCTGTATTGTTTTTCTTTTGAGGTGTATTGTTTGAGCTATATTGTCATTGATGCCAAAGATTTAATCAGTCAATTTCCATAGCAACCCATCCACAGCTTCACTGAGATGGATCCCACCTCACCATGGTGGTCTGGAAGACAGATCCGCACCCTTGTCTTCATTCTGAATACTTGATACTTCACATTTCTCAAGGATGAAGGATCACCTGGTTTAATCAAAAGTTAAAGAAAACCCTGTGGGGGTTTCATAGTATGTCCAACTCTATCCCTACTCCGATAATCTGGAGGATGGCCTGTCACCTCTGAGGAAGATCAGCCCCATCATGGGCAGACAATTTTTGTGCTGGCTTGGATGGCGGCATTTTAAAATGCATCTGAAGTATTTACTACAGAATTTGTTTCATTTTTATTGCAGACCTTTGCAGCAATTCTTGGTTGCAGTTTCAAACATACACCATCTGCATTGGAGGTTGTGAAGGGTGGCTCTGTTGCTGTTCCCCAACAGGCACTAGGCTTGCCATCCAGGGACTTTCAAGAGCCCATATGGAGAAAGGGGAAAAATAGGACCACAAGCCAATCTTCTCTTTCTCCAACCATCTCATGAAGCTTCCTGGCACACTTGCCTGCCCCCCTCAATGTGATCCAAGCTGATTAAGCACTTCATTCCTTAAAAAAAAAAAACTAAGTGAACTTTAAATATTTGCTGATACCGACAATTGCCTTAAAGAGGCTGTGCAAATGAGTAAAGTATTCATGTTGCAAGCCTTACAGAATGCAGAATAAGCTAGCTCAGAAGTGTCAGAGCAGTAGCAAGAGTGGCTTCTCTCCCCATATATTGAAGGTTTGGGGCAAAAAATGGGGTGTGAAGGGGGTCTGAGAGCTCTACAGCTGCCTTTCTGGCTCCACTAATCTTCAAATGTTTTGCTGCAACCAAGTGTGTTCTGTACACATGACCAACACAGTTACTTAGTCCACCACCTGAGTGATGATAGCTTCTTACAGTTTGCTCTACAATTGTCCCAGCTATCCAAACCAAATTGTCTGGTGCCCAATTTGTTCAATACCCTCCCTTTTTCTTTTTCTTTTAAAATAGCAAGGGAGGCACGAAGGTGGCTTCCAGGGAAATATTTAGTAGCCGTTGAAAAACAAAAAGGGCAGAAGAAGCATTACTTAAACTTCAGGAAAAAAGACAGTGTTAGGAAGAGGCTCAGATTGGCTCCTCACTCAGTCAGTGGTAAACAAAAGAAGGGAAGGGAAAATGTAAGCAGCCTAGAGACAATGTCCATAAAACAGAGTTGCACTCTTCCTGTGGGGTGGGGTTCCTTCTGCCATCTTCCAGGCACTTCACCCACTTGCTAACATTTCTCAAGGATACCACCAGCTCCTTCCTTTGGGATGCTCTTCTTCTAGCTCTGAGCTCAGTCCACAGAGCAATGCAATTCCCCGTGGGAAGATGCTCATTCCAATTCCTAATGGTGTTTTTATCCCTCTCAAGCTTCATCCAGTTCTTGTAGTTTCTTGAAAGAATGCTGGTTTCTTCCAGGCTCTGTCCAAGATCTGCCCTCCTTCTCTTCCTCTCGCCAGCTGCAGAAGGGGTAAGAAGGGACTCACTCGTCTGCTCCTTCTACTGAATCAAACTTCAGAGGAGGGCAGCTTTGGTATAGTAATTGAGATTCTGCTGCCCTCTAGTTGCCTGTAAAGGCACAATAAAGCACATCCCCAAAAGAAAAACCACCATTATTTGAAGAAACGTAGTTCTCCAAGGGACTGAGGACAAGTATTTAGCAGCCTTTTCACTGCTATAGTATGAGCTGTATCGTGTGTGAAAAATGAGCTGAGCACGGGTAGAATCACAAGGTGGGGAAGAGAGGAACATTCTTAAGACCTCAGACTAGGATGGAAGAACCCTCCGACAGCCATTGGGATCAAATAGCAGCCATTGTGCCAAGCCATTATCTCCTTCACAATGCAGTTTCCTATTCCTCTGGCTCATAAGAATGAGAAGAAAGGAGAATCAGTTAGACTTTGCACATATTTTAACCCTACCATGATAGAAAGTGTAACATTGTAGGAGATCTCATGAGTGAGTATTGTGTGTAGACCACAAAGCAGATTTCAGGAAGAAATAGAAAATTTGGAACCGACTTGAAAAGTATAGTTGAAATGCTAGGAATGGCAGCAAACCTCACATTTCTATCGTAAATGGTCAGGAATCCACAGGAGTGTGGTGGAATAAAAGGAAGCAAGTACATACATATTACAGCATTGGTCTTTGAATATCAATAAAAATTAAATGATGAGACTGATTTCTGCCTTCTCTCTTTGCAACTTATGAGTTTCAGACTTACTCATTCAGATTCTCTTTAAAAACAATACATTTAATAATCTAATTGAAAAGGTACTCAGAAGTGCTTTTTGTTTCTTCTGCATCTGTAACCATCTCCTTTCTTTGGAAATCAGAAGAGAGATTCTTCTCCTCTAACATGAATTTAGCTCATCCTGACTAAAGGTTTTAAAAGAAAGAAAGCTATAAAAAGAAGATTGAAAAACAACATCAGACCCAAATCTCTCAGAATGTCTTCCTCGCATGGTAAAGTTTATTCCCTTCAGGCAGCAGAGTTTTTTGGTTTTGCAAAGCATGTTAACTAATATTACTCTGATGTAGCAGGGATAGGTGTCAAAGAGTCAACCTCCTGAGTTTAATGTAGATGAATGTCTGTGTAGCAAAGAGGAACATACTTCAGACTCAGCAGATTGTCTCTTGCACCAATGGGATATGTTTCACTGGCTTCCATGTGTAGTTGTTTATAGGTGTGTATGTACACTTGCATTGAAGAAAAATGTCACTGCATAAGGTCTCGATAAGCACTTGGACTAGTTCAGTTTTCATGGTGGAACTTTTAAACCGGAGGACTAGTTGTCAAACACTGAATGCCCCCAAGGACTGGGAGGAGGCTGAGAGATGGTGGATCCAACCTATAGAAAACTTATACACATAGGTACCCAGGGACAGATACAGAAGGCCTCGTTCTCAATCCAAATCCTGCTCCAGAGCAATTGTGGCTCTTCCCAAAGGGCCTTGGTGGTGCAGGCTGTTAATCATCTAGCACTTAGTGCAAGCTGCCTGCAATTAATGCAGGCTCGAATCCCACCAGGCTCAAGGTTGACTCAGCCTTCCATCCTCTCGGGGTAGGTAAATTGAGGACCCAAGATTGCTGGGGGCAATAAGCTGACTTTGTAAAAATGCCGCTTGGGGGGGTCAAAAGCCCTAGTAATAAGCAGGCATATACAATGGAATGAAGGCTATTGCCGAGCACTTAGCATGGTGCTCCATAGACTGTAAGCCGCCCTGAGTCTCCGGAGAAGGGCGGCATATAAATGTTGAAATAAAATAAATAAATAAATATCCAGCTATTCAGACATCACTCTAGCCTGTATCATAGGTAGCATCAGCAAACGAGTCTGACATCAGTAAATGCCTACAGAATAGAAAAACCCAGGACTTTCTGCCAGGAACCCTGCAAACCACAAAGTCACACAATATTAAAAATATATTTTCCAAAGTGTGATGCTTCTAGCATCCTGATTCAAAAATCTAGTGAAATCAAAGCATTCTGAACTAATTTATTACTGAATGTTACAGAAATTATTGAAAAGTAGCCCAGCCAATGCCAGAGATATTACTGATTGGGGTAGTTTCAAATATTGTCCCTGTTTTGGGATATTGCAGCAGGTGTCCAATTGCAGGTATCTAACCAAGCAGCATCAGACAAGAATTGCAATGTTATGAACCTGGATTCAGAAGGAGGCATTAAAACTCCCAAGTCCTGATCAAAGAGGGGGTCACCCCTGCATACTGATACTTTCTTCTTTACCTGCCTGTCTCCTTCCCTGTCATGCCTTGTTTGTTACTAGTTCCTAATCATTCTCTTTGCCCACTTGGCATCTCTTTTTGCTCCTTGGCATCCTTTGTAAAATACAATCGCCAGAATTGAATGGAAGATTCCAGATGGGAAATGTAAACACTGAGCACAGGGACACTATTTCCATGTACCAAGCCTGGCCCTTCACATACAGACAAACAGGAATCAGAAAATGGAATTCCTCTATGGATTGGTATTTGAACCAAGAATTTTAAACCTGTGTATAATAAACTGGGATTATGGCTGAGCTGTGAGATTGTAATGTTTGCTGAAGATGCTCGGTGGTTCAGGATACAAAATGAAAAGGGGATTTTGAAGAGTTCCAAAAGGATATCCCTAAAGTAGATGAATGGATTTAAAAGGGTAAAAGGTTCAAGGTAAAGTAGTGTAAAGTGATATATGATGGCATCCACCCACACAAAACTCCCAAGCTTTCCATATACTTTAATGGGATTTGAGTTGGCAGGGCTGATCATGAAAGGAATCTTGCAGTCATGTTATACATTTGGATAAAAATGCCAATTTGGCGCATTCCAGGAACTGAAAATAGACCTGCTTCTCCTTGTATTGATCTATAGTGAGGTTGTGGTTGGAGTGGAGTGGAGTGTGGACTGTAGAACTAAAAAGAGTATCAGGGGCTCCTTTATGGGGAGGGACTTTCACAACAGGGAAGAGTTTGCTTTTGAATGAATGCAGACACAGAATGGAATCCATCACACCTTGCATGGCACAGAGAACAGGGTGACAGAGATATTTCTCTCCCTCTTTCACTGTATTAAAATTTGAAGTTATCCCTGGGACTAAAATGGAGGGAGATTTGGGACTTGCAGAAGTTTCTTTTCTTATACCCAGTTTGTAGCCTAATTCTGTGGAATTCACTGCCAGACAGGTTCAGAAGGATCAGGCAGAGCGGTAGCTGTTTATTATTTCCTTAACTGAAAAAAATGAGGAGAGGCAAAAGGCTTTGGGATTTAGGGGTACTTTGTCTTATGCCTTCCACAAACCTGGCTGCAAAACTGAAACTGTCCTGGAAAAGCAATATCAAAAGAAAAAGGGAGCAACCGAAGGAGAACCAGCTGCTGCCCTTGGAGGACCAGGTAAGAGCAGCCAAGCTCTGACAGGCCTGCCTCTTTTCCCAGCTGGGGTGGCCGCTGGCTGCCTGTTACCTTCCTCTCCCTCACATTTTTGGCATGGGGACTCCGCACGTGATGTCTGAACTTTTGCCCATAGGTGGGTGGGTGCACTAACATGGGTCCCAGGTGCTCTACTCATGCACTGGCTACCTCCTCTGGAATGATATGCAGGCAGCATGTCCTAATACTAGTGGTGTTTAGAGGTTTTCATATAAATTGAACACATATATACTTGCAGGATCTTCCAGTGGAGAATGTGTTTTAGAAAATACGATGCCTCTAAAAACACAAAGGCCTGGAAAGAGCCATTGGTTTATTGGAAACAAACAGGGGAAATAGAGCTGTGTATTAAGGGAGGGTGAATCCCTTAATATTGTAAATTAGAATCATTCATAAAAATATAAGAATGCGGAAAAAGCAACAATGATCTGACAAAGCCTGCATGTATTTGGGGTGCATCTGAGGAGATGCCTCTACTCTCCCTGTTTCCAGGTAGATGGATGCCCAGCTATTTCTGGAAAGGAAGAACACAATTTTAGACAGTTGAGGCCATGCCAGAAAAGAGAACTTTTCTGGGGATAAAATTAAGGCACTCCCAGCTTGAGAGAGGGAAGGCAAGGAAAGGCTCTCCCTGGCCACTTGATAATATACACTCCTCCCATCCCTGAACTGGCAGAGAAGGTTTGAGGGCAGAATTTGCCCAGCTCTGAGGGCCAAGTTGTCTCAGTCCTAAACTGGCTTCAGAACAGGAGAAGGAAAGAGATAGACCTCCCCCCCCCACTTCATCCTCCCTCCAGGTCAGCAAGGCAAGACAGTGCTGAGCATGGTAACCTCCCCACACATATCGAGGAGAACCACCAAACTTATGAGATGCCCCCACGTTTGTGAAATGCTCAGTGCCCTTGTAAGAAAACATCTACATCAAGATTAATTGGTCCCTGAGTAGCAACAGGGATGAATTAAACAGGAACCAGTGGCCCAGTAAACCAAATTATTTACTTATATTCACTGACCACACCTCATAGACAGTACAGCTGACAGATATGAGATGCAGTCATCAAGAGTTTTCATGGACATTAGAGCTTAGTGAGAAGTCACAGAAGATATAGATATCATATGAATTAGTGTGAAAGTATCTTGATGTAATTTTGGAAGAAAGGAAAGAGAATTATAGAATAGGATAGGATACTTGATTTGGCCAAGTGTGGTTACAGAATAGATAAATGGAAAATAGAAAGAAAAAAAGAGACTGGAGAAAAATGTTTAATTGAGCAGCAATCAGGGAGGGTCTTCTCTGAACAGCAAAATCTTCAATCCTGGGATTCTTCCCTTTCTGAGTTAAGGACATCTGAAAGAACATGGGCCTTCTCTAAGGTGCAACTCTTGCCAAGAAACACCACCGCTTCATCTGAACAAAGAGGCTTTTCCTTGATAATTAAATAAGTTCAGGAACAGAGACTTCCAACATCACTGTGTCAGACAGGTAGGTTTCTTCTCTGTTTCCTGGCCTGTAGAAACATACAGTTGTACATACACATGTGTGCCTATTCATGTGTGGCTGACACAAGGCTGACTGTTCAGAGGTAGTTTCCTTTCTGTATCTGGTCCACCATTTCCTATGGATTCCCTCCCCATGTATCTGAAGTGCACTTAGCATGGGAGAGTGGCATGGAGAAGCCCAGCTGGTGGGCTTGCTGTAGAATGTCACGCAGGAGGTTAGCCTACATGAGCTTCAGTCCCTCCTCCTCCTTATGGGTATAGGTTGAAAAGGAGTGTTGTGGCATCAGTTTGCCAGTCCTTGCCTCAGGAGGAGGAGGAGGTCAGGATGGTCTGTTTATTTTAGAATGGAAATAGGAAAAAAAAATTAGAAAACATGTTCAGACAAATTTCATTGTATTCGTGGAATGCAATGACAATAAAGGTATTCTATGTTATTCTAACTGAAATGAAAATGCATCCAATTTATACTGAATTTAATAGTGAAGATTGTTGGTTGGAGATGCCAAGTACCACTTGGATTGTCTGGTTCTCCTGGAATTCCTGTAGGGAGCAGGGCAATGCCTAACAAGACCTCAGGAAGGAGATCTGTTGAAGTAAAAATCTACCTGTAAGAAAGCAGATAGCTTTGCATGGAAGAAGGAACCCAGCCGTTGCTCTCCCTGGAAATGGGGGCTCTTCTTGGCTCAGCATGCTCTGCCTTGCCCCTGGAGCTAAGCCAGTTTGGTTGCCTGCGGGAAGTGAGAATCACAACCCTTCTCCTGCTCTTGGTTCTCGCTAAAGGGCATGAGCCCCTTGCCAGGTGGCTAGCTGGAGGGAGAGGAGTACTTACACCGGAGGAGTACTTACAAGAGCTTCTCCTCTTGACAGACCCTGACTCTAACTCAGCTCTAGATGCTATCAGAGTGGCATCTTGCGGGGTTGTTAGCAGGGTGTCCTCCTGGCTGACTAACCACATCTACTATCGTCACTGTGGTGATGGGGAAATACTGCCGAGGGTGTCTGATTGGCTTGTGAGTGGCCAATGGTCCGCATTTCTTGATTTGCTCGCTGAGATACAAGCACATCTCCCAGGAATCTACCAATGTCTGATTAGGATGGGTGGTCACATGAGCGCCTCCCCTCAAAAGTGGGGAGTAGAGATGATGGGGAAGAAACAGAAACGAACCACACACTATGGCCCTAGGTCGATTTAAGCAGGAAATGCTAGTGCCGCCGCCGCCGCCACCGCCACTGGATAAGCCGACAGGGTTTAACCTGGACTAGATCGAGGGAAAATAGGTAGCGGCCATTCGAGTGAGGAATGGTCCCTAGGACACCCAAGTGCGGGCGGCATTCTCAAAGCTGCCAGTGGGGCTAAGAAGAACCTCAGCCCGAGAAGAGCTGTGTCGGGCTCAGCGGTTGGGGAGCAAGAGAAGGAAGGAATTGGGCTCCCTTTCTCTTTGTCCCTGGCTCCTTTTGCCCCTCCTCCCCCTCCCCTCCTCGTGACGGAGTTGGTGCGGGTCGGAGAAAATCCGCGGAACCATCTTCTGCTCATCCGCATGCGGGGGCGGCGTTTCCTCCTCTCCCTGGAAATGCCCCCGCCTCCCTTCCTTTTTTGCTGGCTTCTTGCCGCCCCTCCCGCTACAGTTCATCCGTGCCAATCACTTTCCTCATCTCCTGCTCTGGGAGCGAGCCAAATGCGCAGGCAGCCCCTTTCTAAAAATAGGGAAGGAGGACCCTGGCAGGGGCGGGAGGGGGCTGCTGTGAGCCCAAACGGCGCGTGGCTCGTGGCTCTTCCCTCGCCGCTGCCCTCGCCTCCTCTTGGTCCGCCGCCCCGGTCCCGAAGGAGGCGAGCAGGCTGGAGCGAACCTCTGCACGGCCGGATGGCGGCGTAGCGGCAGGACCGGGGGCAGCAGCGGCGCCCAGTAGACAGCGCGGTCGCTCGTCTGAAGCCTCTTTTCCGCGGCCCCCCGCCCACTCTCCCTCCCTCCCGTTCTCAGCCCCCCCCCTCCGCCGCCGCCGCCCGCGAGAACGGTGTCTACGTTTCACTGAGGCCGTTCGCGAGCGTTTGTCTCTGCTCGCTCCCGAGGGACCTGCTCCGCCGCCAAAGGAGAGCTTGCTCGCTCGCTCGCGCAACCGAGGATGCTGCTGTTGCCGCAATTGCCGCTGCTGGGGGCCAGAAGTGGAGTGTCGGGCCGGCGCTGAGGGACCCTCCCGTGCGCCTCTCCCCTCCCGGTTTCTCCTTTCCTTCCTCCCCAATGTTTAAATGCTTCATGTGATTAAAAAGCAGCCGCCGCAGCACCCCGACGTCGGGCACCCAGGATATCGGTCGCGGGAATCGGCCCTTCCTGCGCGCCGAGGAGGACGACGAGCGCGGTTCCCTTCCACCCCTTCCGCCCTCCCCCTTCCTTCCCTTCCATGGTCCTGGAGGTGGAAATGTGGAGATTTCAGGCACGCAGGCTGAGTGGATTCGTCTCTGCTTTGGCAGCTCTTTGTCTAGCCTGCTGCGCCCAAAGGTAAGAAGCGACGTCGGATCGGGGAGTCGAGGTTGGGCTGCAGAGGCCCCTTCCCGCATTGCTTTCTTGCGCCATCCTCGAGTCGCCGATATGGGGACCCGCTCAGCCCCGCAGGGGAGAGCTTCTGACCGACCGACGGAGCGGGCAAAAAAGGCTGACCTCGAAGGAGGCCTCTGGCGGGGAGGGGCCAGTGGGAAGAAATTGCTGCTGACCATTTTCCGCCGGAGCAAATCGCCGCTGTTGTTGAGCCTCTGAACCCCGAGGGAGCTGCTGGCGCCGTGGCGAGATGGGGATAGGGATCGGCGGTCAAGCGGCGGTAGCACACCGCTGTCCTGCCAGGTTGGCTCTCGTCTGCACGCGATCCGACGCCTGACTCGAATCGCCGGCTGTCGTTTGCCTCTGCCTGCTAACCGGGAGAGCCAGAAAATCAGGACTTGGAGGCCGCATTTCTATCCAGGGTTCAAATTCCTTAAAGAGACCGAAATCTCCAGCCGTCGGCTCTGCTGGTACCCAGTGGGGAATTGGAATCCGACTATAAATAGTGTGTGCGTGCGTGTGTGCGTGTGTGTGTGTTGGTTTAGATGGAGATCAATGCTCAAAGAAATGCCTCCTCCCATTTTGGAAGGGATATGAAGACTTCTGCAGAACTGGCCTGGAGCAGAAGCTACTGAAGCTTTTGCTGGTTAAGGGGAGTCCATCCCCTTCCCCCAAGCTTCTTCTGACCACAGACAGTGTTTTTAGTTCAAGTTCTTCCGTTCTTCTCTCAACGCTGGCTCTCTTTGGACAAAATACAAAACATCTAGACAGTCAAAAACTGAAAATCTGAATTGGAAAATGGAGCTGTGCCAAACTATAGGCAGTTGGGGAAGAACTGGTAGTCTAGTAAGTCTCCTATCTGAATAAGATCTCTGTGGAATTCAGAAGCTTGCATCTATCACAGCAGGCTCACTCTGGTGCATCTTCTTCTGAGCCATTCCTATGATACTCAGGTTAGGGTGAAGGGGGAAAAATCCTGGTAAAGAGCAACCTTTAGCCATCATCAGCCTCTTTCTGTGTCTCTTCAAAATGCTCAATGTTGCATGGAAGAGATGAAAGAAGGACCCTGTGTTAAGGGACAGATGATGTCAGAAAGAGCTGGAAGCTGATTCCATATAGCATAACATCTTAGGAGAGCTTTGCAGGATTGGGCCTTTGGTTTCCACTGGAAGACCAAAGAGGACTTGAGCTGTGAAAACTGATCTGTAGAATTGTCAAATCACATCACCCCTTTATTACTATCATGGTCTTCAGAATTAGGCAGTGCTTGCACCTATTAAGGAAGTATTGTTCATTCAGGACTTGAGTATTCCACCTCCATGATTTCTCCAATCTCAAAAAAAAAAAAAAAAAACTGGCCCGCACTGCCTATATCTTCCAGTAACAAATCCCATGAATGTTATGCTTGAAGATAAATATCCCTCTAGTCAAGTTCAAATCTTCTACCTCCTGTGTCATGAGATGATTTCTGTGAGGGCTGTTGTTTTAGAGAAAATGCTTTCCTTCGTTTGTTTGACCCACATTAGATACAAGTTTAAATCTTTTACATATTGCACAGCGTCAATCTCCTGATCACCGGGATCAGCCTTTTCTGTATTATTTCACTTCTTCAAGATACTTTTTAAGATGAGAAGACGAGAAATTGTGCAGGGCATTCTGAAAGTGACCATCCCATAAATCTTTAGAAAGGATGCATCAGGGCACTGCCCAGCTCTATCAACATGCCTCCTGGCTGGGGAGCACAATTTGCCTCTGCTCAAAGGCCAGGGGCCCTTTTCTGAAGACAAATGCAAACCAATCTCCTCAAGTCTTCCTCTGGGCCCAGGAAGTGTCTTAACCCACTAACATTAGCACTAGCAGCAGCCATGGTAGAAAAGAAAGGCTTCCTTGGCTTGGCTAAAGACACACACACACACACACACACACACACGTTCAGAGAGGCCACATGCTGCTTTTATCTGCTGTTTGTGTCTGAATCACATATGCGGTGGTGGGCAGGAGGGCTGCTCTGAAGGCTACTCCTGCTTCCTACCCACCTTGGCTGGCTGAGAATCCTGTTGCAGCTTCTGTTTGCTTTCAATCTATGACAAAAGAAATGGTGCCTTTGCCTTGGGAAAGGGCGATGAGAATGGTGACTGCATGAACCAGCCTGCAGAGAGAACAAGTCCATGGGGCTGGATATAGTTCAATGGTTACAGGAGTGAGGAGCAACTGCTGGGTTGGGTTCTTGGCCTCAGGCCACAGGGTTTTGCTTCCTTTGTGTCTCAACCTGCTTCCTTCTCCCCACCCACCCTGCCCCTTTGGAGGAACAGAAAAGAGTATTGCCGGCCATGGTCTCTAAGAGGAAAATAAGAGATTTAGGAAGGAGGCAGGCTCATCACACCAAGACCACCGAGGCCAAGATGTAGTCTTGCCTCTCATTGGCTGCAGAAAACCACTTGCTCTTTAGAGCATTTTCAGGGATTCCAGAGTCTCTTGCCTGTCTGGCAGTGGATGGAGCAGGGACAGTAGGAATGACAACTATATTCAGGAAGCCCCAGGAGAATTAAGGGGGCAGAGCAGCCTCGGTGTCTTCTTTGTGTAAAGGCCATGGCCTTGTGAACTGATTTCAGAAGTTGCACATCTCATAGAAGGTCAAGCCCAGGAAGGGCTCTGGGACAGAAGCTGTGAGGCTGCTAGGGGCCTGCCAAAAGGAACCAGGAGGCAGAATCTTCTGGGCTCAAGAGAGGAGGCAGGCAGTGGGAGCAACCCGACAGGAGAGGCCGGTGTGGGAGCCCGCTTGCTGCAGTTGAGTTGGCTGGTCTCCCCCAATCTTTCTCCAACCAGAGCAGCTGTTTCTCCTTTAGCTTTCCTTGGTCACTTCAGTCCAGGATCTTCTGGGATGTTGGGTGTGGGTGTGGGGCACTGATAGTGACCAGATCACATTACCCTTTCTGTCTTCTAGCCCAGCCACTGGGAATATATCCGTGGTTAAAGATATTGTGGACAAATTGCTGAAAGGATACGATGTCCGTCTCCGGCCTGACTTTGGAGGTATGTAGATCCTTCTGTTCCTTTGGCTTTGACTAGGGTCTTGGTTCAAAGCAGACAGAGGGCCCCCAAGGCAATTTGGGCTCCTTTTGTTGCTCTGTAGCTTTTGTGATGACCTTTGAAATTTCCTTTCCTTTCCTTCATCCTCACCTGTTTCTCAACTGGGCCGGGCAAACTGTGCCTGATCAGAGCCAGTCTCCACCAGAATCTGTTCTCAGTATTGAGAATGACAGGGGCAGGAGGAATGAAGATTGGCCTTGGCTGGAGGTGCCCTTTCTGCAGAGTTGCTGCTATAGACTTCCCAAAACCTCCTGACTGCTCCTTATCCCAGGATCCTATAATGTCACAGTGGCAGATTGGTTACTCTGGCAAAGCCTCACCCATTTATGCCTTCCCGGGCTGAGGGATGCATACACACAAATGTCTTGCTGTGCAATTCTTTGGGGTTCTTCCAATATGGCATAAAAAGAGCATGCCGAGGCAATCAGTTGTTTGCTTAAAAATGTGTAGATTGGTCATCCCAAAGAGGAGGAATCCAGTGGCATCCCAAATAATCTGCACTCAGGAAAACACTTCGGGAGCTGATCTTGCATTTTTGGTTGACAGGATGTTAGGACTGGAACTTTTGTTACTTTGTTGCAGTATACAGTTCTTCATTGTGGTATTGGACTTTATCACGGTTCATGGTTGCTATTGACTTTTTTCTTTGGAAATGTTGGGTCACTTTTATATTCTTTTTGCTAACATCCTACAATATTAGTACTACTACTAATAGCAGCATTAAGAGTATTGAAAGTGTTTTATGCATATTTTATAGTTTAAACATTGCTTAAGTGACAATGAACTGAGTAGCTGGTAGAATGAGGGCAACAGACTGTTGTTTGCAAAAAACCCTCCATAGATCAAAGATCCTGATTTACAGAGAATAACATGCTTGGAGTAAAACTAGGCTCTGGATGTGCTTGTGGTATCTTAGCATAAAATGTACCAAAACAGATGGTCACTCTCCTTAACATAATCAGACAATGCTTTATGTAGTTAAGACTGGTAAGATCATCCATACATCTTTTCTTCTAAAAAGGAACATACAAAAATCTAGATTTTCAAAACCATGAAGAATAGTAGAAGTCAATATTTATGATTACAACTGGTGATGATCATATAGAAGATGATGTCATAGAATGTATTAGAGGAATTACTGTAAAGAGCATGAATTAACAAATGAAAGTTTAAAAAATAGGAGGATGAAGGGTGTAAATGAAGGCGATCTGATTTTGTGGAGTGGTATTGATAAATATAGGCAATTTTTCAGAGAGGTGTGAGATGGTGATAATGGGGATTTCATTTTCCATCGCCTGAGAATCTAATGCTACAAAGAATCAGATGCTCAATAAATTCTTGCTCTCCTGCTGATAAATTCATTTGCCAGAAGGTGAAAGAAAGAACAAAGGGTCTATTATCCTAGACCAAATCCTTACTAAAAAGGATGAGTTGGTTGAAGAAGTCATGGTGACTAGTACCTTGAAGGACAATGATCGTGAATTCATGATATCTAGGGGAGAAGGAACTAAGAAGAATCAGATCTGCATGCTGGGCTTCAGAAGAACATATTTGTTGAACTCTGAGGAAAGGTAGGTTAGATCCTATGGTTTAAAATCTCGAAGGAGAAACATGTCTAGGAACCATGGAAAATGAACTCAGTTGCAAACAATTCCAATAAAAAGAAAAATGGAAGGAATCTGATGGCTCAGAAGGTATCTGCATCATGTCTGTTTTTTAAAAATTCTGGGCTAGGCAACTTCAAGATATAGTATGGTAATCTATAAGACTCTTGAGGAACAGGAAGAATTGCAATCAAGACAATGGTCAGATAAATTGAATCCAAGACAGAAATGTAATTTGAGAAAAACTTTCAGATTTGACCCTCCCTAGTTGTCTTGAAGATAAAGGGAAGGGGCTTACATTCAGTCTTGCAGGATAAAAGCAGCATTCGTATTCCTTATTTTAGACTAGTCTGGTCTACCTTGAAAGGCTGGGAGGTAGGACAATAACCCTTAATATACAATACAGTGAGTATAAGAAAAGAAGACATTGCTTGGAACCCAAAGAGGAAAATTATGCTACAAAGTGCTCAAATTTGGGTGGGTGGAGCTTTGCTATTAGGAAGGATGAAAAAATATTTGATGGAATGATAACATGAAAGAGACCCTGGATAAGGAAAATGTATATAAGGAAACAATCAGTGGTGGGATTAATTTTTTTTTACTACCAGTTCTGTGGGCGTGGCTGATGGGCGTGGCATGGCTTGGAGGACATGGCTTGGTGGCATGGCAGGGAAAAGATACTGCAAAATCCCATTCCCACCCCACCTGCTTTCCAGGTCCATTCTTCTGTGCAGGGCAACCAAAGAAGACCCAACCAATCAGTTGGGACTCGGGAGGCAGAGAATAGATGGGGGTGGGCCCAGTCGGAGGTGGTATTTGCCGGTTCTCCAAACTACTCAAAATTTCCACTACCTTTTCTCCAGAACTGGTCAGAACCTGCTGAATACCCACCTCTGGAAACAATGGCTGAAAACAATGAGGATGAGAAAAATACATTGCAGAGAGGAAACAGTTAGTGGCTAGTCATGTGATGAAAAAAATAAGGAGTAGATTAAAGGTGGCCAAGAAAGTGCAATACAATACAACTCTTCATGCAGTAGGGAAGAGAGGTCTAACCAAGAAGTCTCTAGCAAACTGAACAGAATTAAGAATAAAAGTGATGAAATTTCAGGGATGAATCAGAAATGAGGGAATGCTGGATAAAATTTTTTAGAGAATTTTATGGGTTTGGAATTGAAATGGATGCTTGCTATAAGTGATAATGTTTCTAGTGCTATAAATTAGAAGGCAGTCACATACCCTTGTCAAATATTGAAAAATGATAAGATGGTATAGGTGGTGTTAAAAACAAATGTGGCTTTCATGTGGAATAGCTTGTGAATTGTGTAGCTTGTATGAGATGGCATCTGTGCCTTATGACTAGAGGAAGGCTGTGATTGCTTCCCTGTATAAAGGAGAAAGAATGGAATTTATTTGTGCCTAGGAAGATGGAAAAAGTACAAGAGTAATCATGAACAATGGTTGGGAGATGCCATGCAGCTTCATGGCAGGTAAGGGATATGAAGACCCTCATTTTGCCCTTCAATAGGTCATGGAAAAAAATACAAATGCAAGCAACAAATATTATTGCATGTTTGATTATTTAGAGAAAGTATATGATAAAAAATATGGCTGCACTGTTTTGGGTTCAATGCAGAGGTGGTATTCAGCAGGTTTTGACCAGTTCTGGAGAAGCGGTAGCGGAAATTTTGAGTAGTTCGGAGAACCGGTGGTAACCTTCCTCCAGGAGTGGGGAGGGAATGGAGATTTTGCAGTATTCTTCCCTGCCATGCCCACCAAGCCAGACCCACCAAGCCACGCCCACAGAACCAGTAGTAAAAAAATTTGAATCCAACCACTGGTTCAATCGATTAAGAACTAGAAAAAAAAACCCTGGAACTTTGATGTTATATATGCTGACAGCAGCAACAATACTTTATGCACAAAAATGGAAGGATGCTTTGATTTCCACAATGGATGAATGGCTGCAAAAGTTGATTGGAGTTAGCAGAGATGGCTGAACTGACTGCTCTGATTAAACAAAGTAATACTTGGAAACTTTGTACCTGAGATGGAAAAAATGAAATTTGATTTTGGGTTTTCTAATTAGAAAGGTTTGATTTTGGGTTTTGTTGATTAGATAGATTGCTACTACTACAATGACTAATTTATATTATGAAGTAAAAGCAAAAAGTTGAGATTTTATATTATTAACTTATTCTACTGTGCCAAAAAGAGTCAGAAGTCGATGCCTTTCTCTTCCTTTTTCCTTTTACCCTATACTTCCACTCCTCTATTTTCTGATTATTTATTTTTCTTTGTATTTCTATATTTTATATTTTGATAAAATAATAAGAAATGGAAATCAAAAGCAAAAATAAGGTTGAATTATAGAACATTTTGCATGAATATGAAATTAAAGTTAGGTTACTGAATGTGCTATAAACAATCCATGATGGAAATAAGTGAGAATAAATATAAGGGCTGAAAAGTAATGCCTCCAGCATTATAATTTACCACCAGATGCTAGTGACAGCTTCTCGGAAACCCGTGTGTGTGTGTGTGTGTGTGTGTGTGTGTGTGTGCATTTGTTCTTTCACTTCAGTTGGTGGGAAATTGCGGGGGGGAAAGATTGTGTTGCTGTTATTTGTGAAATGAAAGCCTGGAGTGAGTACTCATCAGTGTACATGACATTTTTGGCTGTTGAAGGAGTCTCTTCAATTAAGATTCACAGCTGAATGCTGCTTATTTATAGTGATGACTGTATGGATGTGGGCACTGTGCGTTGCTTGGCTAAAAGAATAAAAATTAAGAATTAAAGATAGTAAACTGGGAGGAGTCAATTTTATGGTCAGAAATGAAGTGCTGTAGATGACCTACTGCAGCAACCTCTGAGTTCCATGTGAGAAAGTCAGGTGAATCAATTAGAAACAACCAACAGGTTATCAAAGGGAAATTGCTGTCAACATAATGTTTCACAGGAACGTGTAGGTCACATTATGGATCTTCTTCAATATCAGAATATTTTTTCTGGATTGGTTCCTTGAATGCTGTAGCAGGGATGAGAGCTTCAAGACTAAATTTGTCAGCAATTATTGTTGATACAGTAAGAATGAATGTAAGGAACTGCTTCATAGCCTTGAGACAGCCAACAAAAGATAGGCTCATCATTATTACCCAGAAATGAAGCATCCAAAAAACTTCACTTATGGAAAAAAGCATTCAAACTCCAGCTTTGATTACAGTTTTTTGAGGGCATACAGATATGGTTATTTGCTTGGATTTCTTTGAATCTGGAGAGATTATCAACTCAGAATGGTCCAGTGCAACACTCAAAATGTTGCAGCAATGATTAAGCAGAGTTTGGAAGTATCAGAAGTAAATTTTATGGCTATCTGGCCTCACATCTTATGAGCCATCCAAGAGGCAATTGTAAAGTTGGATCTGTCTTTTCCATCTGACATAAAGGCCAGATGTTCCCATGAAATGAAGGAATACCTTCAAGGGCATCTATTTGACTCCGAGGAAGGGATGGAAAGGACTCTCAGGGCCTGGTGGAGTTATTTAGTGATGCCTTTAAGAAACTTGTCCATCCCCTGCACAGTGAATGGGTGTAATTGTGTGGACAACTAAATAGAAGCAACAAAAGAGTTCATTTTAAGAATTACTTTCTGTTTCATGTATTATAATATACTTATTTAAATCAAAGTTATGGAGGCGGAGGCATAGAAAGCTTTGGAGTTATGGAGGCATAGAAAGCTTTGGGAATGATTCAATATTGGACTAAGTAAAGGGCACCAAGGACATTTGTTGTCCTCTTGATTGCTTAGCGTGTTTGTGGATCAATGTATAAAAAGTGCTTGTGGTCATTAGAAGTTCGTTGGAAATGTGGATTTATGAACATTTTTCTATGCAGGAAATCTTGCTGGCTGACAACTCAAATAATTTGTAGGGAATATTACATATTGAGTGATGCAACAAGAAGTATTAATTGGGAATTATTGCATAAAAGACCAAATAGTTGTGTTTGATAGAGGAAAAAATAAGTGGATTATTACAAGTTGTATATCAGCTGAGAGCTGAATCCAGTTGTGAATTGTTGCACTTTGACATATTATTTATTACAGCTGAAAACACAGAGGGAGGACTTTTAAGGTGTGCCAATGCTAGTAGAATTGCAGACTGTTGAAGGTATTTGGAAGGAGCATGGTAGAACAAGAAGAGAAAGGGTCCAGAGAGAATCAGTTATGAATGAACTGTGTCTTGAAGACAAAAATGAATGACTAATGAAAAGAAGTACTGAGGCAGTTTAATCATATGGGGAGAATGAATGGGAATGGAATGGCCAAACAAATACATGAAGAAAGGTGAACGGGAGGAAAGAAAGAGAAAAGGCCTTGAAAAGTTTAAAGAATATAAATCAATGTTTGAAGCAGAAGGTGGATGCATAAAGCAAGCAAGGATGGAAAGAAACACATTGTGAATGGTACTGGAACAAAAAAGTTTGCTTTATTTATTTGATTTATTGCCACCACAATCCCAAATAAATACATAAATAACATCCATGGTAACAAATTTAAAATTCATAAGACCAAAATAGACCATTGTGTAATGTATACAGTATGCATGTGCGTATTACAGTTTTATATAGGAAGTTCTATTACAGAAGTTGGACTCTGAGGTTGAGAGAGAGAGAGAAAGAAAGAGAGAGGAGAGAGAGAGAGAGAGAGGCGTATTTTAGTAAACCTGCCTCTGATTTCTATCTCGGTTTCAGGATTGCTGTCCATCCCATTTGGATGGTCAAGTCTGCAGCACTTAAAGCCACTTCAGGAAATTATGTTTTCAGCTCACATAGATTTCTGGCCCAGAAATAGAGTCAGTCCTCCAAATATTGAAATGGCAAGAATGGATCCAGGCTGCAGAGACTGGGCCTGCGATTCAGCATAAGGGAGCCAGATAGTCAAAAGAGTCCAAAGTCTCCTTATTCCAGAAAGGGGTCCAGCTTCCAGCCATACAGTAGGATGCCTGGAAAGTGGGCTGATCACCAAGTGCTTAGACTCCCAAGGCATGAAACCCCTTTCATTCTTGGAGACTGCAGAGAAAGGTCCATCCCACCCTTGAAAGGACCTAATGGTAAAGACTGCAACAATGACACTATTAAAGCCAACCTCTTTAACACATTCTTTGGATCAGTATTTGTAAACAGCAATGGATCATGCCCAGTATTTCCTAGTCGAACCACAGACAACTACAATGATCTAATACAGATCGATTTTACAGACGACAATGTTGAAAAAACACTACGCAATCTAAAACTATCGCTATCTATTGGACCGGACGGAATATAGACAAACTTCTTAAAAAAGCTATCCACTGCCATAGCAGAACCTCTAAACATAATCTTTGAAAAATCTTTCAGGACCAGCTCCTTGCCAAAATTATGGTCACAAGCTATGGTCATCCCCATCTTCAAAAAGGGAGACCCCAGCCTAGTTGAAAATTACAGACCAATCTCTTTATGCTGTGTCACCTGTAAAGTCATGGAATCAATTATTAACCAATCCATCATCCTCCACTTAGAAACAAACAACCTACTCTCTAATAAACAATTTGGTTTTAGGAAAAAACTATCATGTAATCTGCAACTCTTACATTGCAAAAACATATGGACTACACAACTTGATCAGGGCAAAGCAATAGACGCAATCTGCATAGACTTCCGTAAAGCCTTTGATTCAGTGGTACACGACAAACTACTCCTAAAACTAAAATCTTACGGTATCTCTGGACACCTGCATAATTGGATAGAAGCATTCCTGTCAAACAGACAGCAAATGGTCAAAATTGGGAGTGTCCTATCAAATTCTGTACCTGTCAACAGTGGTGTCCCCCAAGACAGGGTTCTAGGACCAACTCACAGACTGAATAGTCAAGACCTTGTTGATGATCCAAACTCTTTCAAGGATCTTGGTGTACTCATCTCAAATGATCTAAGTGCTAGAGCCCACTGTAACTACAAAGTCAAAAAGGCGTTAAGAGTTGTTAACCTAATCTTACGTAGCTTTTTCTCTGATAATATTACACTAATAACTAGAGCATACAAAACATTTGCTAGACCAATACTCAAATACAGCTCATCAGTCTGGAACCCACATTACGTATCTGATATTAGCACAGTTGAGAAAGTCCAGAAATATTTTACAAGAAGAATTCTTCACTCCTCTACTCGTTGCAGAATACCTTATGCCACCAGACTCGAAATTCTAGACCTAGAAAACCTAGAACTACGCCGCCTTTGGTCCGAACTAAGTATAGTATATAAAGTCATACATTGCAATGTCCTACCTGTCAATGAATACTTCAGCTTCAACCATAACAACACAGGAGCAAACAACTGATACAAACTCAAGGTTAATCGCACCAAACTTGATTGCAGGAAATACGACTTCAGCCACAGAGTGGTCAATGTCTGGAATACTCTACCTGACTCTGGTTTCTTCCCCAAATCCCAAAAACGTTAACCTTAGACTGTCTACTATTGACCTCACCCCTTTCCTAAGAGGTCTGTAGGGGGCGTGCATAAGTGCACCAACGTGCCTACCGTCCCTGTCCTACTGTTTCTTTTATTTTTTTTATTTTTCTTATATGTATCCATGTATTCATAACTATTTTTTACTTATACCGATTATCTTGTAAGCAATTGACAAATCAATCAATCAATAAGAAGTGGTGGACGGGCATTTGACAAGCTTTTATGGGGAAAAGGCTACTGCCTGAACTTCATGGCAGATTCCCACTCCACCTCTGTGGTCCTACAGGATATCCGATGGCTTCAGTCCTTCCTTTCTCAAGCAAAAAGAAGCAAAATGAATTCAAGATTTAAATCAGATTATTTGGAGACCCCAGTGGTGCAAACTAGTGAAAGCTGGAGCATAGCTCAGTTTCAGTGTACAATATGAATAATATGAATCCAAAAATGATTCCACAATATGGTGTAAATCAGGGACCCATTCTGCTCAAGTGTTAGCCTTTCATGATTAACTAGTATTATATTTCAAAAACCAGCTGGAAATAAAACCTGCTAATTTGCTTCCCTCTGCATGTTTCCACTAGCCATACCCTCTTGATACAGCTTCACCCATCTCTTCCAATCACCCCGCTCCACCCTCTGTTCCTCACCCTCTCCTGCATGTTTCAGTGCTGTACGGCACAGCTCAGGGGTCCTCCTTGCTCAGTTTCATCCAGGTCCTCCTTAATATTCTGCATTCTATCATGAGTTTCTTCTCTTCTTACATCTAAGTTATACCAACCAATCCTTGCCACCATCTTTTCTCATCCTGTTGATTTCTTTCCTCAGCAATCTCTTACGTTCTTTCTACTCTGCCATCACCTCACATGGAGCCATATGGAGCGTTTGGGGGCAGGAATGGGTGGCAGCAATTATTAGACCTGTGGACGGTAGGGATACTCTTAGAGCTGTCTGCTACAAACTTCATTTATCTGC
This sequence comes from Bungarus multicinctus, assembly GCA_023653725.1. NCBI lineage: Eukaryota > Metazoa > Chordata > Lepidosauria > Squamata > Elapidae > Bungarus > Bungarus multicinctus. The sequence continues at coordinate 24,746,954 of CM042841.1, forward strand.
CCAGACTTTCTAATGTTTAGAGTGGACACTTCTTGTCCTTACTGCATGGATGCTAGAAAGCCTCTGCAGCCTACTGGTATTCCAGATTCTGCCGCTGCTAAGGTACATTTGGAACCACTGATCAGTGACTGTAGGAACGTGATGTTTTTCAAGTAGATCTTTAATTAAAATAACAGATGCTCTGTCAGCTATTAAGTCAGTGGATGACACAGGGCAGTTGCAAAATCAGCCATTTCTGCTGGCCAAGCAAATTTCCAGCCAGGTGTGATAATATGCAAGGGGAGAATGAAGACAGCTGTTCATTTGTGATTATCTTGAAGAAAACATCCCGTTCTCTATAGATGGATCCCTATTTCAAGGTGTGAAATATGAGGAAAGTATATAGGGTCCCCACCATGACCAGAAGACTTATGCAGGCTATCAATTCCTTTGCTGAGCATCCAGGATCAAAGCCAGAGGCAGTTTACATATAAGAACTGATCTTTCTGTTTCTGTCTGACAAATTTAAGACAAAACAAATCCATGGAGCGTTCTCGGAACAGGGAGCCACAACTTTTCCTAATCCAAGTCATGCATTTGGCTTCTCAGTTATATGCAGGGAGTCTCTCTGCCAAAAGGAAATAAGCCCAGATTGAAAACTACATATGTCTGCATGGATTTCTACCCATGTCTCAACACTCACAGGATTTCCTGTCTGGCCACTCACAGAGGGTCAGATTAGGTAATCATACTTCTTCAGCCCTTATTCTTAACACTGGTACACCACAGGGTTGCGTGTTGAGTCCCTTACTCTATACTCTTTATGTGCATGACTGCATTCCCACTCACGCTAGTAATACTATTATTAAATTTGCGGATGATACAACAGTGGTGGGACTCATCTCCTGGGGGGATGAGTCTGCCTATCGAGATGAGGTGGACCGGTTGCTTTCATGGTGTGGAGACAATAACTTGGTCCTCAACACCAATAAGACCAAGGAGCTTATAGTGGACTATAGAAAGAACAGATCAGACATCCAGCCCTTGTTTATCAATGAAGACTGAGTGGAGCAGTTCAATTTTAAGTTTCTGGGTGTTACCATAAAAGAGGACCTGACCTGGGGTGCTCACATTGCAGCACTGATCAAAAGGGCCCAGCAGAGATTATTATTACCTGAGACTTCTCAGAAAACAACAACTGAATGAAAAACTACTGATGACCTTCTACCGCTGCACCACAGAGAGTATCTTAACTTACTGCACCTTTGTATGGTTTGCCAATTGCACAGTGGCAGATACGACAGCGCTCCAGAGGGTTAATGTCATTGCCCAGAAGATCATTGGTTGCCTTCTCCCCTTTTTGGAAGAGCTTTAGAACTCCCTATGCCTTAAGAAAGTTCAAAACATTCTCAAAGATCCGTCTCATCCTGGGCACCCTTTTTTTTTTTTTTTGGAACTATTACCATCTGGCAGATGATACAGAATAATAAAAACAAGGACAAATAGGCTGAAAAACAGCTTCCATCCCAGGGCAGTAACTTTATTGAATTCTACTGTATGGTGCAGTGTTGGTGTGGTGTCGGGGTTTTCAATTCAATGTGTGGAGTGTGAAGGATGTGTGTTTGTGTTTATTTTCATGGTCATGATGTGCACTGAAGGTGGTGTTTGATTTCATTGTACGAGGTGCAATGACAATAAAGTAAAGTAAAGTAAGTAAACTCTGCAAACATTTCTATGTTACTTGCTTCTAACCCATCTCTTGTCAGCCCTTTGAGGTAGGCAAGATAAAACAACAGGAGCTGTTAAGTGTTTTGAAATGTGCTATATTGCAGTTATCTTCTTGTAACAGTCTTGAAAGCCTGCTAAAACACCAGTTTATACCCAAAACAAAAGGTGGAATTGTTTTGAGTTTCTCTCAAGATTTACATGGATTTGTGATAGTCTTGACATAATCCTGACCCTTTTCTGAATCAAATTTTCATTCCATCACACATATTAACCAAAGTTCTCTGTTCAAATTATAAAGTTATTAAAATTTGTGAAATCATAAAACAATGTACAAAAAGCAATGAATAACACTGAATATATATACTGTATGCAAGCCATTCAAGAGCAGAACAGGACTTTCAAAGAAAACTGATTTCCCACCTGAAAACCATCATGGATCCATTGTTAGATCCCATGCAGTTTGCATACCGAGCAAATAGATTGACAGATGATGTTGTTAATATGGCTCTGCACTACATCCTACAACACTTGAATCTCCAAATACCTACGCAAGGGTCTTCTTTGTAGACTTTAGTTCAGCATTCAATACCATCATTCCAGACATTCTTCTAACTAAACTAAACCAGCTAGCGGTACCTGAACACACTTGTAAGTGGATCATAAGCTTTCTAACAGACAAGAGCAGCAGGTGAAGCTAGGCAGAATCACATCTGATGCCTGTACAATTAGCACAGGGCCCCCCCAAGGCTGTGTGCTTTCTCCACTTCTCTTCTCCCTATATACCAATGACTGCATCTCAAACGATCCATCTGTTAAAATACTGAAGTTTGCAGATGATACAACAGTGATTGGTCTCATTTGGGACAACGACAAATCCGCATACAGACGAAAAGTTGTATAACTTGGCGTGGTGTAACTGGAACTATCTGAAACTGAACACACTCAAAACTGTAGAAATGGTAGGAGATGTTAGGAGAAATCCTCCCATACTGCCACTTCTTACAATACTAGACAACACAGTATCAACAGTAGAGACCTTCAAATTTCTAGGTTCTACTATATCATATGACCTAAAATGGACACCTAACATAAAAAACGTCATCGAAAAAGCACAACAAAGTATGTTCTTTCTGTGCCAACTCAGAAAGCTGAAACTGCCCAAGGAGCTGCTGATCCAGTTCTACAGAGGAATTATTGAGTCTGTCATCTGCACCTCTATAACTGTCTGGTTTGGTTCTGCAACCCAACAAGACAGACACAGACTTCAGAGGATAATCAGTACTGCAGAAAAAACAATTACCAACCTGCCTTCAATCAAGGACCTGTATTCTGCACAAGTCAAAAAGAGGGTTGTGAAAATATCTACAGACCCCTCATATCCCAGACATAAACTGTTTCAACTCCTTCCCTCAAAACGACGCTATAGAGCACTGCACACCAGAATAGCTAGACACAAGGAGAGTTTTTTCCCAAACGCCAACCCTCTGCTAAACAAATAATTCCCTCAACACTGTCCAACTATTTACTAAGTCTGCACTATTGTTACTATTAATCTTCTCATCACTCCTTATCACCCATCCCCTCCCACTTGTGACTGTATGACTGTATCTTTGTCGCTTGTATCCTTACGATTTATATTGACTGTTTCCTAGTATGATTTATTTATTTATTTATTTATTATTAAACTTTTATACCGCTCCCTCTCCCAAGAAGGGACTCGGGGCGGTGTACAGCCTACTAAAAACACATAATAAATATACTATAAATACAATTAAAAATATATTAAACAAATTGGTCCGGCTGTGTCCCATCTAAGGGATTCAATTAAAAATTAAAAATATAAAATGACAAATAAAATCCAATTGAATTTAAAACCGGAACACAATTACTGGGCCAGGCCAGCCTGTCTAAAAAATAGGGTTTTCACTGCGCGCCGGAAGGTCAGGATATCCGTCATGGCCCGTATCTCCGGGGGGAGATCATTCCATAGGGAGGGCGCTCCCACAGAGAAAGCCCGAACTCTCGGGGCTGTCAGCCGGCAACGGCCGGGCGGCGGTACCCCAAGTAGGGCAACTCTGTGGGAGCGTACTGGGCGGCGGGAGGTTGACGATGGCAGTAGGCGGTCCCGTAAGTACCCAGGTCCAGAGCCATGGAGCACTTTAAATACCATCAGTACCACCTTGAATCGAATCCGGAAGGCCACAGGAAGCCAGTGCAGCCTGCGGAGAAGCGGTGTAACGTGGGAGCTCCGAGGGGCACCCACAATCACCCGCGCGGCTGCATTCTGGACCAACTGCAACCTCCGGAGACTCTTCAAGGGGAGCCCCATGTAGAGAGCATTGCAATAATCCAGGCGGGAGATAACGAGGGCAGAAGTGACTGTGCGAAGTGCGCCCAGATCCAGAAAGGGCCGCAACTGGTAGATCAGACGAATCTGATAAAAAGCCCCCCTGGCGACGGCTGCAATGTGCTCTTCTAAGGACAGCCGTACGTCCAGGAGGACACCCAGATTGCGCGCCCTTTCCACGGGGGTCAAAACCTCTCCCCCCACGGCCAGCGAAGGAACAAGCTGGCTGTAACTGGGCGCAGGAAACCACAGCCACTCGGTTTTGGTCGGGTTGAGACGAAGCCTGTTACGACCCATCCAACTCCGCACGGCCTCCAGGCACCGGGACATCACTTCGACGGCTTCGTTGGGGTGGCCCGGGGTGGAGATGTACAGCTGAGTATCATCAGCGTACTGATGGAACTCCACCCCAAAGCCACGGATGATCTCACCCAGCGGCTTCACATAAATGTTGAACAGCAGGGGTGAGAGAACCGACCCCTGAGGCACCCCACACAGTAGGGGCCTCGGGGCCGATCTCTGCCCCCCTGTCAACACAAATTGCGAACGGTCAGAGAGGAAGGAGGTGAACCACTGTAAGATGGTGCCCCCCACTCCCAACCCCTCCAACCGCTGCAATAAGATACTGTGGTCGACAGTATCAAAAGCCCCTGAGAGATCTAACAGGACTAGGACAGAGGAACAACCCCTGTCCTGAGCCCTCCAGAGATCATCAACCAACGCGACCAACGCTGTCTCCGTGCTGTGCCCGGGCCTGAAACCCGATTGGAGGGGGTCAAGATAACTCACTTCATCCAGGTACTGCGGGAGCTGACGCGCCACCACACTCTCAACAACCTTCTCAACAAAGCGAAGGTTGGAGACAGGACGATAATTAGATAACAATGCTGGGTCCAGGGACGGTTTCTTGAGGAGGGGCCGCACCACAGCCTCTTTCAAGGCGGCAGGTAGCAGCCCCTCTCTCAAGGAAGCATTTATAATACCCTGGAACCAGCCTCGTGTCACCTCCCGAGTGGCCAAAACCAGCCAGGAGGGACACAGGTCCAATAAACAGGTGGTGGCATTAAGCCCCCCCAGTATCCTGTCCACGTCCTCCAAAGTAACAGGGTCGAACTCAACCCAATTGACCTCACCGATATCCACCCCCACCCCCCCGTCCGGAGATGCCCAGTCGGAGTCCAGCCCGTCCCGGATCTGAGCGATTTTGTCCAGCAGAAACCTAGAAAACTCCTCAGCCCGCCCCTGCAAGGGGTCCTCCCGCGCTCCCACCTCAAGGAGGGAGCGGGTCACCCTAAACAGGGCGGCTGGGCAGTTTTCCGCGGACGCAATAAGGGTGGAGAGATAAGACCTCCTCGCCATCCTTATCGCCACTAAATACGTCTTAATATAAGATCGTAATAGTGTTCGGTCAGACCCAGAGCGGCTAGCCCTCCAACTACTCTCTAGGCGTCTTTTCCAGCGCTTCATCTCCCTTAGCTCCTCAGAAAACCAAGGAGCCACATGGGATCGGCACCGGGTCAGAGGCCGCAAGGGCACGACTCGGTCGAGGGCCCCAGCAGCCACCCTATCCCAGGTGGCAACCAAGCCCTCAACTGAGTCGTGTGTGCGAGCTTCGGGGAATGGCCCAAGCTCCGTCAGGAACCTATCAGGGTCCATCAGGCGCCTGAGGCGGTACCATTTTACTGGTCCCGCCTCCCTGCGGTCAGGGGGTGCAGAACGGAAGTCGAGCTTCAGGAGCGAGTGATCTGTCCATGACAGGGGTTCTATAACTATATCCCCTATGCCCAGATCACTCTGCCACTGATCAGAGACAAAAACCAGATCCAAGGTGTGACCTCCCATGTGAGTGGGGTCCTGAATTAACTGGGTCAGGCCCATGGCCGTCATGGAAGCCACGAACTCTTGAGCAACCCCCGAGGCACCGCCAGCAGAAGGCAAGTTGAAATCCCCCATGACCATAAGCCTGGGGGTCCCAACTGCCACGCCAGCTATAACCTCAAGGAGCTCAAGTAGGGCTGCTGCCACATAGCAGGGAGCCAGGTATGCGACCAGCAGGCCCACCTGAACCCTGGGACCGAACTTCACGAAAAGGAGCTCACACCCGGTCGTCTGAGACACAGTGGCTTCCCTCGGACACAGATCTTCCTTAATAACCACCGCAACCCCCCCTCCCCTCCCCTGGTCCCTCGGCCGATGAAAAACCCGAAACCTGGCTGGGCACATCTCTACCAGAGGGACTCCCCCCTCCTGGCCCAGCCAGGTTTCGGTGACACCCACCAGGTCCGCACCCCCCTCACAAATCAAATCGTGAATGAGAGGGGCCTTATTAACGACGGACTTGGCGTTACATAACATCAGCCGAAGACCCAGGGCCCGATCGCTCAGACCCCCTGGGGAATGGGAGATGACAAGGGGGTCAGAGTGCGCCACAGCAGACAAACAGCGGGGGCGCGCTCCCAGTATAGGGTATGGCCCCCTATAACCGCCAAATCTGCCTCTCCCGCTCACCGTACTAATAGATTCAATTCCGCCCTCCCCGGTAATTTGATTGCTTGTTGTACCCTATGACTATTATTAAGTGTTGGACCTAATGATTCTTGATGAATGTATCTTTTATGTACACTGAGAGTATTTCCGTCAAGACAAATTCCTAATGTTTCCAATCACACTTGGTCAATAAAGAATTTTATTCTATTCTATTTGAAAGTAAAATTAATGGATTAGAAAGGGGCATATCTTTCCAGGCACTGGCAAGATACAAGCAGCAAATGGGCTTCCCTGGCCTCCATTTCTAAGAAGGGATTCTCTCCTCACCTGCAGGAGAGTCTCCAACAGTAATGAAAGAAGCCGAGCAGATACCTAAAGAAAAAACATCTGGTCCCAAGCTGTTCAGGGCTTGAAGAACTAGCTTCGGCTGGGGATTAGGCCAAGGAAGGAATGGGCACCCAGAGCCATTAGAAGAACCCTAATGTGATACAGTTCCAATGGACAGCAGCCTCCAGCTCTATTTCAAACTAGCTGAAGGTGAAGTGTCCTCAGGGGGAGTCACACCCTGCAGCTTTCCAGCTGAGAGTTTATCTGGTACTGGGCCATCTCTGCCAAGAAAGAGTGGCAGCTCTAGGTAGAAGATGATAAAATTTTCCTTAACATCAAGACCACCTGAGAAAAGCATGGCAAGAGGAGCACAACTCTGAAAAGGCTGAACACTATCCAGATGAATATTTGGGCCTTCCACCAACTATTTCTGTCTTGTCTGACTTTGTTTCAATGTTCCCAGTCTCACCTAGTTATTCTCAGGCACCAGCTCAAGACATAAATGCTCATAACTCCCTTTTTATGATCCTGTAATCCCTTAATTTGGGGTAGAGTCGAGGTGGCTGGATGGAGAAGAAAAGCAGAATGCACTGTAAGATCTCCCACTGCCTGTTGAACCTCAGCCTGAAAAATGTCATGCCATTGAGAGAGAACTATTAATTCATCAGCATCATCTTCTGGAAACAACCAGTAACAGAAGAAGAAAATTAAACAATGGAGTTAGCCTTCCCTAACTTCAATGGTCTGGAGGAAATCCATAATTAAAGTCACTGAAGGCATTGTTAACAGAATAAAAGAGTAGCAGATTGGAAAGAACATTGGAGGTCTTCTTGTCCAACCCCCTGCCCAGGCAAGAAATCTGGCCTATTATCATTTTGGATAAACAGCTGTCCAATCTTTTCCTAAAAGCCTCCAGTGTCAGATCACTCCCCACTTCTGAAATGGTTCCAAAAGAATAAGCAAGGATTCCTGTAGAATCAACAAAGCCATGTATTCTGAGAACTACTTTTCTTTAGTCCCTCATCGGGATTCTGATTCTTCAGCTCCTCTAGTTCTTTAAATTCTTTCTCATCTTGAATAAAGAGGGGCACTGTGCTGTCCAGACAGTATATAGTTGATTGGGAATTGGGAGCTGTCCCCTTAAAGGAATGCCTCATGGGGAATGTAGTTAATGCCTCATGGGAAATGTAGTTCATGTCATGTGGCCACATCTGTAATCCTGATTGGTCACTGAATTGACCCTTGATTGGGCTGGGGGAGTTTGCTTTATTTCTTGCTTGGACCCCAGCATTATGCTGTTGTCTTTCCCTTTCTCCATTGTTATGGGATGAAGATAACTATATTTTCACACTATGAAGATGACTATGCAAAGTTTGGACATTAGATGAATCTCAACATATAGGTTATACTGTGAGTTATAACTTTGAGGATGCCTGGTGTGATCCAATAAAGAAACTTTGTATGGAAGCCTTAATAGAGTTTATCTAACTGTCTTTATATTCAGCCAGCAATTTAAAGACAGAATAGGCACCTTTGATCAAGGATCATCGTTCATCACCTTTCTGGTGTTCATAGGATTTTGCAGCCCAGTGGTGGGATTCAATTTTTTTTTACTATCGGTTCTGTGGGCATGGCTTGGTGAGTGTGGTAGGGGAAGGATACTGTAAAATCTCCAGTCAAAGTGGTATTTGCTGGTTCTCTGAATTACGCAAAATTTCCGCTACCGGTTCTCTAGTACTGGTTAGAACTTGCTGAATACCACCTCTGGTTTTGCCTTAATTTTCTTTCACCAGGCCTTTCAGATATCCCCAACTGCAGAGTGAGGTGCTGAAGGGATAGAGCTCCTGAGAAGGCTGGAGGTCCCGCTAAGCAGTTGTTTGTGCAAAGGGGGACATTCACAGCAGTTCAGCAACTCATCTTTCAGTGTCCATTTAAATGAAATATCATGTGGTCTTTATTTTTTTCATGCATGAACTCTGATTACAGGAGACCAATTAATGGGGCAAAGGGCAGCATCCTTTTTTCTCCTGTGATTTAGGAAGAAAAGCAATTTTATGTTTTTCAGAGCAACCTTTGATAGAGCCTTCTTGTTAGGAATGATAGTCACCTAACAGTTGGGTTGGCAATATATAAACCAGGATAGTCATTTAATGTTGTCTTCTTATGCTGTAATTGTAATTGAGTGTGGTTCCTCCAAAGGCCATAAGATTAAGCCAGAAACCTGGTTTGTTAGTTAGGCCATAAGATTAAGCCAGAAACCTGGTTTAGTTAGTTCTTGGTTCTTGCATTTTCTCTATTGCCTATTGACTGATCATCTGCTGTGAGTCTGTTACTGAACTTTGTTTATGATACTGGACTTTGTTTTTGGATTATCCCTGGACTGAATACTGACTGCTTTAACAGTGCATGACTTGGACTGTTTGTTGGACTTTGCTTAATCATTTACTGGATGTAAAACCTACATTTTACTATTCAGTGTATCTGTATTGTGTATTATTCATAACTACTCTCACTACCTTTCCCTGAGTGCACTCATTCTCCTAACGGGGAATACCTCAACACTTTTATTCTGGGCTTTTATATTTTTCATAGAATGTATGCATATGTGTCTTGGGGATGCCTGGGAAAACCAGTCCAAAACTAAACAATTAGCCTCACTATTGCTTGTAATCATGGCTTCTCCTGTACCTGTGGGTTGAATTGATGTTTAGCCAACTGTTGGTTCTCATAAAAGAAGCTTCCTTCTTCTGCATTCTGACATGAGGTTGACCAAGGCTTCAGTGGCATTTAGCAGAGGTTAGACACGAACACTTTCTTGTCACTTTCAAAACTTGCTCACAGCAAGAATAGACGTAACTCAAGGCTGAACTGCTGGATTCTTGATGCTAGGGTTAATCTTAGGCTGGCAGTGCTGCTGTTGTCTGGCCTGGTGATGAAATATCTGCAACAAAGCAATCAAACTCAAAGAGAATCAAAAACTAAGCTACCTAATTAACTTTATCCATTTTATAAGAGCTTGAAGTTTTATTCTATATACAAAAAGCAGGTACCATTGTCCATGACAGACCTAAATTGGTTTAATTTGCATGGGAACTAATCCTACCTCCTTGTGCTTTAGGTAACCCCGTTACTGTTGGAATGAGCATCCATATTTCGAGCATTGATCAGATTTCTGAAGTGAATATGGTGAGTATAAATGACAATAACAAAATCATTATTTTGTGGAATTCCATCTCATGCAACCAATTGAGCAAACCCAATTTGAATTGAAGAGAGAGGCATTAATGTTATTACTGGCTTCACTTCACAAACAAGCAAACTTGTTTGGCTAGAAGTGAGGTATACCAGAGCATGAGGAATGCACAAGTATACGTTAAATCATGGATATAGTGTATGGATTTCCAAAGAATAGAATAGAATAGAATAGAATAGAATAGAATAGAATAGAATAGAATAGAATAGAATAGAATGACAGAGTTGAAATGGACCTTGGAGGTCTTCTAGTCCAACCCTGCTCAGGCAGGAAACCCTATACCATTTTAGACAGATGTTCTTTAAAATTTACAGTGTTGGAGCATTTACAACTTCTGGAGGCAAGTTATTCATCTGATAAATTGTTCTAACTCCTCAGGAAAGTTCTCCCTTAGTTCCAGGTTACTTCTCTCCTTTATTAGTTTCTATCTATTGCTTCTTGTCCTGCCCTCTGGTGCTTTGGGGAATAGCTTGACTTCTTTGTGACAGCCCCTGAGATATTGGAAGACTGCTATCATGTGATATTGTATACAGAAAATATACTATTTAATGCCATGCTTATGCCCTGATAATTATTTTCAGCAAATTCTATTTTATCCTGATGGCAAATATCTCTTTTGAAATTTGACAGAAAAATCTGTCTTCAGTTAATAAATGATCTTCTATTGTATTGACAGCCAATGAAGTACTACCTTCACCTTACTGTTTTTTGCTCTTGTGAAATTCAGTGCACTGAATTCAGTGTGTAGACTTGTTAGAATCTACAAGATTCTAGAATCTGGGTGAGGCTAGAATAGATGCAAAAACTCCATCCTATAAACCTGGTGGAAAGCTTTGCATGCTTTGCTAAATGGAGCTCCTCTCTGCAGAGGGATCCACAACCAGAGGACCTGGTCCAAAGAAGAGGCAATCAAAAATCCTGTTCATTCTGCATTGAGATTTCCTGAAAAGTCTTAGATATCTATGGAACTAGAAGTAATAATTTTTATATACTGATATGAGAATGTGTTGATCATCTTTTATTGACTTGGATATCCTTTCAAAGCTAGATAAAACTCTGTATTTTTTTCTGAGCTTCCTAGTTTATAGTAGAAGGGAATAAGGACTAGTTCTACTTTTATAGATTGTCCCTAGATTTCAGTCACAGGAAGATGTGGAAGTCCAACTTCTGATACATACCTAACATAGCAGTCATTATAATATATTTAGAGACTGAGTCTGAAAATTATGCAGATTCAAAATGTTGAATCCCTTCCCCTTTCATCTGAATTTGTACCTAATTCCATCACAGGTGGGAGTATTAACAAAGATCTTAACTGATTTATGAAAAATATTTACAAGTTCAGATCCAGCTAAAAAGGCAGAAGTGGTTGGTTGATGGAAGAGTTTCTTTTTAATGATGTTAGATGCTAATGTGATTGACTTGTCTTTTATGGAGTACTACAGTAGACACTAAAAAACCACAAACTCCAAAAGGGAAATTCTGCAACTTCTTGATTGCAAAATGATTCATTCCATGACCAGATCTCCTGAGAACAAGCACAAATTCATTCTGGCCATGGAGGATGTAATGGTAGAGGAAGAGCTGTGATTTAGTTTGAATGGAACCGTTCCTTCACTGGGGCAAAACAGGTTAAAATATTTCATTTGAATGGGAGAGCCTTGCTTCTGCGTTGTCTTTTTAAAAGTGAAGGATGCCTTTTTAAAGATGAAGGCATTTTCACCAAATAATGAGGAGTTCAGTTGAGAGGGATGCTGGTCTGAAGTTGTTCCATAACTAGTTCTTGTTTCTCATGAAAGGTATGGTTGATCTAGATCTTCCTGAAGTGAGAAAAAGTGAGGAACCTGAAATGGAGTTTTGGATAATGGGAAAAATAACGAAGTTGGAAGGGACCTTGATGGTCTTCTAGTCCAACCCTCTGCTTGAACAGGAAACCCTACACCATTCTGGACAAATAGCTGTTCATCCTCTTCTTAAAAACCTCCAGTGATAGAGCCACCCACAGCTTCCAAAGGCGAGCCATTCCATTGATTAATTGTTCTCACTCTCAGGAAATTTCTCCTTTGTTCTAGTTTGGATCTCTCCTTGATGAGTTTCCATCCATTACTTCTTGTCCTGCCCCCAAGTGCTTTGAAGAATAGGTCCTCCCTCTCTTCTTTGTGGCAGCACTTCAAATATTGGAAGACTGATATCATGTCATCCCCTAGTCCTACTCCTCATTAGTCAAGACATATATAGTTCCTGCAATTGTTCCCTGTATGGTTTAGCTTCCATGAATGTAGCTCTTCTCTGTACTCTAGAGTCCCAACTTCTTTTTGTATTGCTGTGATTAAAACTGGATGCAGCCTTCCAAGCCTAGTCTAACCAAAGCAGATAAAATGGTACTAACATTTCATGTAATCTTCGTACTATCCCTCTGTTGATGCAGCCTAGGACTATGTTGGCTTTTTGGACACAAATGTGTGTTGTGATGCAAATGCTATCTTGACTTAGCTATGTGTGATGTCTTGATGAAAATACAAAAGGATGGAGTTGTGATGTCACAATACAGCCGCCTCAGTGGAAATGTTGCGATATTAGCCTAAAACGAGCATATGCTAATTCTTGAAATCCTACTTCCAGATTTAGCAGGAAGCTAAATCACATATGCAGCTCTAGTCTTTGCAGGGAGAACTTTTCATGTGGAAAGATCCTACAGAAGATTCAGCAGAGCTTCTCTCCTGTTTTTGGCATTCTGGGCTTGGCTTTTTCCTTAACACCAGGTAGCCTCAAACTGTACCCTAAAAAGGAAGGCAGACAGTCATTGTAAGGACAAGCTGGTAAAACACCTTGCTGCCTAGATGGCCAGCAGGATGCCCCTCCCCCAATAAAACAGAGGGCACAAACCTTTCTATCTAGACAGATGTGGTCTTAAGAAGGTGATTCAAGGAAAGGAGCTCATAAGCATCTCTTCTTTAAGAATATCTTTGCTTCTCTTCTATAATCTTTCCCACTGATGATCTCTGTCATTTCCTATGGCAACAAAATCAATAGTATAAATATACCTTGAGAAAGTGACTTCCTTGGATATGCTATATATCATAGGTGTCCAACTTTTGGCTAGCTAGAGCGAAGAGGAATTGTCTTGAGCTGCGTGTAAAATATACAATATACTTAACATATATTAACTCTATACAATCCCAGTACTCAGTAAAAAGCGATGTCAAATTGCTGCAGGATGTGGCTGCTGCTGGGTAATAGATGGGGGGCCACCAGGTGCAGCAGAGGCTTCATCTTGTACTGTGAGGCTGGGGGGTTTTGCAGCCTCCCTCACAGGGTGCCAGTTGGGCTGAGTTGCTATGGTGACAGGCTAGCTTGGATGCTGCCTGTTTCTGATCATAGGATTAATTAATCTCACAGTGTTGCTTCAGCAGAGGAGTTCCCTTGCAGCAGGGGGGTTAAAAAAGAAGCAAATTCAAATTAATTTTGCCAAAGAATTTATTCACCTGGCTGAATTACCAGCCCATAATATTTGTATACGGTAGTCCTACAGCTTTTTTACAATAGTTAATTTAGTGACCATTCAAAGTTACAGCAGCACTGGAAAAAGTGACATGACTATTTTTCACACTTATGACTGTTACATGATAAAAATTCAGTCACATGATAAAAATTTGAACACATAGCAACTGATTCATACTTCTGACGGTCTGAGTGTCCCAGGGAGTCAAGTGATCACCTTTTTTGATCTTCTGACAAGCAAAGTCAATGGGGAAGCCAGATTCTCTTACAATTATGTTACTAACTCAACAACTGCAGTGATTCATTTAACAACTGTGGCAAGGAAGGTCATAAAATGGAGCAAAATTCACTTAACTGTCTCATTTAGCAACGGAAATTTTGGGCTCAATTGTGGTCGTATTGTATTAGATTCCTCTCCTGCGTTTCATTCAGGAACAAAAGGCCAGGGAGCCGGCATGCCTTCCTCCGGCTTCCCCATAGCTTCCACTGCCGCTCGGTGAGAGTGATTGGCATCAAGGTACCCAGTGAGTTTTAGTGGCCAGAACTCTTGCCAGTCCATCCCTTGCCCACTGCATCACACCAGTTACCTGTCTCTCAGAATTACCTGGGCAGGGAGGGAGGTCCCTCACCCCACTTCTCTCATGCAGGCCTGAAGGCCCAGCCTATATCAAACCCCAAGGCTGCAAACCCAGGGCCTAGAAGAGGAGGGGGTGTCCTGGGAGCCTCAGTCCTGCACAATTCAGTCGAGCCCCCCCTTCCCCTCTCCAATCAAGAAGCTGCAAACTCATTTCTGAGACAGCATGCCTAGACAGCAAACTGGGTGGCCATGTATGCTCTTTGGGTCTCATGGTGTTTTTGACATACCTGGGCTGCAAAACTCCTGGTGCTCATTATACATGGCACAGAGTCCGGCTCCTCAAGGTGCTGCCTGTGCCCTACAATACTTACCCTTGATGCTCTTTGGAAACAGCCTGTTCTTTGGCATGAATGAGAGGATAGGGTAGCAGTAGACCGTGACGTGTCCATTGGGTTGGGTAGAAGCCCCTGTTTATTTTTAAAGTTAGATTTATTTCCCACCTCTTCTCCAAGGGCAATTGATACAGTTATATTCTTGTATCCCCTAGAACCCCTCTGTGAGGTAGGACAGGAAGGAGGACCTGTCCAAAGTCCCCCAGGGAGGTTCAATGGTCATGGGGAACCTGAATCTGCTTCTCCTTGGGGCTAGTCCAACACCCTCTCACTCTACCACGCTTAGCAACGTGAAGGTCCCATTGAGACTTAGGAGCAGGGAATTGTTAAAACTCCTTACTGCCCCCCCTCCCCTTAAGTATTCTTCTTACATGTTTGCATGTTTGGAAGTGCTGCTGCTATAATAGCTTTCCTTGGGATGTTTGTTGTGCTGCAGAGCATGTCTGGAAGTCAGAGAGGCCCTGGGTAAAATATAATTTGGTGGGGGGTTGCGCCTGTGTGTGCATGTGCGCTTAGGAACTGTTCCGCTGTTGGGGCAGTCAGTTCAGAATGCTGGTCTCACTCCGATAAGACACTCCAAATGCATTTCCATTTCCTTCTTCCTCTTCTTTTGTTCTTGCCTGCCAAGTGTGAGGAAGGGGAGGCTTGGTGAGGGGAGGGGGCACTTAGGATTGCAAGGCAGTAAAGCGTTGCTACGCAACAGGACAAAGAGATGTAGTAAGATTATGCAGCCCCTTCTTGTTAGGTAGCCCCAGGACAGGGTTAGGCATCTTCATCCTTGGGGCACTGCTTCCTTCCATGCAGAAGGTTTGGTCCTCACCTGGAGCCTGCAGATGGGTTGGGTCTCCTCAGCCACTGCCAGGCAGGCATTTTCCAATTCTTTCCAGCAGCATTCACAGCTCTGCATTCCCATCTCTATAACTTCTTTCTTACCATCGTTCCCACAGAAACATTTTTTTCATATCTCTGATTAGCACCATTCCAGAAATAATTAAGTCTTAATACTGCTGCATTTTGGAAATTATTCTGTTTACTATGTTCTAAGCAGGTCTTAAAGCAAAAGCTTTGCAAACTCAAAACGGCAGTGAAATGGTTAAACATGGAGGCCATCAGTCTCCTCTTCCTCCTCCTCCTCCTCCTCCTCCTCCTCCTCCAACTGAAATGCAGAATGAAGATCATATTTCTATCAAGGAAGGGAATTGAGCCTTTGGGCAGATCAGAATCTGGGCAAACCCCCATCTCACCCCACCCCACGGACTGAAGTGTGATAAGTGCAAGGGGAAGGCAGACACTGAGGGGGAGACACAGTGAAACAGTACGGCTGTATTCGCACAAGTTGCTTAATCGGGGCAATAAATAATCCCACAGCTGCTTTTGCACAAACAATAGGTCACACTTACTGTTTTTTTTAAAAAATGGCAGGTTTGCCCACTTATGTTCCACTAAGTTGGGACCGTATAGATTTCTTCTAATATGATCAGTCCCCAATCTGGTCCTTCAGTTCTTCAAACATGCACTATTGGCACTGTTATCCATCCACATGTTGCTGGCTGTCTTGATTATTTCTGCTTTTTCCAGAACCACGGATTTCTCAAAGGAGCAGATCTTTGCATAGGCCCAAAATATGTTGGTTTTGTATGGAAAAAATAACCAAGCAGTGCATTTGTGAGCACCTAGAAATGAGCAAAACAATTAGAAGCCAGCTTGGGTTTTCCAAAACAGGTCATGCCAGACAAATCTTAGTGCCTTATTTGACAAAGTGACTAAATTAGCAGATCAGGGAAATGCTGTAGACTTAGTTTACCTAGATTTCAATATGGCACTGGATAAAATAGCCTACTTCTTAGCAAAATAGAAGACCGTGGGAAAGGCAGCATCACTACTAGATGGATTTGTAACTGGCTGACCAGCTGCACTCAGTGGTAGTCTTCTATGGAACTACATTTACCTGGAGAAAAGCATGCAGTGGAGCACCTCAGAGTTCTGTCTTGGGCCCACTATTTAATTTCTTCATAAATGATATAGATGAAGCAGTGGTGGGATTCAAATTTTTTTACTACCGGTTCTGTGGGAGTGGCTTGGTGGGCGTGGCAGGAGAAGGAGACTGTAAAATCTCCAGTCAGAGGTGGGATTGGCCGGTTCTCTGAACTACTCAAAATTTCTGCTACCGGTTCTCCAGAACTGGTCAGAACCTCATCAAATTTGCAGATGACACCAAGCTAACACTTTAGAACAGGGGTGTCAAACTCACATTGTCATGGTGGTGTCACATGACATACTGGGACTTTTTCCTCCTTTGCTAAACCAGGCGCGGCCAGCCTGAGATGCATCCGGCCTGCTGGCTGGGAGTTTACAGTCCTGTTTTAGAAGAATATCTAACCCTTTGGAAGATACTCAAGATTCAGAAAGGCCTTGACTATTGGAACATTAGGCCCTATCCAACAAAATGTAATTCTGTGGTGAGAAAAGGAAGGTCTTATACAGAGGCAAGAAAAAACCAAATGCACATGTATAGAATAGGTGATACCTGACTCAAAAGTAGCAACTGTGAGGGGGTTCTAGGTGTCCTAATGGACAAGCACTTAAATGGCAGGTTTGCCTGCTTATTTTCCATTAAGATCCACTTAAATATCCACCAAACAAGCTAATGTAGTCCTAGGTTGCATCAATAGATGGATAGTTTCACAATCTTGTGAAGTGACAGTACCACTTTATACTGCAACGGTGAGATCACATTTGGAATACTGCATTCATTTCTGGTCCCCGAGATACAGAAACAACGATGAGGCCCTAGAAAGAGTACAGAGAAGACCAACAAAGATGGTCAGGGATTTGGAGGCTAAACCACATGATAAACAAGTGAGAGAACGAGGTATCTAGTCTATTGAAGAGAAGGACTAGGGATGATACGATAGCAGTCTTCTATTACTTGAAGGGCTGTCAAGAGAAGAAAGGGTCAACCTATTCTTCAAAGCACCTAAGGGCAGGACAAGAAGTAACGGGTGGTAGATCATCAAAGAGACAACCAATCTAGAATTAAAAAGAATTTTCATGATAGTAAAACAATCAGTGGGATAGTTTATCTCTAGAAGTTGTAGGCACTCCATCCCTGGAGGTTTTCAAGAAGAGAGCAGACAACCATTTGTCCAGAATGGTATAGGGTTTCATGCTTAAGCAAGGGGTTGGATTAGAATACTTCCATGTACCCTTCCAATCCTATTATTTTATGTTCCACGTCTTTCTCAGAGAATTCAGTTACCGTCCGATACCCTGATATTCTCTGTGCTGCTGCCTAGAAAAGACAGAATAGGATAAGAGTGTTGGAAGGGACCTTGTAGATCATCTAGTCCAACCCCATGCTCAAGCAGGAGATCCTGTACCGTTTCTGACAGATGACTGTCCAGTCTCTTCTTCAAAGCCTTCAGTGATGAAGCACCCACAACTTCTGACAGGCTCACTCTCAGAAAATTTCTCCTTATTTCTAGGTACATCTCTCCTTGATCAGTTTCCATCCATTATTCCTTGTCTGGCCTACTGGTGCGTTGACCCCTTGCTCTCTGTGGCAGCCCCTCAAAAGACTGCTACTATTATGTCTTCCCTGGTCCTCTTCACTAGACTAGCCAGGCCCAATTCCTGCAACCGTTCTTCATATGTTTTAGCCTCCAGTCCCCTAATCATCTTGGTTGCTCTTCTCTACACTCTCTCTAGAATCTTTTTTATAGTGTGGTGACCAAAACTGGATGCAGTATTCTAGGTCTGATGGCCATTCTTCTGACATTTAGCCCATGGCTTCTCCACTTGTGTTCACAGGACTATACCATCACCATGTATTTCCAGCAAAGTTGGCAAGATAAGCGTCTAGCATATAGTGATCTAGCTCTAAATCTCACCCTGGATAATCGGGTGGCTGACCAGCTGTGGCTCCCTGACACATATTTCCTAAATGACAAGAAGTCCTTCCTGCATGGGGTAACAGTCAAGAACCGGATGATCCGGCTTCACCCAGACGGGACTGTTCTTTATGGCTTGAGGTGAGTCCAAAACAGAGCATTCTGTCTGAATTCTACCCTTTGTTCTAGTGAAATGAGGAGAAAGCTAGCTTTTCTGTGATGTGTTTGTATTGCGATTGTATGTAACAATATGAATATATTTTCCCAGTAATTTAGAAAAATGATCTGAGTTTGAATTATTTGTATGCTTTCCAAGGTTACCTCCAATAGCATTTCAAAAAGGCTTCTGATCTTAAGTCTAAATCTAGAAATAAAAAAATTGCCGTTTTCTCATAATCAGTGGCTGCAATAGTTTGTGGCCAAAATACATGAGTTACACATTGACCTCTAAATGATTATTTCAGTTTCCACAGGACAATTGAAGTTCAGCTGCCTTGAATAAATTTTGCTTAAACCAAGCTAAGGGATTCCTTTCCATTTGCCATTTCTGGCGTAAAAGAATGTGTAGTCTCCACACAAGGGGGATAATTGAGTGCAGTTGGTGTGCAGCTTTTAACAATCCATAAGAAGTATTCAGTCCAGATTGAATTCCTTTATAGCACAGAATTGTTTAGAAGCTATGCTATGGTCACCAGAGAGGGGTAGAGTCCATCTGACCCATGCTAGAGGAAGATATTTGTTAGAGGAGGCTATATCACTAAGGATGAGAGTGGTGGATAGTTACCAGTGAGTCTGGACTGTACTAAAATCTGAGGTCATGTGATCACGCAAAGTTGAAAATCAAAGAAAGGTAGCTATCTGGCCCAGCCATGAAGGAAACAGGCAGTATAGTGCAGCACTGAAAATGGCAAAAATACAAGGGTAATTAAGAAAAGGCAGAAGTAATCAACTCCTTCCATTTGGCTTCATATTTTTTGAGGAGGGGATATGCATCCCAGCAGGCTGTTGGTAAGAAGACGTGAGGGCATATATGGCTATGCCAATATAGGATATGCAGGGAAACTGTCAAAGAACAAGAGTGGATCACCAACTCTGTATGAATCAGCAACAAGTGACGTGGCTGCTAAAATGCCAACTTCTCTATCATTTGGGGCTAATACACAGCTGTATCTCCATTCTGGGTGAAGCGAATGATGCAGTGAGTGCCCTTTCGCAGTGCCTGGAGGCTGTGAGGGTCTTCATGGGGAATGACAGACTTCAGTTGAACCCTAGATAGAGTGGCTGTGGATTGGGTCCTCTGTGTCCATGCCAGGGGTTTATTATCTTTGGTCCTGGATGGGTCATGTGTGGCCATGGCCAGGAGGGCCTTTGCACCTTGTGTGCCATTTATGCCCCTTCCTGGGCAGGCGGGGGCTTCTGCTCGGTATGTATGCACAAGTCATTTCCCAACTGGACTACTGCAATGTGCTCTACATGGGGCTACACTCAGAAAAAAACTTGAACTGGTGCAGAATGCAGCCATGTGAGCTATACTGAGTGCCCAGAGTATAACTGGGTGCCCAAAGGTATAACACTTCTGCTCCGTGAACTGCACTAGGTGCCAGTTTGCTTCCGTGTCTCATTCAAGGTGTTGATTATTACCTACTAAGCCTTACATGGCATTGAGCCAGGCTGCTTGTGGAACCAGCTTCACCCCATCACATCAGTCTATCCCACTCATTCAGGCAGGGCAGGCAGGCTTCAGGCCCTATCAGTCAAAGAATTTCCACTTCTTTCACTACCTCTGCGTGGTGGAACATCTTCTTACCCCCCAGCGGTGAGGCAAGTCCCCAGCCTGTTGCTCTTCCACAGAAGCAGCAGAGCCCACACAATCATGGGTCAGGTTGGCCCTATGGGAAAGAGCCCCCCTCCACACTCCTACCCTACTCATCTTGGTTTTCTCCATCTTTTGTAATCTTATGTTTTATATTTTTAAATCTTAAATTGTTCTGTTTTAATGCTTAATTTTATTAATAAAATTGTACACCTCCCAGAATGCCTCTCTGAGGCAGATGGTAGCTAAGAAATGAGAAATAAAAACAAACAAACTATACTTTCCCCTATCAGGCAAGATCATAGTTCTGCATTTGTCAGCTTCTACCTCAAGTACTCTGTGTCCAATTCTGGGCATCACACTTTTAAGAAAGAGGAAGAGAAACTGAGATGAACAGGATGATCAGGAAACCAGGAACTACATTCAAGAAAAGAAAGTGGCCCCACACAAGGGGGTCCCCCAAGGCAGGCCTGGAAGGGGGTCGTGCAGCAGGAGGTCAATGCTTAATCCCCATGGTCCCCAAATTCAGGGCAGGGAGAGTTTGCTTGCAGCAGCAGTTTGGAGAGTGGGGTCTTACTGTCTTTTTCTGACATTGTTCATATGGAGACTTTGCTTTAATTTCCAAAAGATGTGCATTTAAATAGGGAAACACATTTAATGGTGTTACCCTTCTTTTGAATACTGTTATGTTTGTTATCACTCCCACCTGAGTACTTTTTATAATATTGTGTACATTTCAAAATGATTTCCCCTTAATCCAGGACAGACACAAGAGTCTTGTCTGGCCTTGTCTGGCCCAGAGGATAAGGACTCCAACCTGCAATACGGAGGGTTGCGTGACTGCAGACTGAGCACACCTAATGCCTTGCTTCCAGTGAAAACCCTCTGAATCCGTCACAGCAAGCGTGACCTCACCAACCATAAAATGCTAGGAATTGGTGGTTCTCAAAATGTTGCTTCTCTGTCACTCTCAAAGAGCCAAGAACTCTCTTGAATTACAAGTAAGACCCACAGGCTCTTTTCCTCCATCTCCACATACAGCACCAGCCAGTTCATGACTCTTGTGAAGGGCTGACCCTTCCTCGAAGGGATGCTTTAAGACCAGCTGCTGCTTCAGGGAGTTGCTTACTTGCAGCTGGCAGCCAGTCCCTTCCTGGGAGCTTCAGTTAGACTTTGCTTAGCCTCTCTCGGGAGGAAATGTTCCCAGCCATGTGCTGAACAGACCTCACCCACCCCCAGACTTTGGCAAGTGATCCCGATTTACCTGAGGGTATGCTTTTCCTAAGTTCCCCCATTCCTTTGTACCTATTTATAGAGCATGAGACAGCAGCAGAGGCACCCTCAAGGCTTCCAACTACAGAGAGACAAAATTATCAGGTCATTGCTGGTTATCTCCCTGCCTCCATCTTCCTGATTTTCCCTTTGCATCTTCATGGTCTACACTCTCCTGCTGGTTGCAGTCACCTCATTGTCTTCTTTCTCGTTCCATGTTCCTGGAAAAGCAAGCGTTCCCTTTAAATAGAGGACATGTTGCTTGAGGAGTGCCTTAAGCTCATCCTCTGAACTGCACCCATTCTGAGACATTTGCCAGGGGCTGCTGAGAATCCTGCTTTTGGGAAACTGAGCCTTGACTATCAAACTGGAGCCCCAGCCAGACATAGCACACAGACCTCACACAGGGCTTTACGCAATTGCCCTTGGATGCTGGTTTTGCTTCTCAAGATGTGGGAGGGAGCTGGCTCCTCCAGCTGAGGCAATGTTCTGACCCAGGCTTCGTTCCAAGAAAACACATGCTGTGTGTAAAAGCAATCTTTTTTTAATATGATGCTGGGAATTATTTGCATTCCCAGCCAAAACTCATTAAACATAATTGTCTGAGATAGGAGCACGCTTTTCAGGGTTGTAAAAGGTTGTCAAGAAACAGACGTCCACTTAATTAACAGATAAATTAACAGAAGTTCCAGCAAAGACAAACCAGAGTCCACAGAGCTTCAATGAGGAATCAGAATCTAATGAACTTCTTTGCTTCCTGCAAAGAATACATCACCGAGGGCTGGCTTTTATCCCTTATGGGAGCGGCAATCACCTCCCAGCTTTACTCCTGAGTCACCCCTGCTGCTTCAGCTGCTTTCTCCTTCTAGCAGCCCTGCATACACGTGCACTGGGAACAGGCTCCCCGGGGTCCTCTGCTTCGCTGCTACCAGACCCCAAAGGCTCTGAAGGCAGTACCCCAGTCTCAGATAGTTCTGGCCCCATCCCTGCATCAATTGCAGGACCCTCGTCCGAGTCCTCGCCAGACTCCCTGACTGGTTCCCTTTCGTCCTCACTATCCAATACCTCTGCCGTCCGCACCAACTGCCAGTGAACCACAACAGGCAAGGGGCATAGGATTCCAGCCATTGTAACTAGAAAGACAACCATCTAAGAATGAAAGCAACTCTTCACTGCATGAATGATAGAGTGAGGCTTCATGCAGGTTTTTCAGAACTACAGAATAAATTTCCAGGTAGTTTTGTTCTTGAAAAAAGTGGGAACATCTCTCAGAAGGTTGTGATCAGCAGAGCCAGTTAGAGTTCCTTTTGCATTGATGATGTTCCTTAGTTGGATAATGAAATGTCTGCAAGAAAACAACCATGTTTGGAGAGCACCAAAGACCCCCACGGTTGAACCATCAAATATTCTCATCTATTGGTTCCATTTCTTGTTATGAAATAGCTGTTTGTACTGACCTTTCTATGCAGTAATAAAAGATTACAAGTAGAATCCATAGGAGGCTCTTTTTTTTTTAAAGCATGGTCAAAGCTCCCTTGGCTTCAGGACAATTTTAACTTGTACCAGTTGAGTTCTCTAGAATAAAGTTTGGAGAACATCACTGCTAAGTATGTACTGCAAACCTGGGCTACCTTTATTGCAAGACATCTACAAAAACTAATATGTGAAAAGCCTGGTGGTTTTCAGGGTGGTGGTTGATCGAAGAGCAAGCCACTAAGACTAGGAACAAACTCACTCTAAAATGCCTCCCTAACCAGTTTGCTATCTCAGCCCCAGCTGACTCCTGCTCAGAACTGACATGTGGCACAGACAGAACCAGCCATAGTTACCAAGTTGAAATTTCCAAGTCTTCTGTGCTGGTAGTAATAAAAATGGAAATATTCAGGATCAATGCACCAAGTGCTATTCTGCCAGACAAGCAATAACTCTTCTGAAGAAGATACCTCTGTGTGTGGATTCATGCAACTGAGCCAAGACTTTAGTTCCAGAAGTCTTCTTGTGCTACTTATCAGAACTACAAGTGTTAGAGAACCTATGAATGCAACAGAAGGATTACTCTGAACTGCCATTCATCATTAGCCATCTTTATAAGCACCAGATTTGTTTTATCTGGATTTAGCTTGAACAAGTCTGATTCTACTTAGGTGACATCAGTTCAGGTTGGAGGCAGTTGCTCCACTGCTTTTTGGATAATGCCTATTTTAAAATGCCTATTAAAGCCATGGTGATGATAATAATACTGAAGGACCCACTGCATAGCTCCCAAGATCATATAACTTCACTATTGATCTGTTCAATGAACACATGCACTCTTGTGCACTCACCCGCTAATTCATTGGAACTTTCTCTATGAAGTATATGTCAGCTGTTTTTAAAATCTGGGGCAGAAACAACACGGTCCAACTATACCCACAAGAAGGAATTCTTCTGATCACTTTTCAAAGGAACATCATTCAGCCAAGTATACAAGCCACCTCCATCTCATAGTCACTACAAGAATCAGGTTGGAAAGGATGAAGGCAAGAAATAAAAGGGAGGGAGAACAATTTTTTCTAAAAGAAAATAAAACTCTGAATCATCAGTAATGGTTTCTTTAGCACCATATCAAGGTACCATTTCTATCTCCATTGTCACAATGAAGCAGGTGGAGCCAAAGCTTCTTGGTTACCCCAGATAAATCATTCAGACTTCCCAAAGCAGTCAGTTCCCAGCATCGTGGCGCAGCTCTTGGAGACAAGGAAGAATAACTAAGAAGATGGTGCTGTCCAAACAACCTCCTCACTTGCTCACAGCACAACCTGAGGGCAGCCCTGAGAAGCGACTTGCAACAGAGTAACCCCAAGGCTCCATCCTCCATCAGGATAATGCGGGAGCTTCATCCCTGGAAGCTTTCAAGAAGAGACTGGACTGCCATCTGTCAAAAATGCTGTAGGGTCAATCTTGCCCCAGGCAATATTTATCTTCCCAAAATACCTAGGATAAGCAGCTAAACACTACAAAGGCTTCCATACAAAGTTTCTTTATTGAATTATATCAGGCATCCTCAAAGTATAACTCACAGTTATGCTGAGATTCATCTAATGTTCAATCTTTGCATTATTGTCTTCACAGTGTGAAAAGATAGTTATCTTCATCCCATAATGATACAGCAAGGGAAGACTCCAGCATGATGTTGGGTCCAGGCAAGAATGACCAAAACTCCCCCCAGCCCAACCAGCGGTCAATTCAGTGCCAATCAGGATTATAGATGTGACCACATGACATGAACTGCATTTCCCATGAGACATTAACTACCTTTTCCATGAGGCATTCCCTTAAGGGGACAGCTCCCATTCCCAAACTAATTATGCTGTCTAACCAGCACATTATACACTGTTTAACTAACACACTTCCTGCCTGGAATTATAAATTCCACTACCAACTAACTATCACCTAAAGTAAACATTAGATAGTAACATAGCATCAAACAATGCAACAATGAGGTAGATACAAAGCATGCAAAGCTTGAGGTTCAATCTTCAAGTTCAGCCTTTCTTCGCAGCAATACCAGGTCGGTGACCAGTGTGGTGTAGTTTCTTGGTGAAAGTGTGTGGGTCACAAGAAAGATCTTGCGACCTCACTATCTGGACCTTGACTTGGTGGACTAGTCCATCAGAGCTGGTGAGGACTTGATGCATTATTTCATGGGCCACAAATTCCGATGCACATCCTTGTCTTTCAGCAAGACAAGGTCCCTTTCTTCGAGGTTTGGTTCTTTGGTCTTCCATTTATGGCTCTCTGGTGGAGTAGACAGGTATTCTTGCTTCCAATGGTTCCTGAAGGTGTTGGAAAGCCATTGGAATGGATGTTGTGAAGACATTTGCCTGATGATGGGGCCTGCAGCCTGAGTTGGGGCCTGCAGCCGATCAACACAGACTATTCCTGAGATTCCCCATCCCAGTTCTGTTTTGAAGACAAATGGGGAGCCTCTTGGGCCTTTGACTACTTCAGTTTAAGCTAAAGGGGCATCTACTCTCAGCAAGAGCAGAATTTCAACTTCAGGATTTAGAGCAGGAAGGTGATGAGCCATGTGCTTCAGCTGAGGTATGTTA
The DNA here is from genome assembly GCA_023653725.1 of Bungarus multicinctus. NCBI lineage: Eukaryota > Metazoa > Chordata > Lepidosauria > Squamata > Elapidae > Bungarus > Bungarus multicinctus. The sequence goes on from CM042841.1 coordinate 24,772,611, forward strand.
CTTGCTACCTCTGTTGTTGCAATCTGGCTGCAGTCATCTGGTAGGACATCCCATCCTAACAAAGGCAGCAGTGGGAACTGTGAACTCCCATCCAATGACTCTATATAGAGTCCAGTAGCTTTCCTCACCACCGTGTATTGTGATACAGTGCACGTTGATATTGTGAAGTGCGCTACTTTCTTTTGAACATCAAAGGCTTCTTCTGGGCGTCCATTGGGGCAGACGTTGGCTAAACAGATCTGATGACATGAGCAAGGAGATAATGTGTTCTCACACACTGCTGTGCAGTTGACACTCGCCACCGGCTCCAGGTGTGCCTCAGTAGCACGCTGAGACTCCTTGGTCACAGAGGGTTAGGAGTTGTCTGCTGTGGTGGCTCAGAGTCTGGGTGCAAAGCGGCTGGGTGCTCATTGCTGTTGCATAAGTAACATTGCACCTTAGCTGTGCAGTTTTTGGCCATGTGTTCCATAGACTCGCAACACCAAAGCTTTTCTTTGGTGTAAGGGTTTTTGTGCAAATACCTTGCACCTGTTCAGCAGGTGTGGGCACTTGTGGAATGTACAAATCTGGATCTTCTTAGTTCTTGGAAGTCTAACTTGGGTTGTCTCCGATGGGTTTTCGTCCATATTCTTTATGGGTGAGGTAGCAACCCCCGTTTTATATATAGACACAAGGGTTTTTCCTTTGCAGTTTGTGCCAGACCTGTGGACAGTGCAGAGTTCCTGCTGGCTCTTTTGTCAGTTGGGGGACTATCAGCTCTGAGTCTGCGGGTCCGGGGTCATTGCACGACTGTGCCTGGTGAGCCACAAATTCTTCGAGAAGGGCAAAAGGGAGGTTCTTGGTTTTGACCATTGACCCTGAAGGCCTCAGTCAACTGGATCCATTGTTCAATTAACAGCTGTGGTAGTTTCCGAAACAATTTTGCTTTGCATTTTGAACTGATTAAGACAGGCGAGTCCCGGCAAATCGGGATCCTTTTGTGCTGCTCTCAGCTGTATAAGTATGTTAGAGAATTCCCTGAGTTGGCTAGGTTCGAGACTGATTTTAAGAAAGTGATCCAAGAGCGAGGATTCCACCTCTGTGGGAGCTCCATACTCCTCGTCAAGTCTCTTCCATGTTAACTGAAGGGCAGCATCTGGATCTCTTAAGTGAGATCTGTAAATGTCCTTCGCTGCTTCTGCTGACTGCGGCCTCAGCCATGCAAATGTACGAGTGCTTCATCAGGCTGCAGGCATGCGACCTGAATGTTGCACATGAAGATACTCTTCCATAGCAGATATCTTTGCCTGGCTTGTCAGAAAATTTGTATACACCATTAGCGGCCAGATCTAGGTTTCCTCTCCTTGGTGCCAATGCTCTCCATAATGCTGGATCATCCACTGAAGTTGTATAGGGGTTGGAGGTAGGATGCATTGGTATGGTGGGGTCTCCCTTTGGATTCTCGTAGACTTGGCCTGGGTTGTGTCTCTCAGCAACAGCTCATAGTCTTCTTCCTTGTACTTCCTGAGGAGGTTGTCCTGCCATGCCGTATACGATGGGTGTGCTTCACACAGCTGGGCAGGCTGGTGTACCTCTGAGTGTACAGTGTGTTTATCTTGGTGTACCTTTGAGCTCGAATTGTGTTGAGGTTGTGGCAGGAACTCTATTGCCTTTGGGTTGAGCTGGGGAGTTGCTGCTTGATGTATGTCTCCTTGCTGAGAAATCTTCATTGTTACTAATGGGCTAATTTGCTTGCCCTGTAGGTCTTGAGAGATTGTGGTAGGTTTTCTGTTTTTGGGAATGGAATCTCGAGTTTTAGGTCTTACAACGTTGGTTTTGTGATTGGCGTTTAGATCCTGTGATTGAGATTCTCCCTCTCAATCCCCTGGTTTTGGGAGATTGCTAACTAACTTCATCAGTTTCACTTGCCCATGCTGTAGTTAGTAGTGCTCATCAACATAGGCCTGGGCTCTCTCTCTCCAACTCTCCAAGGTTGAAGTTGAGGGGAGCATCGTTGGCCACCTTCTGCAATGCTGTGGCACATGCTGTCTTTGCTGCCGTCTCCCGTTGTTGTTCGAGCAACTCCAATTTGTCCTGAGCCTTGGCTATTTTCTCCTTCTGCCCTATCACCTCCTCTGTTGCATGTAGTTCTGCCTTTGCTACCTCAGCTTTGACTTGAGCTTCCGCAGCTCGTTCAGCATAACTTGCTGCTCTTGAGGCCTTAGATGCATCGCTGCAATGGGAGGATGCTCTGGGAGGATGGGAAGAGCTAGCAGCAGAGGGCTGCCGGGGCAAATTTTATCAGCACAGTGACTGGGAGAGGCAGGTATGCTGGGGGTAGAGGGCCATATCCAGTAAGGGGATCGCGCTCCCGATGTTTGCAAGCGGTAGCGCGCTCCGACCCTCCATACCCATTCTGCAGCCCTGGTTGTCTGGATTCTCAGGCCCTGAATACCCGGCTGCTGTTGTGCAATGCCAGGTCCGTGGTTAATAAGGCTCCCCTGATCCATGATTTGGCTCAGGAGGAGGCCGCGGACCTGGTAGGTGTTACCGAAACCTGGTTGGGCCCAGAGGGCGGTGTCCCTCTGGTTGAGATGTGCCCACCAGGTTTCCTTGCATTTCACCAGCCTAGGGCTCAGGGAAGGGGTGGAGGGGTGGCGGTGCTTATAAAGGAGGCCCTTTATCCTAGGGAGGCCACTGTCCCTCAGACGGCTGGCTGTGAATCTCTATTTGTGAAGTGGGGGCAAGGGGTTCAGATGGGTCTTTTGATGGCGTACCTGGCTCCCTGCCACGTCTCATCGGCCCTGCCCGGACTCCTCGAGGTGAAAGCCGGGCTGGCGGTTGAGACCCCTAGGCTTTTGGTCATGGGGGATTTCAACCTGCCATCATCCGGTGAAACCTCGGGGTTGGTTCGGGAGTTCTTGGCTTCCATGACGGCCATGGACCTGACCCAGTTAGTTTCTGCCCCCACTCACATTGGAGGACACATGCTGGACCTGATTTTTGTCTCTGGGCAGTGGTTGAATGACTGTATTTTCGGGGATTTAGTCATCACACCCTTGTCATGGACAGATCATTCCCTCCTCAGGTTGGACTTCCGTTCCGCCACCCCCCACCGCAGGGAGGCGGAGCCACTTAGATTGTTCCGCCCCAGGCGCCTGATGGACCCGGAACGGTTCCAGAGGGAGCTTTGGCCATTTCCTGAGTCTCTGGCTCACAGCTCGCCTGGAGACCTGGTGGCCACCTGGGATGGGTTGGCCGCCGGGGCTCTAGATCGAGTTGTGCCCCTGCGACCTCTGACCCGGCACAGATCCCGCTTGGCTCCGTGGTATACGGAGGAGCTGCGGGAGATGAAGTGCCGGAAAAGACGTCTAGAGGGCATTTGGAGGGCGAGTCGTTCTGAGTCTGACCGAACACAGGTGAGATCTCATATTAAGACTTACCTTGTGGCGATAGGGGCGGCGAAATCTTCGTATGTCTCCGCCCTTATTGCGTCAGCAGAAAATCGCCTTGCCGCCCTGTTTAGAGTGACCCGCTCTCTTCTTGAACCGAGAGCGCGGGATGACCTCTTGCAGGTAGGGCAGAGGAGTTTTCCCGATTTCTGCATGATAAAATCGCTCAGATTCGGGAGGGGCTCGACTCCAATTGGGTGGTCCCGGGGGAGGTGTCCGGGGCAGGTCTTGTGAGTGTTATCTGGGGGGAGTTCGATCCTGTGACCGCCGAGGGTGTGGACAGGTTGCTGGGGGGTCTGAATGCCACCACCTGTTTATTGGACCCGTGCTCTTCCTGGCTGGTTTCGGCCGCCAGGGAGACGACACGAGGCTGGCTCCAGGGGATTGTCAACGCTTCTTTGAGAGAGGGGGTGCTCCCGGCCGCCCTGAAGGCGGCAGTGGTGCGCCCCCTCCTCAAGAAGCCTTCCCTGGACCCGGCTATTTTAAACAACTATCGTCCGGTCTCCAACCTTCCCTTTGTGGCGAAGGTTGTTGAGAGTGTGGTGGCACGTCAGCTCCCCCGGTACCTGGAGGAAGCTACTTACCTCAATCCGTCCCAATCGGGCTTCAGGCCTGGACATAGCACTGAGACGGCATTGGTCGCGTTGGTCGATGATCTCTGGAGGGCTCGTGACAGAGGGTTCTCCTCTGTCCTGGTCCTATTAGACCTCTCGGCGGCTTTCGATACTATCGACCATAGTATCTTGTTGCGACGGTTGGAGGGGTTGGGGATGGGTGGAACCGTCCTTCGATGGTTCTCCTCCTTCCTCTCCGACCGTTCGCAATTTGTGTTGGCGGGGGGGGAGAGATCCACCTCTAGGCCCCTGCTTTGTGGGGTGCCTCAGGGGTCGGTCCTCTCTCCCCTCTTGTTCAACATTTATATGAAGCCGCTGGGCGAGATCATCCGTGGTCTTGGAGTAAGGTGTCATCTATATGCAGATGACACCCAGTTATACATCTCTACTCCAGACCACCCCAACGATGCTGTGGGGGCTATGTCCAGGTGCTTGGAGGCCGTGCGGGATTGGATGGGCGGGAACAGGCTTCGGCTCAACCCATCCAAGACCGAGTGGCTGTGGTTTCCGGCGCCCCGATATAGCCAGCTGACACCTTTGCTGGCTATCGGGGGGGAAGTTTTGCCCCCCGCAGAGAGGGCTCGCAACCTGGGTGTCCTCCTGGATGTACGGCTGTCGCTTGAACATCATATCGCGGCCGTCTCCAGGGGGGCGTTTCATCAGATCCGTCGGATCTACCGGTTGCGGCCCTTCCTGGATCGGGACGCCTTGCGCACGGTCACTCAGGCCCTTGTCACCTCTCGCCTGGACTATTGTAATGCCCTCTACATGGGGCTCCCCGCGGGGAGCATCCGGAGACTCCAGCTGGTGCAAAATGCAGCCGCGCGGATGATTATGGGGGCGTCGCGTAGCGCCCATGTGACGCCACTTCTGCGCGAGCTGCATTGGTTGCCGGTGGCTCTCCGGGTTCGCTTTAAGGTTCTAGTTTTGACCTTTAGGGCGACCCATGGCATGGGACCAGGTTATCTTCAGGACCGCATTCTGCCGGTGATCTCCAACAGGCCAGTGCGTTCCCACAGAGAGGGTCTGCTCCGGGTGCCGTCGGCCGCTATGTGTCGTCTGGCGGCGCCGAGGGGTAGGGCCTTCTCTGTGGGTGCCCCCGCCCTCTGGAATACTCTGCCACCGGAGCTTCGTACTGACACGGACCTGAGGGCCTTCAGGCGCGCGTTGAAGACCTGGCTCTTTGAGCAGGCCGGCCTGGGCTGAGATAATGGTTTTAATTTTGGTCTCCATGGTATTTAAATTTTAAATTGGGGTTTTAAGGTGGGGGGGTGGGACCTGTTTAGTTTTATTTATCAGCCAAATTGATTTAATACTTTTTTAATTTTTGTATATTTGTGGGTTTTTAGATAGGCTGTACACCGCCCTGAGTCCCCTGGGAGAAGGGCGGTATATAAATTTGATTAATAATAATAATAATAATAATAATAATAATAATAATAATAATAATAATAATAATAATAATAATTGCTGTAAGATTCTGGAACCTGATTGAGATCTAGTTGGCTTGGGATGGAGGGAGGAGACTTTCTTAGAATGGTGGGAGGAAGCCACGTGATCAAGGGGCTACATCAGATATGGCCTTCTCCCTCAACATTTCCTCCAGCTGTAGCATGGCATGGAGCGCATGGAGGGACTTTTTGCCTCTCTGAACATAGTTCTTGTGTTCCTTGTTTAACTCCTCAAAGCATTGTATATGTTCTTGGAGCTTTGAGTCACACAGCTTTGACTGGATGGATTTGAAGTTACTTTTGCTGTCTCTCCAGCATATGAGAAGCTCATCTATTTCATTCTCCAATAAATGGATGCTCTCGAGGGACAACTTGCATTTGGGGGCATCGCAGATCTTCAGCAGCTCCGACCATGAGTCTGCATAGCATCAATACTGCCTATTCCAATCCTCCCTCAAGTATGACTGCATGGCCTCAGTAGGCTTTCTTTGCTGTCTGAAGTTGTAGGCTTTCTGAAGTACCTCTGCCTCTTCTGACTTTTGGACATGTGATTCTGGTCTTTGGGCACCAAGCTCTCCATTTGTGTCAAGGTTGGTTGGAGAATTTGAGTCTTCTGGCACATCAGAGACATCTGTCATGACTGAAGAAGCTTCCATGCTTTAAATTGGCAAAAGGTGAATTTTGGAAATTTTAGCAGTTTTCCGTGCAATTCACTTTTTCTACTAGGGTGCCGTTGCAAGCGGGTAGCTGAATTTAGGAGATGTTGAAATTCAATACTTGACCACTGGAGTGCGTTGCAAGCGGGTAGCTGAATTTAGGAAATGCCATTGAAATTAACTGGTTGGCTACTAGAGTGCATTGCAAGCTCTGGAAGATGCTGGTACAGTACACTGGTTGGCCACTAGAGTGCATTGCAAGCTCTGGAAGATGCTAGTACTATACACTTTTTGGCCACTGGGATGTGTTGCAAGCTCTGGAAGACGCTGGTGCAATATATGTGTTGGCCACTGGGGTGTGTTGCAAGCTCTGGAAGACACTGGTGCAATATACATGTTGGCCACTGGGGTGCATTGCGAGCTCTGTAGCAGACGCTGTTGCAATACCTGGTTGGCCACTGGAGGGTGCTGCAAAGGGTAGCTTGTTCACCGGTAGTTATGCTGAGATCAACCACCAGAGGATGCTGTCATTTAATCTTATGATCTGCTCAACTGGGTTTGGGCGATTTCCTTTGTATAGAATTGAGACTGACTTCTTGCTAAATTAATCTAAGGATTTGCCTCTCAGTTTGGAAAAAGATAACAGGCATCAAAGGTTGGCAACTTTCTTTTAGCTACAAGCAGCTTTCCAGATTCTCTCTTTTAGGGGGGTTGGTTTACATGCAGAGTGGCTAAAGGTATTTAAGACTTGTTTCCATGGGGATGGCTCATCTCCATGGAGATATCCTGCAATAAAACTCAACTCCTGCCAGCGAAGGAATCTTTATGGCACCTAACTTTGTTTCCTCTTCTCTTTGTTTTAAGACAGTAGTAAGGATAATAGAGTCTCTTTCAATTGCTAATACATTCACTCAGGTCTTTGCAAAGCCAACCAAGTCATGAACTCAAAGTAAGGATGGGCCTCTTTTTATTGCCGGTTTCCTCTATGGCATGACCAGGGAAGAATCAAACCTTCATTTTAGCAGCTCCAGAGATAGGGAATAATGTAGTTTCTTTGTTTTAGGACACAAGAAAAGATTACTTAGTCTCTTTCAACTGCAGATTGTAAAAAGGCTGAAGACAATAACTTTCTTAGTACCAAACTGGAGGACTTGCAAGGAGAGACAGGGAAACAGCAGGGATGTAAACATCTATTTGTTTAACAGTTCATCTTCTCTATTCTAAGTCACAATTCAAATTTCTTGTTACTGATTTAAGAGGAAATCAGAATAACTATTTTTTCACTATCTTGCTCCAGGCAATATCTTCCCAAAATACCTAGGATAAGCAACTAAACACTACAAAGGCTGCCATACAAAGTTTCTTTATTGGATTATATCAAGCATCCTCAAGGTATAACTCACAGTTATGCTGAGATTCATCTAATGTCCAATCTTTGCATTGTCGCCTTCATAGTGTGAAAAGATAGTTATCTTCATCCCATAATGATACAGCAAGGGAAGACTCCAGCATGACGTTGGGTCCAGGCAAGAATGACCAAAACTCCCCCCAGCCCAACCAGTGGTCAATTCAGTGACCAATCAGGATTACAGATGTGACCACATGACATGAACTACATCTCCCGTGAGGCATTAATTACATTTCCCATGAGGCATTCCCTTAAGGGGACAGCTCCCATTCCCAAACTAACTATGCTGTCTAACCAGCACAGGTCTGCTTCGGCAGGGGAGGTTGGACTAGATGACCTACAAGGGCCCTTCCAACTCTGTTATTCTAATCTAATCATCCGATGACCTCAACTTCTACCTCCTGCATGATCTTTCCCAGCTCTGCCAGCCAATCAGATTTCTGGGATTTCTCACTTTGTAGTCCTCATCTTGTATCAAAATTTTTGTTTTTTCATTGTTTAGGGTCCCTCTTCTCCTGAAGTAGTGCTCCTTCTTTAGATCAAATTCATGATACAACCACATCCCATCCTTTTGGCAGCTTTGCAGGGCACAAAGGCATCGCAAGGGTGCCTCATTCTGACTCCATGTTGCTCTTCAAAGCTCTGGAAAGTTTTGGAATCACTTCTTTGGCCTGAAATTGGTGTTCTTGAACTGGCTATTGATATTTATGGATCCTCAGCTGCCTTTCTGTGGTAGTTAAATGCAATTGTATAACTTGTTTATGTGATTTGTGGGTGGATGATTTGAGGGATTTAAGACTGTGGTTGGATTGTAGTGCATTTACAAAAACCATGTTTGAGCAATCAAATGCTTGATTAGATTTGGTTTCCATATTCCATTTGAAACTTAGTTTTGCTTCAAGCCAACTGATCTTTTCTGAAGAATTCAGATGTAGGCGTTTGCATTTTTAAAAATAACAACATATAACTAGATTTATTTCTAAGCTTTGACTGTTTTGTAACAAACATGAGTGTCTCTTGTTCACTTACTGATTTTCTTCTTACATTTTCTTTCTGACCCTCCTAGCTTGTTTTGGTAGAGCTGCTGGGCTGGCTGCAGTGAGTCACAAATTACTTTAAACTGTACAGTTGATGCTGTGTAGCACAGCCAGTCTCTTCCTCTTATCCCACACCTCATGTACACTCCTATCCTACACTCTCTTTTTGGTTGTCATGGGAACAGCAACCCATCATGTTAACTTTCTTTCTCCCTTCCTTCTTTCCTCCCCCTCCCCTCTGCCCAGAATCACTACCACGGCTGCTTGCATGATGGACTTAAGGAGATACCCCCTTGACCAGCAAAATTGCACTTTGGAAATTGAGAGCTGTGAGTACCAGCTTGGACTGGAATGGGCTCCCCTAGTGAGTTTGAAGAGGAACATGGGGTGAGGGTGGGTGGGTGGGGAGATTCTTCTTTGCCTGCCTGCCTGCTTTTGACACTTACTCTACCACGGGAAATCTCCTCCTCCTTTGCTTGCAGAATGCTATTTTGTCTCCTTTCCTGCTGCGTAGGACTAAGTGGGGTTCTGATGTGGGCATCTGTTAATTTTCTATAATCAAACCTTTTAAAAGGGGGTGGAATTTCCCTCCATGGATTCGAAACCAATCACTTTTGAGTGTGTGTGTGTGTGTGTGTGTGTGCATGATTGCAAAATGGAGGTGCTGGATAGTCTTTAGGGTGCAGGAAGTGCACACTTGCCCAGTGGCACAGAACACCCCCCACCCACCCACTCATCTTAATGACCTCTTGCAATTGGGAGGGAGACTTTTGCTGCTTACTGGAGGGGAGGATGTTGGCCGGATGCCATCCAGGTAAAGGAATCTGTTATGGCTGTCCCACTTCCGGCTGGACACACTCGGCCTCCCAGGACCTGCCTGAAGCTTCGGTGGAGTGGAGAGCACAAGCATCCCGGGGCTCAGGTTCATTGCTGCTGAGGAACTTGCCCTTCGCCACGCTCCTCTCCCTCACCCGCAGCCACCAGGGGCTTCCAGCCATTTCCCCCTTTCCCCGCTGGGCTCAGGAGGCAATGCTGAGGGTGAGGGCTTCCCCCTTTTGTCCCCCTCGTCCTGGGAGAGCCACATTCTGACATTGTGCCCAGGCATGAGGCGGTGGAGGGAGGCACAGAAACCCGATGGTGCACCTTAAAGCGTCCTCGGTGAAAACGCGCTTGATGGCCACTCCCCCACCAGCCAAACTAGTATCGGGCAGAAGGACACAGCCGGCCTTGGAAGCCGGGACCACCCTGGCTCGTGCGCTTCAGTCCACGCTTTGATGCAGGCGAGGCCGACCAAGAGGTGGGGTGGAAAGGGAGCCAAATTCCTCTTGGGACTCCAGAGAACCAGGGTGGCTCTAACTGGGATGAGCGACCCTCCTGGTTGTGGAGTAAGTGCGCGTGCCGGGAAGGCAAAGGAGGCAGCTCCTTACACACTCATGTGTGGGACATCCTATAGTTGGATGCCATTCATTAGAGTTTCTAAACCTTTCTCATCCTTCCCACTCATTTGCATGGGAAAACCCCTGATTTCCCCCCTCCTTCATTTTGGAAGTGGAAGGTGCAATTCCTGGGGCTGGAGCAAGTTTAGAGGGCTGAGTTTGTCCTCTGCATTTGTTTATTTTGTGTGTGTGTTTGTGTGGAGGTGACTTGGAAGACAGCTTCCCCAAACCAGTAAGGCTAAGATTTCCCAGGAAAGTATGAGAGCTGCAACAAGCTTCTTCATGAGTAGAGAAAAATGATTTCTTTTTGCAGAGGAACTAGGATTTATGTTTACATTTGTGAGAGCAATTAAGTTCTAGTAGCACTCATATAAATCAGCAATATGATGCTAACTTGTGGCCTGTGAGTCTGTGGCTCCTACATCCTCTGACTATTCAGAAATATGCTGCAGGCTTCGCATTGACTTTCCCTATGCTCCACTTTTCTCCAGATGGCTACACAGTTGATGACATCGTTTTCTTTTGGCAAGGAAACAATTCAGCTGTGACAGGGATGGAGGTCCTCGAGCTGCCCCAGTTCACCATCATTGAGCAAAGACTTGTCACCAGAGAAGTGAACTTTACCACAGGTGAGTTCCTCCTTCCTTCCCTCTCATACAATTTACTCAGGGCATCAAGGTCTTGGTCTAAACACCAAGAGATTTAGATAAGCACATGATGCAAAAACTTAGCTCCCTAGAGTAGACTTCATAGTTGAGGAAAGAAAGAGGTGACTCAACAGCAAGGGGAACAGACTCTGTTACAGTGGCATTGGGATCACCCTTGGATGTCCTGAAGACCAAGACCAACAGGGAGAACATTATGTAATATGTAGGAGCAGGACATCGTCCATTGGTCTTGGCCAGACATTTTCCATCGGAGCAGAAGGAAGCAGGTAATAATGGTGCCTAGCTCTTCTCCCCATTTCAGATTGCATGTATTTCTCTTTCTGTTGGTCCTGCTTCATAGCATAGGTTCTCCTCTTGGATTTTGTCTGTTGTATTCCCTGAAAGCAGATACTGACCAATCAGCCATAGCTACTTATTCACTTTCTCCTGCTCTCACAAAGATGTATGAAAGATAATACAGGACTTCAAAAGTAGCATAACCAGCACAGAGCACTGTGCAACGATCTTTGGATCTAAGACTTAAGGAAAGCATAGAGAGAAAGAAGGTCGAAAAATGAAAAAAAAAAGGGGGAGAAAGCTCAGGTAGGCATGTTGAGGGAGGGAGAGTAGTCAATGAAAAGAAGAAACTGTGGAAAGGAAGTATGGAAAGGAACTGGTGAGTTTTGTATACAATTTATGATGCATGCTTTTATTTGTTCAGTCTCTTTGTCTACCTGAGTAACAATTTATATATATGACCTAATAGGTAGTCTTTATTCTGCATAAGCATTTCAAATTTTGTTTTTTGTTTTTTCTTAAAAGCTCTTCTTTGCTTTTGTGGTCACTTTTTATTATTCCAGCAATTTGTGGGTACATCAAACGTGGCATAAACCAGACTCTCCAAGTAGTTTTTCTTGTTAAATATCTATATTTATGTATGTATATGTATGTATGTGGATCTTTGGTTCTTCGGGTTTTCTCCCACGTAGAATTGGAAATATCTAGGCGACGTTTCGATGAAGTCTCATTCATCACTTTCAGGCTTGTGTCTTCGGCCTGGTGCTTCTCAGAATAATGTGAGCTTGCAGCTGCTTCTTCCTTTTAACTACTAGTGGGGGTGTGACTTGATTGGGTGGGGGCTTGGCTGTGTTCTGATTGGGTGGGGGTGTGTTCTGTTCCGGTGGGGGTTTGGTTGTACTCAGGTTAGTCTTAGTTGCTGGGGGATTTGAGCTGGTGAGCTGTGATCCTGTTGTTTGGCTTCGCGTTCGTGGTCGTGCCACATCTTCATGGTGGGCCTCAGTTCCCTTCATGTATGGGTTGGGGGGGTTTGAAGCAGTTAGTGATGTAGCTGTGGTACGGCTTCTGGTCCGTGAAAACAAATATGAATGTATATATATATATATATATATATATATATATATATTATTTAATTATTTATCAGCTCAAAACCTTACACTCACACGCACACACACATATATGTGTGTGTGTGTGTGTTAGGTTTTTGAGCTGATAAATAATTAAATAAGGGAGACTAGTATAGATCTATTTCGAGCTACTTAGCTCTCATCAGCTAGCCATACCCTTACTGGGATTCGAACCTAGGAAGTATTACATGTGAGGCAGTTGTAATTGCCATTAGGCCACAGGTTCTCATCCAGATCAGCGATACAGGGGAATGAGTGTATATTCTTGTGTTACAACACCCTGGTAAGCCCCAATCAAGGGAGGAAGCATACTGCTGTATATATATATGTGTGTGTGTGTGTGTGTGTTAGGTTTTGAGCTGATAAATAATTAAATAAGGGAGACTAGGATAGATCTATTTCAAGCTAGTTAGCTCTCTTCAGCTAGCCATACCCTTACTGGGATTCGAACCAGGGAAGTAATGGCAATTACAACTGCCTCACATGTAATACTTCCCTGGTTCAAATCCCAGTAAGGGTATGGCTAGCTGAAGAGAGCTAACTAGCTCGAAATAGATCTATCCTAGTCTCCCTTATTTAATTATTTATCAGCTCAGAATCTAACACACATGTAAACAAAAGACAACGAAACAAATAGCTTTCTGTTGGTATGGTCTCTGGTGATGAGCTGAAAGACAGAAAAGAAAGCAGTATGCTTCCTCCCTAAATTGGGGCTTAACAGGGTGTTGTAACACAATTAACGGGTATAAGTATAAACATAGTTATGAATACATGAAATGGATACATATAAGAAAAATAAAAAGAAACAATAGGACAGGGACAGTAGGCACGTTGGTGCGCTTATGCAAGGTCTTGACTATTCAGTTTGTATTTTATTTTCTGATTATTATTTTTTTGCCAATATGTAAGACAGAGCATTTATTTGTTGAGATTTGAAGTTGCCATTTGTTTGACCATTCTGATACATAGACTAGGTCTTTTTGAAGGGTAGCAGTATTGTCTGTGGTGTTGAATATTTATTTATTTATTTATTTAATTAAACTTTTATACCGCTCCCTCTCCCAAAAAGGGACTTGGGGCGGTGTACAGCCTACTAAAAACACATAATAAATACTCAATAAATACAATTAAAATAAATTAAACCAAATTGATCCGGCTGTCTAACCCAAAAATAGAGTTAAAAATTAAAAACTAATAAAACCCCGATTAAAATTAAGTTAAAAAACTAAAAATACAGTTACTGGGCCAGGCCAGCCTGTTGAAAAAATAGGGTTTTCACTGCGCGCCGGAAGGTCAGAATATCCGTCATAGCCCGTATCTCCGGGGGGAGATCATTCCAAAGGGAGGGGGCTCCCACAGAGAAAGCCCGAACCCTCGGGGCCGTCAACCGACAACGGCCGGGCGGCGGTACCCCGAGGAGGGCAACCCTGTGGGAGCGTACTGGGCGGCGGGAGGTTGATGATGGCAGCAGACGGTCCCGTAAGTACCCAGGTCCCGAGCCATGGAGCACTTTAAATACTGTCAGTACCACCTTGAATCGAATCCGGAAGGCTACAGGAAGCCAGTGCAGCCTGCGGAGAAGCGGTGTAACGTGGGAGCTCCGAGGAGCACCCACGATCACCCGCGCGGCTGCATTCTGGACCAGCTGCAGCCTCCGGAGACTCTTCAAGGGGAGCCCCATGTAGAGAGCATTGCAATAATCCAGGCGGGAGATGACGAGGGCGGAAGTGACTGTGCGAAGTGCACCCAGATCCAGAAAGGGCCGCAACTGGTAAATCAGACGAATCTGATAGAAAGCCCCCCTGGCGACGGCTGCAATATGTTCTTCTAAAGACAGCCGTACGTCCAGGAGGACACCCAAGTTGCGCGCCCTTTCCACGGGGGTCAAGACCTCTCCCCCCACGGCCAGCGAAGGAACCAGCTGGCTGTATCTGGGCGCAGGAAACCACAGCCACTCGGTTTTGGTCGGGTTGAGACGAAGCCTGTTACGACCCATCCAACTCCGCACGGCCTCCAGGCATCGGGACATCACTTCGACGGCTTCGTTGGGGTGGCCCGGGGTGGAGATGTACAGCTGAGTATCGTCAGCGTACTGATGGAACTCCACCCCGAAGCCACGGATGACCTCACCCAGCGGCTTTACATAAATGTTGAACAGCAGGGGCGAGAGCACCGACCCCTGAGGCACCCCACATCGTAGCTTTACATCATCAGCGAAGAGTGCGTTCTCTTGCAAGAGCAACTGCGTTGTTGATCTTAATATGATCACAGAGGTCATTTATGTAGACTATGAAGTGAGTTGGTCCTAGAACCCTGTCTTGGGGGATACCACTGTTGACAGGTACAGAATTTGATAGGACACTCCCAATTTTCACCATTTGTTGTCTGTTTGACAGGAATGCTTCTATCCAGTTATGCAGGTGTCCAGAGATACCATAAGATTTTAATTTTAGGAGTAGTTTGTCGTGTTCCACTGAATCAAAGGCTTTACAGAAGTCTATGTAGATTGTATCTATTGCTTTGCCCTGATCGAGTTGTGAAATCCATAGGTTTTTGCAGTGTAAGAGTTGCAGATTACAGGATAGTTTTTTTTCTGAAACCAAATTGTTTATTAGAGAGAAGATTGTTTGCCTCTAAGTGGAGGATAATGGATTGGTTAATAATTGATTCCGTGACTTTACAGGTGATGCAGCATAAAGAAATTGGTCTGTAATTTTCAACTAGGCTGGGGTCTCCCTTTTTGAAGATGGGGGTGACCGTGGCTTCTGACCATAGGTTTGGCTAGGAGCTGGTCCTGAAAGATTTTTCAAAGATTATGCTTAGAGGTTCTGCTATGGCAGTGGATGGCTTTTTTAAGAAGTATGCCCATATTCCGTCCAGTCCAATAGATAGAGATGGTTTTAGATTGCATAGTGCTTTTTCAATATTGTCTTCTGTAAAATCGATCTGTATTAGATCATTGTAGTTGTCTGTGGTTCAACTAGGAAATACTGGGCATGATCCATTGCTGTTTACAAATACTGAGCCAAAGAATGTGTTAAAGAGCATAAATTTTTGTATCTGCTTTTGAAGTTGGCAACATGACCAGATTTGTTTTTCCACCAAGTGATTTCTTTTTTGATTGAAGCTTCCTTATTGTTATGGGTAATTTGTTTTTTCTGGTTTTGAGAGTTGTTATTGGTACATATAATTTAATGACTCTTTTGATTTCAAGTAAAAATATGTTGTAATGGTCTTCAACAGTATTGCATCCAGTGAATAAAAGTTGCCAATCAAGAGATGAGAGATCATTGTCTATAAGATCATAGTTGCCTTTTTTGAAGTTTTAATTGGGAATCCCATCGTTATGATGATTTTTGTGTGGACATATGTTGAGACAAAAGTCAATCATGTTATGGTCACTGTTGGAAAAGGGTTCTTTAATTTGTATTCTGTAAATTGAATTCAAACTATTGCAGAAGATGAGATTGAGGCCATTGTTAAGTCTAGTATTGTTGGTTACTATTTGTTCCAGTCCCAGATTTGTTACAGCATTGTAGAAGGTTGCATGGCAGCGGTGGAATTCAAAAATTTTTACTACCAGTTCGGTGGGTGTGGCTTATTTGGTGGGCATGGCTTGGTGGTTATGTGACTGGTTGGGTGTGGCTTAGTGGTCATGTGACTGGTCATGTGTGCTTAGTGGTCATGTGACTGGGTGGGCGTGGCCAACTCAATGTCACTCACATCAAGGGATACCTCACCTGGTCCCTCCCCTCCCAGCCATTCCTTGTCACCCAGCCTCAACTTATCTATAGTTCTGTAAAAATGTTGTTCATCTTTTTTGACTTTATTATCTGCATACTATAGATGTACTTTCATGGACCACTGAAAGGAGGAAATGGCTCACATGCTTTACTCAAGAGTGTGATATAGGCAACAGCCTTTTAAGGGGCTGCCACAGAAAAAGGGGGACAATGTATTTTCCAAAGCACCAGGAGGCAAACAAGAAGCAATGGATGCAAAGTGAACAAAAAGAGAAGCAACCTAAAACTAAGGAGAAAGTTTCTGACTGTGAGAACAATTGACCAGTGGACCTGGTTGTCCCCAGAAGTTCTGGGTGATCAATCACTGGAAATTTTTAAAAGACTGGACAGCCATTTCTCTGAAATAGTATAGGGTTCACCCCAATATCTCTTCTAAATGTTATTCTGACACCTTTCCCAGGACCTCTACCCAGAGTTTGGCATCCTCAGTTTTCTTGCCTGAGCAGGGGCTTGGATTAGAAGACCTCCAAACTCCCTTTAAACTCTGTTAAACACACATGTATTTATGCTCTGGACTATAGACATTGAATGCATGTAAACCCCGAAAAATATGTGGTAGCCCTGGGCAAAAGAAAGGCAGTAGAATCCCTCTAGATGTAGGGACAGGGTAAAATATTAACACGTGATAAATAATGAAACAATTAAAATTAATAGCACAGAGTTTTCTCTGTCTCTCTCTCTCTCTCTCCCTTCCTATTTCTTTTTCTTTCTTTCTTTCTTTCTTTGTCTCTTTCTGTCTTTCTCTCCCTTCCTTTCTTTCTTTCTCTCTCTCACACACACACCACACTCTCTCTCTCCCTATTTTTCTTTCTTTCTTTCTTTCTTTCTTTCTTTCTTTCTTTCTTTCTTTCTTTCTTTCTTTCTTTCTTTCTTTCTTTCTTTCTTTCTTCCTCTTTCTTTCTCTCCCTTCCTCTTTCTTTCTTGCTTTCTTTCTTGCTTTCTCCTCTCTCTCTCTCTCTCTCTTTCTCTCTCTCTCTCTCTCTCTCTCTCTCTCTCTCTCTCACACACACACACACACTTGTCAGCCTTCATTCCCTCTCACTCCAGGCACTTTACTCACAAGGGGAAGTGAATCCAGCATTAGAGAAGTTCTGCAGGTAAACGGACTTGCAATTGCAGCTCCTGTAAATTTCCCCATGGCTAGATTTCCCCGCCTCCCCCAGTGTTCTTTCTCTCTCACTCCAGGCACTTTACTCACAAGGGGAAGTGATACTTCTAGTATCCATGAAGAATCCAGCCTTGGAACAGTTTTGCAGGTTAACGGACTGCTGCTCCGCCCACAGTCATGTGTTTTCAAGTGGCTGCTTGAAAATTCATGGCTAGGGCAGGGGAGCAGTCCTCCTTTAAACTGAGGCAGCGAGCATCGGGTGGGCGGGCCAAGCAAGTGAATGGAAAGCGAGTGACCGGGTTGGGGCATGGCCAGCTACATGTTGCTACCAGTTCGCCTGAGTAGGTGCAAACCGGCTGAATAACATCTCTGATGTATGGGTTCAGTTTTACATTCATTTAGGGTCCAGTTAATATGAAGTAGATTGAGGTCACCAAGAAAGATAAAAGCGTGTGGGCAGGATGTTGCCCATTTTAGTAATGAATTTAACATTTAACATTTGACATTTAAGGACAGTTCACAGACGATGGGCTCCAGAAGGGCAAGCTCCTGGGTAACTTGGATGTTTTTTAGATGTAGGGACTTTTTATAGAATATAGCAACACCACCTCCTCTATGGATTTCACGATCTGATCAGTAAACATGATAGTCTCTTACTGTAGTAATGGAGTCAGGGAGAGATGTGTTGAGCCATGTTTCACAGACAAATATGATGTCGAATTTAGCCATATTTAGTAAGAGGAGAAATTCAGGTATTTTATTTACAAGGCTTCTTGCATTGAGTAGCTTGCATTTAAGGCCAGTTGTAGTTAGAATACAGGTAGTTAGGGGTGTGCGTGCCTAGTTTTGAGTGATGATGGATTGGATGAGGTAGGGTTGGATGCGGAGTTGCGTGTTGTGTGACTTTCTTTTGATGCAATCAGCACGGTAGTCAATATACAGGTCCTTTTCTCCATTGTCTAGATGTTTTTTGAGTTCTGTGCGGAGAATATAATCTGCTCATGGTATCTTAGAGAGCATTTTTATGAAGTATCATTTGGGGCCATATTTCTATTCTGAACCATCAAAATTTGTAACTTTTTTCATTTATTTCTAGAAGTATTTGTAGCACTGTGAGGGTTGTTTTCTAAAAATTGGACATATAAATATAGATTATTTCTATAGAAAATAGTTCATTATAACACACACCTTTCCTGTTCCTCTGGGTTAACTTTACTCTGCTGGGCTTTGCAAGTTGGTATAGCTGCATAAATGTATTTGGTGATTAGTCCTTAATAGAATAGAACAGAACAGAACAGAACAGAACAGAACAGAACAGAACAGAACAGAACAGAACAGAACAGAACAGAACAGAACAGAATAGAATAGAATAGAATAGAATAGAATAGAATTCTTTATTGACCAAGTGTGATTGGACACAAGGAATTTGTCTTGGTGCAAATACTCTCAATATACATAAAAGAAAAGGTACATTCGTCAAGAGTCAAGAATCATAAGGTACAACACTTAATGATAGTCATAGGATACAATAAGCAATCAAATCATACTAGGAAACAGTCAATACATAAGGATACAAGCGACAAAGTTACAGTCATACTGTCACAAGTGGGAGGGGATGGGGGATAAGGAGTAATGAGAAGATTAACAGTAATAGTAGTGCAGACTTTGTAAATAGTTTGATAGTATTGAAGGAATTATTTGTTTAGCAGAGGGATGGTGTTCGGGGAAAAACTGTCCTTGTGTCTAGTTCTGGTGTGCAGTGTTCTATAGCATCATTTTGAGGGAAGGAGTTGAAACAGTTTATGTCCAGGATGTGAGGGGTCTGTAAATATTTTCACAACCCTCTTTTTGACTTGTGTAGTATACAGGCCCTTGACTGAAGGCAGGTTGGTAGTAATTGTTTTTTCTGCAGTCCTAATTATCCTCTGAAGTCTGTATCTGTGTTGTTGGGTTGCAGAACCAAATCAGATAGTTATAGAGGTGCAGATGATAGACTCAGTAATTCCTCTGTAGAACATTATCAGCAGCTCCTTGGGCAGTTTCAGTTTTCTGAATTGGCGCAGAAAGAACATTCTTTGTTGGTCTTTTTTGATGACGTTTTTGATGTTAGGTGTCCATTTTAGGTCATGTGATATAGTAGAACCTAGAAATTTGAAGGTCTCTACTATTGATACTGTGTTGTCTAGTATTGTAAGAAGTGGTAGTATGGGACGGTTTCTTCTAAAGTTTACCACCATTTCTACGGTTTTGAGTGCATTCAGTTCCAGATTGTTTTGGTTACACTACGAGGCAAGTTGTGTAACCTCCTGTCTGTATGCAGATTCATCATTGTCTTGAATGAGACCAATCACTGTTGTGTCAGCAAATTTCAATGTTTTAACAGATGGATCATTTGAGATGCAGTCATTGATATATAGGGAGAAGAGAAGTGGAAAAAGCACACAGCCTTGGGAGTGCCCTGTGCTAATTGTACAGGTATCAGATGTGATTCTGCCTAGCTTCACCTGCTGCTCCTGTCTGTTAGGAAGCTTATGATCCACTTACAAGTGGGTTCGGGTACCTGCAGTAAAATACATTCAGGTCATCTGCTAGTTGTTGATTTCCTTCTGCCTGGGAAGAAGGTTTGCTGTAGCCAGTGGTGTTTTTAAGAGTTTTCCACATGTTTGCTGGTTCATTTGTTGCTAACTGATTCCTTAACTTTTCAGAGTAGCTTCTTTTTGCTGTTCTGATTTATCTTGTTAATATGTTTCTGGTCTGATTGTATAGCATTATGTCAGCTTTTCTGTAGGCTTCCTATTTGGAATGATGTAGCTGCTTATGTTTAACTGTGAATCAAGGTTTATTGTTACTATATATTTACAGGTTCCTTGTTGGTACACATAAGTCTTCACAGAAGCTGATATATGATGTGACAGTATTTGTGAGCTCATCTAGGTCTGCAGAGATATCTTCAAAAACATTCCAATTAGTGCAATCAAGGCAAGCCTGGAGCTTCAGCTTTGCCTCATCAGACCAAGTCCTCACTGGTTTAATTGTTGGTTTCATGGTTTTAAGTATTTTGCCTCCTCCCACAAGTCCTTGGGACTAGTTGCTGCCTGAGTGCTGTTGCTCTTTTTGGGGAAACTAAGCTAAGCACCAGGCAGGAACCCCAGCTCAACAGGCTGCACAACCGTAGCTGGCAGTTGACTGATAGCTCTCCTGTTTACCCGTAATCATGGCACACTGCAGGTGTCCTGCTTCCTCATCTGCTCACTGCCTTCTTTGTTTCCTCTGCTATGCAATCACATTTTTGTAGGCTGAGCCCAGGTGGGGGGAGGCTGCCTGTGGATTAGCAAGTTCCAAAAAGCATCAGGATGTGGCTCAATTAGCCCACTAACTGTGGATGCTTATGAGTAATCTGTGAAGTTGGGGAAAATAAATCAATGAATGAGCCCACCTCCTCTCAAGTTTCTG
Source organism: Bungarus multicinctus (assembly GCA_023653725.1). Classification (NCBI taxonomy): domain Eukaryota; kingdom Metazoa; phylum Chordata; class Lepidosauria; order Squamata; family Elapidae; genus Bungarus; species Bungarus multicinctus. The sequence goes on from CM042841.1 coordinate 24,793,079, forward strand.
GTGGTGCAGTGGTTTAGAGTGCAGTGGTTTACTGCAAGCTAACTCACTGCTTATTCCAGCAGTTTGATTCTGAATGGCTCAAGGTTCACTCAGCCTTCCATCTTTCCGAGGGAGGTTGGTAAAATAAGGACTCAGATTGTTGGGGGCAATATGCTGACTCTGTAAACTGTTTAGTGAGGGCTGTAAAGTACTGTGAAGCGGTATATAAGTCTACTGCTATTGCTGTTAACTTCTGCTGCTGTTTGGGAGAAGCTGAGGCTGTCCTTGGAACGGGGAGAGCTACATTTCTGCCCAGCTGCAGCTTGTCTTTTCGAAATGCAGACAGTAATGCCAGCTTCATTCTGTTACCAACTTTGACTAAATAAGCATTTGGGCCCCTTTAGGTTAGAATACACTACAATTTCATTGAAGACTGAGAGATCTACTTAGCTGAAGCAATTTTTCATAACCTTCCTATTTCACAGAGCCTCTTCCTTTCCATCCCTCCCCAAAGTGTGTCTCTCTTTGCTATGTTAGCTTCATTGTTTATTATTCACTAGCTCTAAACCCATGTTTCAGTATGAAACTATGTGATCAAGCTTAGTTTGGGGGGAGGAAAATGGGGGGGGGAATTGTGCCTCTGCCTACCAATATCCATCAGTGTCCTGTCAGTATGTGAGAGAGTTGAGGGCTGTTTGGAAACTGAAACATGGAAACTGAAACAGTATTTGCTTTGTGAGCAAGAAGGAGACAGCAAGGAGCCTGGGTATAACTTAGCTCAACTGTTCTGTACTAAAGCTGCTTGGTGCTGTGAAACTAAAACTGAAATTGAAACGCCTCTCCTTTGTTTGTGTTTTGCATTTGGAACAGATTTATTTTCAAGTGAGCATCAGAGTATGTTAATAATAATAGAGGAAATACTAATGCTCTGATGGTCATTTTGAAAAATCATTTCTTAGTGAGCATCTAGAAGTCAAGAGGAACATATATGCCAAATTTCAATTTTGTAGGCTTTACGGTTATGGAGATTTTGTGATGGTGCAAGCCCCAATTAAGGGAGAAAGCATACTGCTTTCTTTTCTGTCTTTCGGCTCATCACCAGAAACCATACCGACAGAAAGCTATTTGTTTCATTGTCTTTTCTTTACATGTGTGTAAGGTTTTTATTTAAAATTATCAGCTTAAAAACCTTACACACACACACACACACACACACACACACACACACACACACACATATATATATATTACTACAGTTCCTATGCTGCCCAATTACAGTACTGTAATATTGCAATAAATGTCATTCACAACCTATACCATCAATTAAAATCCATACTATAAATTAATAAAGTTCATAGACAAAAAAATTAAACAACTAAGATTTATTGTTTAATTGCAAGGATTATATTTGAAAAGAGTTAAGTTACAATAAATACAAATGCAAATCCTTTTGTCTCAAAACAGATGGTGGCAGATAAAAAGAGTTTTTATTGTCAGTTGTTCTGATGCTTAGTACTGTCCCCGCCAGTCTATGGGAATGGGTTAGTGACTTAGGAATTGTCCCCTTAAGGGAATGCATCTTTGGAAATGTAGTTAACGGTATCCTGGAAAATGTAGTTCATGTCACGTGGCTACGTCTGTAATCCTGATTGGCCACTAAATTGACACTCGAGGGGTTGAAGGAGGTTGCCCTCCATTCTTACCTGCACTCATGGTCTGATAACATCTTTTCCTTCTATTGCTACGAGATGGGTTAGGAGATAACCATCTTCCATGTACAAGGCAGATATACAAAGGATTGGTCATTAAAAGAAGAACTTCGTCACAAATGTGAGTTATGAGGATACCTGATGTACCAATAAATGAACTTCACTATGAAAGCTTTGTTGAGTTATCAATCTGTATCTGCACAGTATAAACACAGGCCCCATTTTCTGAAGAGGGATTCCACTGGTCTCTGCAGGAGCTCTGAGACTACTTTGGATCATTTATTTATTTATTTAATTAAATTTCTATACCGCTCCCTCTCCCAAAAAGGGACTCGGGACAGTGTACAGCCTACTAAAAAACAGAATATATAAGTTTAAAAACAAATTAAATATAAGAATCCGGCCGAATCCCATCAATTACAAAATACAAAAATTTAAAATTCCGGGATTAATTAAAAATTAAGATTTAAAAATTTTTAAAATTTTTCAGAGAAAATCATCTTTTTCTCTCTCCCTCCCCTCTTCCTCCCTCCCTCTCTCTCTCTCTCTCTCTCACACACAGACACACACACACTTTGGCTGAGCATTGCAGGATTTTATAATTTACATGGCTGTGAAACAGATGGTTACTGCTATTTATACAACTGGGACCCTCATTGCTAGAAAGGGATGGAAGGACATAGCAAGAATAATCTTTGCTCATTCAAGCAGAGCAGAAAATAGACAGTTGGATTACAACTTTCACTCTATATTGCAGCTGCTTATCCGTCATCTAGATTTACTTACCAACTATTGGAAAGTGTATAATGATTAATTTGATGTTGAGTTCTGTGCTGTGAAAAATTAGAAATTTCCACTGAGATGATTCCAAGATCTCCTTCTCATTTTGTTGTTTTTTCCCTCTTGTCCATTTGATAGGTTCCTATCTTCGCTTATCACTCAGCTTTCGAATAAAACGGAACATTGGTTATTTCATCCTTCAGACATACATGCCTTCCATTCTCATCACAATTCTTTCCTGGGTCTCTTTCTGGATCAATTACGATGCCTCTGCAGCCCGGGTTGCCCTAGGTAGGTCCACAAATTGACATCGACTTGAGACTGAGTTGGTACAACAGCAGAAGAATGTTTATCATGAATGTTTCAAAAAATTTGGGAAGCTTTCTAAAGTTTGTAGTAGTAAACTATAGGTGGGAAGGCTTACAAAAGTGGCAAAGAAATGTCTGTTTTCTTTTTCACAGATTGTTTCTTGGGGATGTAAGTATCGGCATGTCAATAATGCTCTTTTCTCAGAAGTTTTGCAACATCTATTTAGTTTGTCTATGTAAATTGAGAGGCTAACCCAAATAAGAAAATGTTGTTCAACTTTGAACGTGGGGCCTTTGCTATCATTAATAAACCATCTACCTCTACAGAAATCGGGCATCCCATTAAGTAATGATAAACAATATTTCTCCCTCCCAACTAATTATGGGAAACAATATGACCCTGCCAATTTTGTTAATTATATCTAGTCTACCTGCTGAATTCCCTTGTAAGTACGAATACCAATCTTCAGAGTTATTTTGTTATCTGCACAATCACTCAGTTTTGTAATAAGTAAAAACTGGGGCAAGTCTGATTTGGGTAAGGATAAGGGCTGGGGCTATAGTTGGTCAAAATATTACTGGGACAAGAATTAAAAGAATTTGGATATGATAAATGTTTTTTCTAAAAAATAAAAGTGAAATATCAGTTACATTAATATTCTTGATTGCCTTTTAAAAGATTGAATCCTGGAAATTAAACTTGTAAAGATTTGAACTTCAACAATTCAGATTATTATTCATATTTTGGTTCATCACACAGTTCATCAGCCAGATGTTCACACTAGATTTGGCATTCTTGTCAATCTGTTGAGCTGGGATAAGCAGATGTGGATGTTTGATGGTCCTAAAGGTCTCATCTCTGGATGGAAGCTCTTCTGAGCAAAGCCGCTTTTTGTAATTCACCTGTGGTGATTTTTGTCAATGCCCATGGTGTTTCAAGTGGTACTCCAGTTGATTAATAGCATCATTGCTATTGTGGACTGTCTTGATTTTTCTTTTGCCATTTCTATTTGCAAGTATTTGTATTTTATTATTCTTATTTTGATTATTATTTTGCCCAGTTCCCAGAAATTCTGGGCAGTTTACAAATGTTTTAAGACATTAAAAACACAAAAAGCAACAAAAGCAAGGATAAAGATAGCAGGATGACAAACCAGGTGGGAACAAACTTAAACAACCTAATTTAAAAGGAGGCTTCAGTTCATTCCCATAAAAATGCCATACCCAGTCTAAACATCTGGCTAATTGCTCCACCAACCACAATAATATGCCACTCAACTCCCAGCACCTCTGCATCGATGTATGCTCAAACCCACAAGACTTGTATTGCAGATCTTGTACAGTATTGTCAAGGGGATGACAGAGCAATCTGGGATGTTGTTACAGTGACTACTTAATCCAGAATCCGGGCATAAAAAGGGCCGGCCACATTGCCCCTGAGGAGAGGCACTCCACCCAGGAATCAGCTTTCTTTTGCAGAATTAGTGCAGGCTTCTCACATAATCATCCCTCCCTGGTGCCCTGTGGGTTTTTAAAAAATTATTATTATTATCTCCAAAAAGATTTTTAAAAAGTGCTGTGCAGCTGTCCTTGCTCCACTGAAAATCTTTTTTCCGACAATAATACGTTTGAAAGGACTAAATGTGTGCCTGAACTCTCCCTCCACAGGGGTCACCACAGTCCTCACCATGACGACTATCAACACGCACCTTCGGGAAACCCTGCCCAAAATCCCCTATGTCAAAGCCATCGACGTCTATCTCATGGGCTGCTTTGTCTTCGTGTTTCTGGCGCTCCTGGAATATGCCTTCGTCAACTACATTTTCTTTGGCCGGGGCTCCCGGCAGCAGAAGAAACAGAGCGAGCGTCTCAACAAGACAACTAACGAGAAGCACCGATACGAGGAGAAGCGGGCAAGAGAGCAGGTTGGTTGTTCTCCTCATGGCAGAATTACAGGCAACGTACAGGTTATCTCTTGTGAGCGTTCAGGATAGAGAGCAAGAAGATCTTGAAGGTCACGTTTTCCTTTGACAAACATTTATGTAATTTATTATTAATTCCAATCTTCAAGTAATCATTACCTTTATAGAGATAAAACATACATATACACATTTCTTAAATACGCCTTGTAGCATTCCCACAGTTTAGTTTCATCCTAAAACTTTTATCACTTTTATTCTTCATTTGTTCCTCTTTGGGGTTTTCTTTACTACCATCTATTTTTCTCTTTATAAAGGTTATACCTTCTTCACTTTTTGTAACAATCTTTTTCTTAGATGCAGGTTTTCAAATCCAGAGTCTCTTTCACTTGGTCCTTCCACTAAGTGTCTTCCTTCTTTGTACTTCTTCCTGCCACCTACTTCCGTGGCCTCTATAATTCTGTGACTATAATTCTTCTCACTCTTTTCCCAGCAGCTCCCATATCCTTTTTCCTTTTCTCTATTTTTCATTTGCTCTACTGGAAGAGGGATCTGTTTTCTAATATTTGTTCATACATAATGTTTGCTTTCTCTTCCTGCAAACGCTTTACAGGTAGTTCTTAGGTTACGACCATTCATTCAGTGACTGTTCAGAGATGACAGCGCTGAACAAATAGTACTCACATCCAGTCCTTGAAGTGCCAGCCATTAAACCTTCCTCATGGCCACATAATCATGGTTTTTGATGCTCCCTGTTGGATTCTTATGAGCAAAGTCAGTGGGGAAGGTAGAAGTCGTGATCATCTGAGGTGCTCTCTTAATCACCGACAAAGTCCTTAGATTACAACAGTAACCAGGACTGCTGGAATTGCCATTGCTAAGCAACATGGTCAAATGGCATCATTTAACAATGGAAAATTTGGACTCAATTGTCATTGTAACCTGAGGGCTACCTGTACTTTCACACTTGATTCTTTCCATGCAAATTTGTGAAAAAGCTGCTCAAATAAAGGTATCATTTATGACATCAACACCTGTGTTCAGATATCATCCATTGTACAGATGAAATGTTAATCTCTGGCCCTTTTTTTAGGTGGACCCTTATGGCAACATTCTTCTCAGCTCTTTGGAAATGAACAATGAATTATTAGCTTCTGATATGATGACCTCAGGAGGAGAATCACGAAACTCTGTCATGTCCTTTGAAGGATCAGGAATCCAGTTCCGCAAGCCGCTGGGACCCCGAGATGGTTTTGGACATCACCCACCGCTAGAACGCCACGTCCCACTGACCCACCATGCAGCAGCCCGTAATCGTGCCAACTGCCGACTCCGCCGACGATCGTCCAAGCTGAAGCTCAAAATTCCTGACCTAGCAGATGTCAGCACCATTGACAAATGGTCAAGGATCATTTTCCCCATCACTTTTGGATTCTTCAACCTGGTTTATTGGTTGTACTATGTAAATTGATGCCTGCAAACCAGAGAAAGAACAGGGGAAGACACTCAGACTATGACAACAATACAGGAGTGTGGTGATCTTTGGGGTTTGGTTATTCTCTTGATTATGACCAATTTTTCACTCCATCCCCACCTTTGATTTACATTTCTGCAAATTGTTATTCCTCTTTTAGCACATGATGCACACACAGAGTTTGTGTGGTGGGCTATGTGGGTTTGTTGAAGGGGGAGGGCATGGTTTTCAGGGATTTTCCTACCTTCCCTTCCCTCCCTCCCTCCTCCTCTCTCTTATGCTTGAAATACTTCACCCCCAGAGATGGGTAGGGGGGAGATAATCTCTGTCTCTTTTAATTCATTATTGCAGCTAGTTTAGTTATTAGGGTAGTCTGGCAAAAATTAGCTTTAGAATGTGTGTTGGCGAATGCCTGGCCATCAGCTCCCTTGACTCACAGATTTTGCAGTTCCTTATCTGTGAGGTTATTCCAAGAGTTTTTCTTTCTTCATGGATTCTTTTGAAAGACGGAGCTATATTCTTCCACAGCATGAGTTTCCTTTGTTTTGTCACCTTCTATCTTATAGGTGCGTAAGGGTTTGTTTAAAACAATAGAACCCTTATTTTGCTACCTGTTTGGGCAGAAACTGGAAATTACCAGTGGGGGAGGGGAGACATCTGCTGTGAGTGTGTTGAGGACAAAGGCATGTTTGCAAGCTGCATTTACAACTTTCAGAAGTTTGGGAGTGTTTGCTTTCCTGGGGTGAATGTATGTTCTGGGGTGAGGGAGGGGTTTTTATCTTCCATTGGTGGAATAGAACTGCGAGTTGTAGGCGTAAAAGAAGGCAGTGGTGGTGGCTGTTCTGTATCCCTTCTTCAGGTGGACTTTGGCCGGGTTGGGTGGGCCCCTTTTGGGCTGACACAGCTTTCCCTGCCACTGCCCTTATTTCTTGATGCCTGAGGTGGACCTGAAAGCATCTCAGGTGGCAGTAAAACTTAGATGGATCCTTTCTACAGTTTTTTTTTTATAATCTCGTTTGATTGGATATAGTATGACCAAGCAGTAAAGTCCATGAAGTTATAATTATTTGCAAATTCCAATGAGCAAAATTGTAGCCCATGATCTGTTATTTATTTAGTTTTATTTTATTTTATTACTTTAGTTTGTCTTCTATTTTATTTACAGAATAACAAGGTTGGAAGGTACCTTCAAGGTCTTACTGTCCAACCTCTTGCTCATGCAGAAAACCCTATACCACTTCAGACAAATGGCTGTCCAATCTCTTCTTATAAACTTCCAGTGATGGAGCATCCAAAACTTCTGGAGGCAAGTTGTACCATTGATTAATTGTTCTCACTGTCAGGAAATTTCTCCTTAGTTCCAGGTTGCTTCTCTCCTTGATTAGTTTCCATCCATGGCTTCTTGTCCTGCCCTCTGGTGCTTTGGGGAATAGGTTGAGCCCCTCTTCTTTGGGGCAGCCCCTCAGATACTAGAAGACTATATCATGTCACCCCTAATCCTTTTCATTGAACTAGTCATACCTAATTCCAGCAATCGTTCTTTATATGTTTTAGCCTCCAGTCCCCTAATCATCTTTGTTGCTCTTCTCTAACAACATTTATACAAAACGTATAATGTACAAAACTATACAGTGTAATTGTACAATTATACAATTAATGTAAAATTTGTTTAATTTGTAGGCTGCCCCATTTTCAAACAACTCTGACTGGCAGAAAATTAAAAACCAGTTTATTAAAAGAAACAATAGAAGAGTAAAATCCAAAAACATCAAGAAAAATAAAGCTAAGTATAACAATTTTTTCAGAGATTCCCCATTTTATGAAAACAACTAGTATTCCCACTTTCTGCTAAGATCTTATAAACTAATCCATGCATTTCTGTTGATGCTTTATATTTCTGAAAATCTGATATACCTTGTACATTATCTTTAGCGTATTCACACCTAGCCAAAAAAAACCCCTTTTAGCCTCTCTCTTACACAAAGGCTTTTGTTATACTATTTTCAAATTCTTACTGCTAGCTGTTCAAGTATGATCACTGTATCATTCTTGAAAAGTAAATGTCTAATTTCTTCTGTTAATTCTAGTTTTTTTTTTTTTTTACATTCTCTGGAACATCTTTCCTTTTTGGGACATGCTCATTTTGACTTTCATTTCATTTTTCAAATAATTGTAACATTCTATCATTTAATGTAGAATGTTTAAATTCTTCCACTTTTCTATCATAAAGAATGATAGCTAACATTTCTTTTTCCATCTGAGAATAATTTAGTTGTGCTTTACACCTGGCTTTGGAGAAATGCCAGAGGAAAACTTCCTGGTAGCAATACTGCATCTCAATCAGCTATCCTCTACTGACAGCACAGTTTTTCACCTTATATTACAGTAGTAATAAGGATGCCTTTGTTAACAACTCTCTTAATTTATTAAATTTGTCTTCGTCAATTGGCATCCATGTAATTCCATTTCTGGAAGATGATTTGCTAAATAATTGCCCATACTTAAATATTGCTCGATACATTAATAATAATATCAATCTTCATTTTGTCAGGTTTCACAGCACTGGAATTAACATATGCCCCAAATACTTTACTTCATTTAATCTAAGCATACATTCTCATTTATTTAATTTTTTTTCTCCACCTTTTTGAAAGCTTATTGATTCTTGTGTTCTTATTTATCTTTAATCTAAGCCAGAACATCATCATTAAATGTCACAAAGGACAAGACTGCTTCAAAATCATCTAGAATCTGCTTCATTTTATAGACTTCTGGAGAAAAAATAAATACCAAATAAACTTTTAATTTGTACTTATCAAAAGATGTACTAAAAATTCATATCTCGAAACTCCTGTAATCTAACTGCATTTTTTTTTTAAAAAACCTGCATTTTGAAAATGATAAACAATTGCATTCTCACTAATTCTTCTTTTACAGTTAATAATAATAGTGTTTTCTTAAAATAGTTTTATTTACATTCTTGGAACCAAAGCATATCTTTGTTTCCATCCTGGTTTCTCCATAATTAGTACTCAGTTTACTCATTCAGAAGAGTCACCCACTTTTATTACAACTCCTGTGTTCCATTCTGTTCAGTTTTTGTTCAATTTTTATGATGACCGGAATATTTCTTGGTGCACAGGAGGTACTTGCTAATTCAATTTGACTCATTTCATTTCATTTACATTCAATTGAATAATGTCCTGTTAGGTATCTAATTAAAATCAATTTTAAATGCATATGCTATATGCTACACATGAATTTAAAATTCTAGTTCTTGCAAAAACTCTCAATACGAGATTTAAATGAATTACTGTGCTTAAACTAAAGTAATCCTTGTTTTAAAATCCACAACTAGAACTTTAATATCAAACACCTAGACGTTTACCTGCAATTTATTTCACATTTTTCCTGCAACTATTCAATAAAACCCGGCATATACTTATGCCCCCTGTAAATCTTAAAATTTCAGTGTTGTACAATCTATAATTAAGTGAACATTCATTCCCTCTATTTTAAATGTTCTAGTCAAAAGTTCTTCATGTAGAGCACATAACATGCTTGCCATTAATTCAATATAGTTTTGCAAAATGATTCAGCTTTGCTCTCCTTCATTCTGCTTCAGCTGCTAGGCAGGTTGTTTCAGGAGGATAAGGTCTAGGTAAGTCTCTGGCCTTTGGCATCCCAAGTGATTGCTAAAATGTAGCTTTTGTTGAGTTTAACGTTTTACTCCTCAGAATTTCTGTTTCCTTTTAAGTAAGTTACAGCCGATTCCTCAGCTCTACAGACAGCAGCAGCATCTTTCTGTAACTGTTTTGGGTTTCATTCCATACATGATACAATCTTCCCCAAAATGTGCTGCAAGTTTTAACTTCATTATAGAGGGAGTAATATCTCCTTTTTGTTTCTTTGTAGGCCTTTCATAATGTAATATTCTCGGTCAATATACAGTAATGTTCACATTTCTCAAACAACTTTTGCAGCTTTTGTTTATCAGACTGCTGGTCAGTCTGTAGTAAAAGCTTCCGTTGCCTCATCTCCAGCAACATGCAGAAACAGCCTGCCTGTAATTTCTCAGTCTTTGCATTAAGTCCACTACCCACCCAATGCAGTTCAAGTCTTTGCGCCCATTTTCTCCAGCTTTCAGTACATGTCCTAACTATCTGGACTGCAGCTGATACGTCCTAGAAATTCCAATTTTTCTTGGTTTTCTTTTGATATTGTGCTACATTTGTTCCACTATTCAATAAGACAAAACAGAAATAACCAAAATCCATATCAAATATTCCTGTAAGTTTTACTGCTACCAGTTTACATTAGGTATAAAAAGCCGCTTGTCAGCATCCAGAGATAACTCTTTTGATCTACTCATCTACCCCAATTATAATTTTTCTTCTAAGTGGTAAAACTTGTAACCACCCCAATTCTCACGGTGTGGAAATCTCTATGGGAAATCAAATAATTCTTCCTGGAGGTCTCCATGAAGTAATTATGAATAGTGATGACCCCACAAGAATGTGTGTGCCAACAGAATATTAACTGACGAAGGAATCATTCATTTTCTTATTTTCTCAGTCTTGCAAATAGACACATTTTCCTTCACCTATGCAATTAAAATTGCTCCAAGTCCAGCTGTAGACACAGATAATCTAGAAAAGTCCTGGGCATCCCTTTCTATCTTCTATATTTTTGTGCTTGTTTTCTAGGTCATTCTTGATCAGCTTTTCAAAACATTTTTGTTCAATCTTCTTTGATGCATGCACACAGTTGAGATTTAATCTGTTTCTCTAATACTGGAGAAGTAACACAGAAGAGAATAGGAGTAGAAAAGATCTTGATGAAATGCTTAATGAGTCTACTGATCATCCTGGACTAGTCAAAACTCAGGATGAAGTATTTCCATCACAATTCCTTTTGGGGAGAGAGGAGAAGAAAGAAAAAGAAATAATAATAAATAATGTCAGAACTCTCAGGACAGCACAAACTATAGGCATGCTTTGTTTTTTCTGCTGGCACAAAATAGGGCCACCACCACTCAGGGACTTTTGTGAATTGTGGGTGCCGTCCAATCAATCGCTCCATATTTCAATACCCCACTCCTTCCTCAGGGAGAAAAAAAAAGACGTATATGGATTAAACAATAGACAAGAGCAAAGTGGACGAAGTCAGCATGGAGGCCAAGCTTCATCTACCTATTTGCCTAATCAAATTGCTGAGCCACGGTTGGGGAAGATCTCAGCTCAGCAAATGTGATACAAGGACTTGCAGCAAGCTAATCACTGTACAGGAATGGCTAACATGCATCGAGAGTCCTGATAGAATAATTCATAGTTTTTGAGATCAGCACTCATTTACAAAATGAAAGGTGAAAGAAAACTAATAATTAAGTGTTCAATCATTAATGGCATGTCAGAGAGTCAAGGCTGCAGAGCAATGCAGCTTAGCAGCCGTGGGGTAATACCTTCCATGTCAGATGGGTCAGTTGCACCATCCAGACCAACTGAGCCTTTCGATCAGGTTCGTGTGACTGGCTCCAGAGAGCGCCATCAGCATAGGAAGAGTGGGTTGGTCGGGAACGGGTACCTAAAGAGTCTCCATTATTGCATTGCATGAAAAGGTCCCTGATTTAAATACTGCCTCTCAGTACAGGCCAAACTTGACCTACCTGGTTAGCCTTGTGATTCAACGCAAGGGTGATTTCTGTGTTCTTGTGTGCCTCTCCTTGGGACAGTAAAGGGAGGAAAAGGTTTGTCAGAGAGGCCTCCAGCTTTGTGTGTGTGTGTGTGTGTGTGTGTGTGTGTGTGTGTGTGTGTGTGTGTGATTTTTGTTTTACAAGCAAATCAGGTGGAACAAACAAGATGGCAGGAGAAGTGTAATTTTTTCAGAAAGAGCATTAATTCGGAAACATAAACAAGGAATGTCGCTCCTGACACTGGCATTCTTGTGTTTGGTTGCATTAAGCAACAGGAAGTGGGGAAAGATGGAGTTTAGCCAAATGCCACAAGCTTGATTTGGCACCAGTTTCTTTTCTTGTGTCCTCCCCATATGAAAAAAAGGGTGGGGAATAGGGATGTTGAGTCTGGAAAATAAAGAAAACACTGCATTTATTTTTGCCCTTTGGCAAATAATAAGCGGTAGAAATCCAAGGATTTCTCTGCTCAGGAAAAACACTATTTTCTGTTTCTCATATTTCAGAAAAAAGAATTAGGGCTCTGATCCCAATGCACAGTAATGAGCAATATCGGTATGTCAGAATCCTCCATTAGAACTAGGCCAAAACTATTACAAAAATAAATTTCAGAGGGGATTGGGAAACAAGGTTCCCTGCTCCAGTTTTTCAGCACTGCTGTGTTCCTGCCTAGTGTTTCCTTTCAGCTAACACAGTAGCTCTGATCAATGTATCAGGGTATGAAACATACAGTACAGTTGAAGAAAAATCGTATACTAAGTCAGCCCTTATTGTCTTCAATCTGAGAAAAGCAATCCTACATGCTGTCCGGTTGTTCTCTCCCTGCCAACCTTGTGCAACATGTGGATTGTTACGTTGTGGATGTAAGACTTATCCCAGGAGGAAGAGAAATCTTTCCATGGCTGTACAACTAGCACCATTATTCATTGTGTTCTCTTTTTCTTTACTAAAGTTTCATGCTGTCTGTCGTCGATGAACATTTTAACAATAGTTCTCCCCTCCCCTCCCGAGGAATACATTATTTCACCTGACAGTCTGTATAAATCTCATTTTTATACAGAAAAATAAGGTGACAATGTTTAAATACAGAGGTAACCATGGGTAGAAATGGTAAGGTGAACAAGTTGTGTAGTTGAAAGAGTATGAATTTAATAATAATAATAATAACATCTGCCTATCCCAAACCCTTAGAAGTGACTCAATAGGTGCATTGAAATGCCAAATCTAGTCTAAGCATCTGGCTGATGGTAAATAAATCATAATAATAATATCATAGATGAGATAGTGGCACATAAATCTAATAAATAAATATGATGGCATTATAGGATTCTCGGTGGGGGGGAGGAGGAAATGGATACATATGAAGACCAACATCAGCTAAACAAAGCAGCTGTGTTTTCATAAGTTGTGTATGCTGTGTAATAATACTAATTCCTGCTATAAATGATGGACAAGGGCTGGGAAAAAACAGTACAATAGGACTAAAAGAAGGAACAGATTTATTAACTAAACAACATTCATAAGATGCCACGAACAAGCATTTAGGAAGGCAGGGCACAATGTTCACGTCCCAGCATCAGGAAAATTTCTAAATGAAATGCTATTTGTTAAATTCAGTAGTTAACTCTTTGAAATACTAAGTAATTTAGGTCTGAAATGCTAATATGCTACAGAATTTTTCTTACTGGGGTCACACGTATGTAATCACCACCTCTCAGGAGCGGAAAAACTCCCCGGTGGTGCTTGATCAGGCCAAAGGGCTCAACAGGGAAGAGGAGCTCAGCAGTGAACCAGATGGTTCGCTTGCAGTGATAAATGTGGAAACACAGCACTAAATAAGTAGATTCAGTTCCGTGCTTACTTTTGAGGACAGGAAAAGGCGCTGCTTGGCCAGACTGGGGATGATGGTGGGAAATTTCAGGAAGGAAGCCATACAGAGTCCTTGGCAAGATTCCCACCAAAGCCATTGAGAAAGACATCAAAGGTGATATCTAATCCCCAAATTTGCCTACATGATTGTTACTGTTATTTTTCTTTCTAAAGAATTCTATTTCTGTCCTGGGGCAAGCAACGTGTTACACATGAATAGACTTCCTAAGTGCCACATAATTTATAATGACAGAATATGCGTTTGTGCCAAGTGGGAATTTTATGTTGTGCCAAGTAGAAATGAAAGAAAGTAACTGCCGGGGGAATAGGCAGCGGTTACACGGTGTTTCAGTGAACAGCTGGAAATTTATACTGTAGCGAACTTCTACCAAAACTGGAAAATGGTGTCAAGGAGAAAGAAGACCCTGCATTCCATCGGTACTTCCTACCTTCCCTATTTGGATGGAAAAAGAAAATTCAGTGAGTTTAGCAGGGTTTGACTTCACTCTTCTTAGCTCCACTTTCTCTCAGGCTTTGTAAGGTTGTGTTCCAAACTTTAGGAAAATGCGGCTTTCCAAACAAAGTCTCTTTAAAAGAAGCGAGTACAAGACCGACCCAGGTCAGTCATAAGGCATCTGAATCCGGACAGGAGACTGAAAACGTACAGCTCATCAGTCTAACACGTAAGCTTGTGGTCTGTGAGCCCTTTTATACTCTTATTAGAACTTATTATCATCTCTGTGCTGCCAATGGTTAAGCTCTGGATCCGGCACGGGAATCCCACTGTTCCAGTCGAGAGTGTTGAGAATCCACCGTGGCCACAAAAGCCTTCTCCGGAGGCAGTGACTAAAGAAAAAAGAAGACAGGGTCTGGTCAAAATTTGAATATTACCTGAGTCAATTCAACTGAAAGTAGTAATTCATATAAAAACACCAATGCATTTCACCAAGTAGTTTCCCTATCATGTTAAAATTAAGCGGAACCGCAATTCATTGGCAAGCTTTGAAATTGCTCTGGAGGTCTATAGCCTACACTGTAGAGGACTACTTGCTCAGGACACTTTCAGGGCTGTAATTACGTTAGGTGCTTTGAGTGTTGGCATTGGATTATGTTTAGGCAACAGGAACTTCTGCTCAATAATTTAATTTCAAAACAAGTTTTAGACACATACTATGGCCATTTATCCAAAACCGGCCTAGTTTTGCATGGCAAACAACACTGCAGTTGACCAGGAGGCATAATTTAGCCCTGTGGTGCCAATGGCCATCTCTATAGACTTAAGCCACATCGGAACGTTCACCAGAAGCCACGAGATACGCCTCTTCTGTCTTCTAAGAGACCATCTGACCGACTTTAAATAAAACCAGGAAAAGGTAGAAGATTCCATTATCATGACCCGGGAGCAGATGTTGCAGTAGAAACTGTTCTGTCCAACCTATTTAATCTTTCCTAAACAGGTTACTTTGCCTCCTACGCAAAGAAAAGAAATGCAGCTTTTTAATTATATTTGATTTGCATTTTGTGCATGAAATGTTGTTTTATATTTTTTATTTTCCCTCACAAAAGCAAATTCTGCTTTACAAGTGTACAAAGCAGGAAAGGAAATAATCTTTCTACAAAGTGACTTAGCTGTAGATTTTTGTATAAAAAGGCAAGAAAACAAACAAAACAAAAAAGAAAGAAAATAAAATAACTTAAAGAGCCATCTTTGTCTACTCTAAGGTGTGAAAATGCGATTGGTGAGTAAATACTTCCTTTTCACAAGCAGTCACTGCTTGTGAGCGGAGAGTTATCCAGAGCTCCTGCTGAAGACAGATCGGAGAAAGCGATCGGAAGTGCCGATTCACCAATTGCTTCATTAATAATGTGCTTTCAAAAACTGTCTCTTTTATTACATAGGTTGACTTTCCCTTTTGATTCTGTTACTTTAACAGTTGCAGTTTTTGAAAGATGTCAAGGAACTAACGTTTAAAAAAGAAACTTGAACATAGTTTACAGTTTTGTATAAAATATGGTCAATATTAACTGTGTTTTTTAACAATCATGAGTGCCAAACAATGTAACGTGCGTACATTCATGTTTTTCCTTTTTTGTTTTGAAAAGTCCTGAAACCCACAGACACATACACGCACACATACAGACACACATACATCCCTAACTCTAATCCTTTTTAAAGAAAAACCAACGACAATGTATATGGTCTAAAATGTATTTTAAAATTGTTAAATAATAATTGGTCAGGAATTTTTTTTTGTTTCTTTTTAACCCAGAAAAAAAAATAACACTTTCAAAATACAGCTTGATAGAAGATATGTTTATTTCTTTCCCTAGTTTGAACGTAGAACTGTTTTGCTTCATTTTCGGTTTGGGGAACACAACATCCCGGAATAAAGGAAGAGAAGGGGATGTCTCTTGGCAGTAACTTGGGGGGGCGGACCAGGGGCCAGAATGTAAGTTTTGGTCCTTGGAGTATTGGACGGGCACGGATTTAGTAGAGAAACTTGCTCTGAATCATACGAGAATTGGACTGGGGCGGGAGGGCCATCAAGCCGATTTGCAGCCTCTGTTGCTTTAAAAGTAGCTGCTACGCATGGGTTACAGTCACAAGCGCTAAGATCCAAAACATACATATGGATGCGCAGGAGAGAGAATGTGCACAGAGACTCCTGCAGGCATCCCAACGTGACCGTGATCACCAACTAAGCAATAGGCCGCACGTTCTGAACGTTAGAGGTGTCCGGCAGTCGTGATCATTTTGGCTCATAGCTGAGCCAGAACTGAACTTGAGGATTAGCCACAGGGCTGGAATCAGGTGAGATTCTACCGGTTCTATCCAGTTCTATAGAACCCCTTGTTAACTTTTTAAGCAGTTTGTAGAACCGATAGTACCCTTATTACATTCTTGTCAGGACACCTAACTTCCTGTCTCTAGAGCTTGTGAGGCTTGGCTTTCTTAAAGGGGAAGGGTTGTTTTAAGATTTTTACACTGCTATTGGGAGGAAATACTTCCCTAGACAATCAGCACTTTGAATAAATAATTGAATAATGAAGCAAAGCTTTTAGTGACAGGGAACCAAGATGAGTGACATTCAGCAAGGCTTCTTGGCTAGCTAGAAAGATTGACATTCAAACTTTACATACCCTTTCTGAGTTTTGGTCTAAAACTGGTTTTTGGTGAAGATTAATTCTGTACTTGGTGACGTTTAATCCTGTGTTTATTGATGGGATAATTTTCCCTATTCAGCTTCAATAAGCAACAGCTACTGTTGTGATTTAATTATTTGTATTGTGTTTGAATTTTTTTCCTGCCTCATGGTTTCTTTTTCTATCTGGGGAGGGGGTCTTCCTTCACTGCTTTTTAATACTATCTGGCACTGTCCTTTTGGCGTATACTTCCAAGAGGCAGGATGCAAGCTTGGCACAGAAGGTTTTTTTTTACTGCCTTTTGGGGGGGCATGTGACCTTTCCTTAAATCTGGATGATTTCCTTAGGATATCTTGTGAGGTGAGTGAGACCAGCTGGTATCTTTCAATGGTGCAAATGGAACTAAGAATTGCTTTTCCTGTGTATGCTTTTTCTGGAGAGTTTAAATGACCTCTCTGCTAAAGGGTTTCACTTTATGAGCAAGAGATGGTTGCTTGATACTTATCACTGCATTTTAACTATTTTCATTCCTCAAGGTGCTCTGGCACCCTGCCTGATCTATAACTCCGGCTTGCAGGTATTTTTAATCTGATGATTGGTATTTAGGGCAGCTTTTTGCAAGCAAAGAAGATTTTTGTATTTTTGTACAGGTAATCCTTGACTTACAACAGTTCTTTTAGTGACCATTCAAAGTTACAATAGCACTGAAAAAAGTGACTTATGACCATTTTTCACATTTATGACAGTTGCAGCATCCCCATTGTCATGAGAGGCCGGGCAAGGAGAAGCCCCTTTGACATGAGTGATGTCGAGTTGGCAATGCCCACCCAGTCACATGACCACCAAGCCACACCCACCAACTAAGCCACACCCACAGAACCGGTTGTTAAAAATATTGAATCTCACTCCTAACTGGAATTAAATATCTTCTTCTTGAGAAACAGAGCAGAGGCAGCTGCCTTGCCATGATGTGACCCAGGATGTCCCCCCAGCCTTTTCCAGAGCCCTGGTGTGAAAGAAGAAGAAAGGCAACCATATACAGCAGCTTTCTTTGATCAGGCATGGAGCACGTGACTTTTTGGGTTTTCGATAACTTTCCCCAGGACATAGGATCAGAATCCCAGGGACACCTTAGCAGAAGAGAGAGAGCGTTTCTGTCTTAGGTGCTCAGC
The DNA here is from genome assembly GCA_023653725.1 of Bungarus multicinctus. Lineage (NCBI taxonomy): Eukaryota > Metazoa > Chordata > Lepidosauria > Squamata > Elapidae > Bungarus > Bungarus multicinctus. Next base: position 24,811,122 of record CM042841.1, read on the forward strand.
CAAGAACAGTTTCAAGGAAATATGTCCTGCCAGGGATCAACATCAGAGGGTGATCTAGCGGGCAACTGCGAAGACTAGAGCTCCCAGAACCTGCTCATTCAGTATCTTTGTTCCTCCCCTGGCATTCTCTTTGGAGGAGCCAGGCAAATGAGAGGCATCAGTGGGTGGCGGGGGGGGGGGGGAGGTTGGGGGGGTTGGGGGGCCAACAGCAGGCAGTCATCCCAGGAATAAGGGATCTCTTAGGGCATATTGTTCAAGAAATACTTCACAGATCAATATTTCTCTCTGAGGCAAATATTTAATTATTATCAGCTGCCTTGAACCTAGGTCAAGGGACAACATCTAGGCCAATTATGAAAGCTAACTTAAAATTTCCTTTTTTGCTGTCTTGAGTGAGTTCTTTCATTCTCATTCCATGGCCTTAATTTCCTCAAACGTCTACGAAATTGATACGAACTTAGCAATATTCCCCCAAAGTTTACACCAGGACAACTTTGAGCTCCACGGGAGCCAGAAGTGCTGTAGGCAACCAACTGTCAAGAAAACGTAGTTTCACTGACAATTCAAAATCTTAATGAAAAGGGTCCCCTAGGCATAAAGAAGCATTCTTTATCATTCCTTTTAAGCGTTCTTTGTTTGCTTCTTCCAAATGATTTACATTATGTGTGTTATGAAACAAAGCGGATAACATAATGCCATGCCAAGCCATATCACAGCACACCGCAGCATAGCATAGTATCTTGAAAGAGAAAGTTGTGGAATGAATCGTAACACCTCAAATGCATCATTCTCCCAGCTTGATAAAAATGTGCCATTTCAAGTGTTGTTGTTTTTTTAACTCGGTACACAAGAAAAAAAAAGCATGACAGGGACCGCTGCAGTTGTACTCAGCTTGGGGTACAAGCAGAATGGCTTTCCTTCAGCAAAAGCAGC